>CM033477.1:105653672-106020456 GCA_019447015.1 Hymenochirus boettgeri | reverse complement strand
CTTTGAGTCCTCTTATTTTATTTTTTCACAAAATCTCCTAAAAGCACAGAGTTCTATGAATAACAACGTCTGGAATTCTTCATGTATATACGAAAGCATGACACTGTTGCGTAGCTGAAGGTGTGTAGATTCCAAACATATATAGTTTGTTATGGATATTTCCAAGTTTCGGGGCTGTTTCCTTTGAAAAATGGTAGGCTGTTAAAATTACAGAGCACTTTGATTTTTTCTTGTAATTGCATTTGTGCATGCATCCCATTTGAGCTAGTTGGTGGCCACGTCTCTGTGTGCATCCACGCATATGGCATACCGTTTGATTCAGGACATGTGGGAGCAGGGTTGGAATCACAGTGGCCACACAAATATACACCTTGGACCCTTTTCACTTATGCGTGTACTTACTTTTGTGACACTACTGTAATACAATAAAAATTAGGGAGATGTAGGTGTTTTCCCCTCCATTTCTCAGCTTCCTATGTTTTCCACCCAGAGCCTTTGGAAAAAGCATGCTAATAAATAGTGAATGCACCTGCAGTTGACTTCTGCTATTCCCCCCAGCATTCTCACAAAATTGATTGAAACCCGCTGGTGAAAAGATTGTTTTTGATTGCAATCTGGAAATGGACATCCAACATGTTTCATTCCGTATCAATGCATCTAAGTACCCACACACACATGCAACACCACCACTTGAATGTGGGTTATCGTAGAAATATGCTGTGGTCATACATTTCAATGTCATCCAATACAATACCAAGTGCGTAGTGGACTACCTTTTTGATATTGCATGTGTTTTTACACGATCAATCATAATTTAATTGTGGTTGTAAAAAGCATATTGATAAAGGCGCATTATCGCACTGTAGTGAACCCATAGTGTTAAATGACCCCATTCAGGGATTATTTCTATTGAAAAAACACCCCTTTCACACTATTGTGAACCACTCAAAATCTATCTTTACTTAAAGAGAAATAAACTTAAAATAACTTGGGATAGAATGATGACCTGTTGTATGTCCAGCCTTGATATGCGTAGCAATTTCCTGTGAAATGTATCTACACTTGGGTTTGGACTGATGTCTATCAATTTCTTACTCAATAGCCGTACTGCCCTTTGTTCTATATTTTAGGGAGTAAATAAAATATCGATTCATCCTCATACGTATCAGTTGTCCTCTGTGTTCAAAAATGTCTTCCATTTTGTCCTAACAGGAACTGACCTTTATCCTTTAGTGTGATAGAATTCTGCAGAAAACAAAATAGAAAAGCCAAATGCCACGGCTTTAGTTCTTTTATTTTGTTGTGAAATGTGAGGTTTACTGAGAACATCAGGGATTCATAAATTTCTTATCGTTTAAAATGTGGCTAATTTTGCCCCAACCATTCAGAACTTATGTAACATTTGAAAGCTAACATCTGATTTGGTTGGGGCAAAATAGCATTTTAACGTTAGAAGCTTGTATTGTATAACCACCAATCATTTTTCTAAAATACACACATTTTAGTGATTCAAGACACGTTTTGACATAGATAGCACCGATTTAAAGGCCCAATACATGAAATGTGTGTAAAGAGTAAGGAGTTGACAGTGTTCCCTCTAAGCTGTTTTGCTCGTGCACGCGCACAACCTCGTCAGGCCTTCACACACAGATTAAGTGGTGTGCCACACAAAAATCTTGGAGCGCACAAATTTATTTTGTATATGCCAAAATATTTTCTATGCGCACACAGCCATTTAGGTGTAGAGGAACATTGGGGATCTGTATAGTTCATTATTCTGGATTTTCGAAATATTGAAAATCTCGTCATGTATTTGTCTACTCTCAGTCCTGACCTGCTGCAGTCCACAACCCCAGACTGTACATGGTTTTCAAATGATGACATAGTTGGAGCACCATTTAGAAGGTTTTAATTTACAGGATATAATTCTCTTCTTTTGGCATATTTATTTATTTTAATTATATTATATTAATTCTTCTCTATCTTTTCTACGCTATCTATCTCTCTATCTATCTATCTATCTATCTATCTATCTATCTAATCTCTTGTGTGCCTATAAGTTTTCTATAGGTAAATATTAAAATAAGTTTATACAACATTATTCATTACTAGAAGAAGAAATAGGATTCACCAATAGCAGGGCCAGAAAAAAAAATATCTTATCCAAGAAGGATTTCTCCTAATTTTGCCCTTTCTGTTTGCTGACCCCCTACAACCAAAAAGTCAACATTGTGCCACGGTGACAGGCCTACTTATGTTGCTGTAACAGTATCCCTACTTGATTGCTTATTCATCAATTTTAGGGTAACCTAATTTCCCTCTGCAATCGCAACAATCAATCATGGCAAAATAATAAATTTGGATCACATGGAGTGACACATCTGCAGTTCTGAAGGAGACCATCTGACAGGTAATGGCACTGTGATTTCTGTGTCGTACGCACTCCAATTTTCTATGGATGACGAAGGAGTCATGGAGCAGAAAAAAACCCCTTTTATGTAAACCAATGTAGGAGATGTAGAACATGTAATATGCTATCAGCGCATAAGGAAGAGTACAATACCCATCACATAAAACCATTTCTGGTAAAGGGACATCCCACAAATACTAATTAGGCAATGTCTTGCCTCCTTTAGGTAGAATTCATAGTATTTGCCTGCCAAACATACTCAGTAACATTTTATCGTAGCATGCGGAGCGAAGTTATTACTATGAAGGAAGCTTTTTGAATCAAAACCTAAAAAAAATAAAAATAAACCGCTAACAGTACAATGCACCTAGGGCAGGGTATGGATTGGAAATTCCTACAGCACAAATAAAACGGCTTGTGCCAGGCTTCAAGTGTTTCAGCACTATCTTTAATGACAGGAGCACCAGGAACACAGTGGCGCGACCACGGACGTAGTAGGCCCGCCACAAAAAGCCCATAATCCGTGCAGCTAACCAGCCTTTTTAAACAGCTGATGCGCCTATTAAGAAACATCCGCTGACATCTTTTAAAAAGACCGGACCCAAACAGCATAAATTCTGGGGCTAAAATTACGCTAATCTTAAACCCCGTTACTGCATGGGTACCATATAAGCTAGCCAGACCACAGGTATGTGACAGTTACAATCTGGTACCGCCAGGTATAATGTACAGGACCACAGCTAACAACATAATACCTATCAAAAAGCTTTGCTCCACAGTACGTTTTTGGACTCATCATGAACAGGTATAGTATGTCATCGATTTGAGTCGCTACTAAGGTAGCTCTGTATCTGTTACAACTGCCAGCCTAAAAAAGAACAGTGTTTTTTGATTACTGGATCACAACATTAGTAACATTTCATCTTTATTACTTAACCGCCCGGATACTATCTGCTTTTGAGTACAAGCTGGCAACATAGTTCATTACCCGCAGGCAGTGTTCCCTCTAAGCTGTGCAATCGTTCGCGCGCACACAACTCTGCAGGCCTGCGCACACAGATTAAAGTGGTGCACATACAAAAATCTTCTGGAATGTAAGTCCGCTTATGGAGGCGCAAAAATTTAATTTTGTATGCGCACAAAATATTTTTCTGCCACACACGCCATTTGGGAGTTAGAGGAACATTGCCTGCACAGGATGTATCATTTGCAATCTGCTTTTAGTTTTTGTATGATACTGCCTTCTATTCGTAGAGACATCCCTCCTATATGAGCCTATTTTTTACTTGCTAATTGTTTCCATGTTTCCATTAAGTTCCCAAGCTGAGCTCAATTTATTAATTTACTGCGGCAGGCTATATTATCCATCTGTATATAGATTGGTGATTTATGTTTAATGTTTAGCATTTCTATTATGCCTTTTACCAGATTTTTTGCTATAGGTTGCGTTATAGATTATTTATGTTTATTGTGCATTATAAATTGCTTTTCCTTTATCTTTCTAATATATTTCTGTTGGGTATTATTATCATTTTATTGTCACTTTCTATCACTACTTATATTGAGTATATTTGGATCACAGATGGTTTATATTATACATGTAATTTGTATATGTGTTTATGGATAATAATTAACTAATTAATTATTAATTTCTTTGGTATATACAGTATATATTATTATATATAATATATTATATTATATATAAAATTGGAGTTAGTTATTTTGTGTTGATACTTACCTTCATACAAGGATCTCCTGCCTCCTCTGTACTCTGAGCACTGAAGTTCTTTCGGATACATTATTAGATTATTAACGGATTACAATAACAACGTAAAGTCAGGATTTCTTATTACCTTATTTATTTCATTTTGTCTACTTGATTATGCACGGTAATCACTTACATATTTTATGTTTTGTGCATTATATTAATAAATAAATTATACAGACCGTTTCTAACACTTTTAATTTTCTATTATTTAATTATTGTTATTATCTTTATTTTATATTTAGCGTGGCAGTATAATAATTATATGTGGATGTACTGTAATTGCATGTAGTAGATTACTACACAACTTCAAGGATAAAACCATTGATTGAGCAATGTATCATCACCTCTACCCCAGTGAGGCACATCCTATATATTGGACTCCCAAAGATACACAAGGAAGGAACCCACTAGACCATTAGTAGTCAGCACATCAACTCTGTAACATACAAAGTACCGAATACCTAGCCACATCTTAGGACAATTGGTTTGGAAATTCTAACACACATCCAGAACTCCCAGGATTTAACTAGCACGATTAATTGTAGTAAGTACTCAGTGCAGATGAAATTATGGTGTCCTATGATGTAATCCCCTTATTCGGAGAGGAATGCTCCAACTGCCAGTCAGGTGATGCACATCTGCAATCAGAAGGGGGGATAGCCGAAGACCAATAGCAGATTTTAATGCAATAATGTAGTGTAACTACCGTGATACACAAGGAAGAGGACCTGCCCTAGAATCCTGCATCGGGTTGGGTAA
Organism: Hymenochirus boettgeri; assembly: GCA_019447015.1. Classification (NCBI taxonomy): domain Eukaryota; kingdom Metazoa; phylum Chordata; class Amphibia; order Anura; family Pipidae; genus Hymenochirus; species Hymenochirus boettgeri. The sequence goes on along the minus strand of CM033477.1, from coordinate 106,015,519 downwards.
CCCACATTGAGTTTGGACTGGTTGCGGGTCAAGTTGGGTAAGAGAACCACGGGTTAGGTTTTTTCCTGTCTATGAGAGAGAAAATGTCTGTAATACCTGAAACTGACATACGTTTTTATCAATCCAAGACATGTGGCAGTGTTAAAGCACCTTACACTAATCACGCTATGGCAGATAAAGGGCAAATATATCTAGCTGCAAAAGCTCCCACCTCTAAGGGCTAGGCCCCACTAGCATGTTTTTTCACACGTTTTCGCTCAGGATTGCGTACACGATTTTCAATAACATGTAAATCTGAGGAATCGAAATGCTGCGATTTCTGATGTGCATGCGATTGCACGTTCGTTTCTGTTTTGCTTTTACACAATCATATGCGTTTTCTCATTGAAAATAGTGAAAATGCATGCGCAACGGTAAACAACGCGTGCTAAAGAACAGAAATTGCACACACAATCAGCGTGCGATTACACATGTGAAGTGTTTTGGTGCGCTTGTAGTGTTTTGGTGCGTTGTAGTGTAGCCTCCGCCTTACTGTTTTTGCTGGATAAATATTCAGTTTATCAACAGCTCTAATGTACTTACAGGGTTATTCAATAAAGTTTATTCGTTTAAAATGGTGCTAATTTTGGCCCCAACCAATCAGATGTAAGCTTACAAATGTTAAACAAGATCTGATTGGTTGGGGCAAAATTAGCACCATTTAAACGATAAGAACTTTTATTGAATCTCTTCTGATTGAATGTTATACAGGATACCATTGTGGATGGAATACAGACAGCTATGTTGAACTTTAAGGGCATGTCCACCCCAAAACTATAATCCCCCCACTATTGGCCCCACTGTGTAGTGAATAAAAATCTTACCTTAACCTCTTTCCCCGGCGTTCTGAACTGCCAGCAGCCGCATCCGTGATTGGTTGCCTCTCAGCCAATCAGGGACGTGGTTGCGGTCCCGCCCCCCTGCTTGCAGTCCGTGCAACAGAGGGCCAGGGCTCTGTTGGGGAAAGGGAAGGTAAGTAACTATCGGGCACTTTCTGGAAATCTGGGGGTGGGGAAGGTGCCCTACCACATATAATTTTTTTTTAAAGGTTGGCATGCCATTTATTTTTGTAGTGCCTGGGTAGGTTTTGCCAAATCAGTGGGTAAAAAGCAGTTAAAGACTGGGAAGGTTTTACTAGCAGAGGTCACAGCCAGCAAATTACAATCCTCCATAAACAAAGTAACATACTTCTATCTACACCTGTACCTCTGCATGAGACCAGAGAAAGCATCTGCATGGGAACAGAGGAACTGTGATTTCATTGGTCTTTGTAAATCCTTCTGGCTAAATGACTATGGGATGTGGATGATAGGCAATCTACCACTTGATGAGGTTTAGCTAGAACTACAGGTATGTGGACCTCCAGATGATTGACATTTAAAACTCCCAATCATTGTACAATAGGAATGCTGGAAGTTTTAGTTGTTCAAAACAGCATGAATATCACACCCTTTTAAAGGTGTAGATATTTCACTACTGCTCCACCTCTCCCAACCCATAATCCTGTGTACAAGTTAACACAGTGGGTGGAGTTAAAATGTATATTTTGCAGATATAGTTATAAAATCATAGATAGGTAACCAGTAGATCTCGAGATGTCTGAAAACTATAACTCCCAGCATTCCTTGGCTATGAGTGAATGCTGGGAGTTGTCGTTTTTAAAACCAGGGGAAACTACTGTTACCTATCCCTGTCACAGATCAACAAAAATATTTGCAGATAAAGATTTAAAATGAGCTGAGCTCATGAGTAGGTAGAAGTTGGGACAGCAGAGGTCCTATGGTAGGTATTTGGGGACAGTAAGCCCATGGGTAATAGTTGGGACAGTAGAGGCCCATGGGTAGGTAGTTGGGGACAGTAGGGATAATTATATAAAGTGTACATTGTACTCTATACCAGGGATTTCTACTGGTGGGCATACTTTCGGAAGTCCTGGATTTCACGAAAACTGGATTTTCTATTTTTATTGAAATTTCGGTAATCATCGAAATGTGAAATGACAATAATCGAAATCAAAAATCGAAGTCGCGAAACAAAAGTAATGATCGATTTCGGTAACCCTTGAAAGTAATGATTGATTCGGTGACCCTCAAAGCAAGAAATGATTTTGTTAACCTCGATTTTGTAATATCGGTAACCCTCGAAAGTAGCGCTCAAATTTGTGTACTCTGTAAAATAGAATGCGAGCTCAAAAACTCCCGATCGTGAGGAAAGATAGTTTTAAAATACGTTTGGTTATATTTATGGGTTCCCCAGACCATTCCCCAGGTCTCTGTGTCATTTACAGTAACCTACTATCACTATTTGTCCCTCAAAATGGACAGAACGTTCAAAAAAATTTTCTCTCATAGACATCTATGGGTTTATTTTTGAATTTTTGTATTTCAAAAATTAGAAAATTCTAAAATGGAACGAAATTTAACAGTTTTGAACATCTCTAGCTGGGAGTTGTAGTTTTCAGATATTTGGTGCCTGCAAGTTAAAGACACCTGCTATTATTTAGTGGTATGGTAGGTTTGTTTCTATGATCATTTTTGGTTATGACACAAATATTTATTTTAACTTTTAGACTTTTTTTTTAAATTTCCCTGTAAAAATTTTAGGAAGAAAGACAGAAAGCGGGTCGGGTTACGCGTCCGAAAACTTGCGGGTCAGGTCGCGAGTATAAAGCGGATAGAACGCGGGTTGCGGTCTGGAATATTAGCCCACGCAGGACTCTACCCTGCCCAGTAAACTTACAGTCTAGAGAAGGGAGAGAACACATAAGGTGAGTCAGAATAAATCTCTGCTTTATTATGAGTATATTTGGCACTAAAAGTATGACTGTGTACATATATTATATCTACACATTTTATTTGGCTAATAGCTATTGCAATGTTTGGCCATGATGTATGTTAATGTTTATTTACTCTTTAGGAAACAAATATCTTCACTATTCAACTCAGTAGCAATAATTTTATATATAATGCACATATATAATTAATATATTATGCACTCATTTAGCAATCAGGCTGTGCAGCCACATGTCCATTTAACTGAGAGATCTAGTACCACTGATTTTTAAATATTCCTACCAAGTACAAAAACTTCCTGTTTTGACTTTTCCAGAAATTTAGATTTCTGAAATCAGAATTTTCTAAATTTCTATGAATTTCTAGGAATTTTCAAAATAGTTCCGCAGTTCGGAAAAATCCAAAACAGTCAGAAATCCACAAAGTCCAATTTCCGGCGGATCTGTGAAATTTTGAATAGGGAAGGCTAAGAATTAAGCAAATTTTTTTAGACCATCGGCACAGATTTTTAAGCCACGTCCCTTTCATGCCCCAAGGCCACACCCACTTTGCATTTTACACAACATAAATATGCTTGGCATGCAGAAATGCGCAATGCTTGGCACACGGAAATGTGCAATTATATTTTGGCACAGAAATGGGCAATATGCTTGGCACAGAGAAATGGCAATATGCTTGGCACAGAGAAATGGGCAATATGCTTGGCACAGACAAATGGGCAATATGGGCATATGCTTGGCACAGAGAAATGGGCAATATGCTTGGCACAAAATGGGCAATATGCTTGGCACAGAGAAATAGGCAATAGGCTTGGCACAGAGAAATGGGCAATATGGGCAATATGCTTGGCACAGAGAAATGGCACATATTTTTGGCACAGAGAATGGGCAATATGCTTGGCACACCACAGTACCATAACTTACAGTTACTTTTCTTCTTGCTGCTTTGCTGAGGAAAGGCTCCAACTCCAGGGAAGCTCTGGGGCAGGAGGGTTGGAGCTCTGTGTTCTTATTCCCTTGCCCATGCGGGGGAAGTCCCAGGCACATAAAAAAAAAAACCTGAACTTCCGTTTATTGAAAAACTTTATTTACCCTGATACTGCCTGGCTGGCCAGAAATACCCAGGAGCTTAGGAGGGGCCCCTGGACACGGGTAATGTTGAGCAATAGAAGGAGCTACTGACACCAGCACACCCACAACCCCTCTGGAAATGCAACAAAAACATACATCTTTAAAGGTACACTACTTTTTTTCAGCTTTTTCTTTGGGTGGGGGGGCAGATTTCACTTGGAAAGGCTAAGCCTTCCTAAACCTTATGCAAAATCCGCCTAGTTATAAGTTATAATACAATAGTACTGTGCATATTGTAATAAAAACAGTACTCTTAAACTCCAGTTTGTAGTTCAGTAAATATAACATTTCACAGACAAGATCTAATATGCACCAGTACATCTAATGGGCATGCCATATCCTGTCTGTTTCAGACATATGGACATCTATTCCATTGATAATGCTCATATTCTGCATTAGCCCTTGAGGGGAGCACCCCCAAGTGCACAATAAGGGATGCAAGAAAAGAAAGAAACGTAGACATGATGACTCACAAACCTGACAAGGGAGGCTGATAGTAGGCCTGAATATATATTCCATTGTTGAAGAGAAACAGTTCAAAGTTTAAGATATTATTTTGAGGCTCAACAGATCCTACAGCACAAGTGTATATTCTTTGCTGATAAGGCTAATAAAATATACCCATATACTCACAACCTGGGCCTAGTAGTACTTATTATTTAAAGTATAATTATAGATAAAAATTAGCTTTTTATAAATAAAAAATACCTGGGGCTGGGAGGTTGGATTGATTATACTTACCTCTCAATATCGTTTTGTTGAGGAGCTACGACATGTACGTTTTCATTTACCAGGTTAATTCTGGACTATTTCTTTATTTTTGATAGGGCTTAAACCAGAAGGAAGACTGGCAGAATCATTTTCTTTGGTGTGGTGCTCCTCACAAAATAATTTAAGAGGTAAGCATAACTAGTCCTATATCCCTGTCTCAATTACTTTCCATTTTACCTGTTTTTCAACAACTTACTATACACACTATAGTTTTTCCTTCAGGCCCACCATATACTGTCTTGGCAACTGCATTTATAATTTACGTGTATAAACAGGGTTTTATTTATCAGTTAATAAAGTATGCTGTTGCTCAGATAGCACTGTAATGTTTTCTATAAACAATGTCCTATACAGCATAACTAATATTTAAAGGGCATCTATTGTTCCAAACCACTATTTTTTCATATTAACCAATATTTCCAGGCTTGCAGGATACTATACTATACCTCAGATTTTTAACCCATATGGTGAGCTCACCTGTCAAAAACTGCTAACTGTGGTTCTGACTCTTCCTCCCATTTCGAACTGAGTCCAAATGTCTATATATAGGTATGTGCATGTGAGAGCAGAATTGAGAATAAGTTTTAAAAGGAAAATTGTGGTTTCAAAACTGGAAAACAAATAAAACAATACAGAGATGTAAAAATGATACTTGAATATTTCCTAAACTTGTCAGCTAACAAAGTAGTAGTTGAAAAGATATTTACATCCAGTAAGTTGTCAACAAAACAGCTTTGTCTGTAAGAACTGGAGACAAGAAGTGGTTTGGTGACTACAGTTTACCAAGAAAAAAGGAGCAAAAGGGTCATTCAGTAAAAAGCAAATCACAAAAGACAGTTTTCTACATTGGGGAACCTATTCTGAATACTGCAAAGACTTTTATCTTCCACCTCACTGGATAAGGGAGATTCCATTTGTGTTTTCCCTCATATAAGGGAATAGACACAAACAGTATTTCAACAAAATACCCCAGCTCCATCCCTACTAAACTTGGAACACCATTTCCCAAAACAGTAACCATTTCCAAGACAGTAAATGCTCCTGAAAGAAATAAGTGGTTGTATGACTTCTATAATGTTCAAACAATTGGAAATATTCATTAATTTCTCATTTCTGAAAATCACCCCCATTATTATATGCTAATGGATAGATAATGTTAAAGTCTAAACCTACATTCACCTGAGATACCATGACATTGTAACCATATATATGTCTTCCTAATTATCATACGGACCAAACGGGTTTCTTTCTACCCAGATGAAGAGAAAATGACAAGAAAGAGAAATCTCAGAACAAAAGAACCCCAAACTACGGTGTAAAATGGAAATCATTGTCTCTCTTGACAATCAGAGATAAGCTTTGCATGAGAAAGCCTATGGCAAAGGAAGAGCATTTATATCATTTACAATAAAAGAATATCTTAATTACAAAGAAAATAATTATGGCTTCCATTGGGGTGAATCAATTTTTTTCCCATTGCAATTACGCGGACAAAGCCTTTTTGCCGAGCAGTAATTTAGTACAATACTAAATGACAGTTTGCAGCGTGATACGAAATGGCCTTTATACAGTTTGCTTTATCCGGCTTGTATGTTCCACCTGCAAAGATTTTTGAGGTCTACAAAGAATACTGCTCTCATTGAAGTATTTAAAAGATTAGGCTTCTATGCCTGATCACATCATTTGTAATGAAAACGATTTAGAGGGATTACAATGTTGTACATAAATATTCTTCATTACATTTCTTTATGTCAGCAAAGGTTTGAAACGATCTATACAATTCAGTCTTTTTATTGTTGCCACTCTTCTGTCTACCTCATCTGAATCCTTAATAACCTATTATAGCCTGCGCCTAATGTTTACCAAAGCCTTCATTTGAAAAATAGGAACTCACTGCTCTGCTTGCTAATGCTTTCAAACTATTGCTCCATTCACTTAAGGCTGGTATAATTTTATAAACACACCCATGAGCTGAAAATAAGAAGCATTAAACATTGTCTGTCTATCTAACATTACTATCTCTGTTTTACAGAATTCATTGACTGAATTATATCAAACGGAAAGTAGAATTTGGGGGAAGTGGGGAATGTACATGATAGAAAGCCACGTCATACTTACCAAGCAGATTTTTTTAAAATCACATTTTACAATAACATATGTTTTACATACATTGTATAGGTTTAATAGGTAACCTTGCTAAATTTTTTAAATACATTTGCTATTTAAAACTGCTTTAGGGCTAGCCCACACTGCTGCGCTTTTTCTGCTATTGTGCTTTGCGTTTTTTTCAAATCTTGAAAACGCGGCAACGCACCGAAAATGCACGTTTTTGGGTGTGTTGCAATTGCGATTTGCGTTCCGCTTTTTTAATCGCAATCGCTGTGTTTCCTATACCTAATGAAGAAATCGCATGTGCAAAGCAACGAAATCGCACATGAAATTGGCGTGCAATTGTGTGTGCGATTGCGTTTGCATTGCAGTGTGTCCGTGCCGTAGTGTTAGCAATGAATACTCATGAACTCAACCACTGACACCATTTATCAGATATATAGAGCATGTCCATCCCATATCTAAAATTTTTATACAAGCAGAAGACCCCTTGAAACCTAAGAACCACAATTCTTACCCTTTTCCTAAACGTAATATAAAACCTACACCTTAATCCCCTCCATTGGCTCTCTTCATGTTGTTTCTTCTATGGTGTGGCCACCAGTCATGGCTGTGACTCCTCTGCAGCAGTGTGAGCTTGTAACAAGCTAGCAGACCAGCAGAGAAGATGACCCCTTCATTGGAGGGGATAGTTGTGTGTAAATTTAGGAAGATGGGAAAAGGGTTTTGTGGTTCCTAGATTTAGAGGGGTCCTCTGCTATATACAAATTTGGCATATAGGGGTAGACATGCCCTTAAATGACCCCCCAAAACACCCAACACTTGCAACTATTTTTCCTTTTTATACTCTAATTTATGTTTTTGTTAAATGTATAGGAAAATCGTTTCAACTGGACTTAGAGTTATAGTTGAACTTCAAAGGACTAAACTTGTTGATCTAACTAAAGGGCAACTATAGTGAAAAAACGACTTTGCCTCATCTTAATCTATAAATTAATACATGAAAGTAGCACATACTCTGAGGTATGTGTGTGCATCACATTCCTTCAATACAGTCATGGATTGGTTCAGCTCAGTATCTCTACTCCAATCTTAACCGACACCCCTTCCATCTGGCATGGCTGTCGATAAGGGCACATGCTCAGTAATCACTAAGAGGCAGTATTGGAAGAGGGAATTTCCCATCATGCAATTTACATGCTTTGCATGAACCCTTCCATTTCAGTTTTACAACAAAAATGAAATACAAAAATGGCAGCACACTGACAGACTCCGTTACCCTCCTGAGGTGTGGCACGTCTGAGATCACTCAACAGTCTATCATCTGAGGACCCCCCTACTTGTTTCGTGGACGTGCCTGACGGCCGTTTCGGACGATAAAGTGCCCATACATGGCACAGTTATCCGCAGAAATGGCCGTTCATACACCTCAGCGCCGCTGGTCGGCAACCGCAATTGCACTTGTGTACGAACCTTTACACAATAGCAGCGTCTGTACTGTTTATAGTTAGAGGGATATTGTAATTTACTTTTAGGGAGGACCGTGGATATGGTAATTCACTGCAGTAGAGGGCGTGACAATACATGCCATTCACTTTGATTGAAAGTTCCTCCTCTTAAATCTAATATCTACAAAACTGATGGACTAATTGGAAAGAGATACCCATGTTAGGATGAGATGAATTATAGTTTAATAGTATGAGGTTTTTAAAAGTTTGAATTTGGACACTATAGTTGCACTTTAAGATTTCCATGACCTGTGTACTCATCCTAAATCCCTGTACCTTTATATGGACATAGAACTTCTCTGTGACTTGTATATATTATAATTTTCAGTAGGGATACTTAATAAGTATATACTCGAGTATAAACCGAGATTTTCAGGCTAAAAAAATAGCCTGAAAATTGAGCTTCAGTTTATACACTTACCTGCTCCGGTGGCCGCACGCCTCGCATCCTCAGCTGGCTGACGTCACTACTCGGCGTAGGGAAATGGGTCCGCGCACAGAGTAGTGACGTCAGCCAGCAGAGGAATGTGAGCATGCGGCTGCAAGAGCAGAAAGAGAATCCAGAGCAGCCTGCAGGGAACCGGAGCAGGTAGAGAAGGCAACTGTGAGGACTCTCAGAAGGGGGGGGGGGTACAGTAATTCCTGCAGTGGCTATTCTTTGTCACTGCAGATGTTTGGAAACTACAACTAAAGCAAGAAAAATGGTATATATTGTTGCCTTCTGATTCTCTATTGTTTTGAGGCTTTAGTTGCCCTTTAACCCTTTGCCTCACTTTTTGTGCATAAAATGCTCAAACTGCCACATCGTGAATAACATCTGTGGTTTCCCCCCCCAAAAAAATCTGCCCACGCTAGGCAATCAGGGGGCAAATTCACTCCCCCCCTACCCCCTCGATCCCCCATTAGTTTTGTCTAAAACCGATGTGGGGATCGGGAGATAACTTCCTTTCTTGCAGAGCTGGGAGCACTTCGATCTCCATTCACTCACAGTGCGTACCTGGTATAGTAAACTGTCAGTTCCATACTAACAGTTTTTCACTAAAATACCACTAAAATGAGGATTGTGTGTGGGGTGAGGTGTGGGTTGTAGCGTTTTTTTTTTTTTTTTTTTGTAATTTCAATTGTGCATGCATCCCATTTGAGCTAGTTGGTGGCCCTGTTCTGTTTGCACCCACCCATATGGCACGTTTGATTCAGGACATGTGGGAGATTGACATTTAGTGGGTATTTTTACTTGCCAAGTGGGTTTAGGTAGGATTTCAACCTTGAGTCCTCTTATTTTATTTTTTCACAAAATCTCCTAAAAGCACGGAGTTCTATGAATAACAACGTCTGGAATTCTTCCTGTATAACGAAAGCATGACACCGTTACGTACTAAAGGTTTGTAGATTCCAAAATATATAGTTTTTGGGGGGTTTCCAAGTTGAATAGGCTGCTCAAATTACAGAACACTTTGATTTTTCTTGTAATGGCACTTGTGCATGCGTCCCATTTGAGCTAGTTGGTGTTCACACCTCTATGTGCACCCACGCATATGGCATACCGTTTGATTCAAGACATGTGGGAGTTGACATTTAGTGGTGTTTGTTTGCTTGTCAAGTGGGGTTAGGTGGGATTTCAACCTTTGAATCATCTTATTTTATTTTTTTACAAAATCTCCTAAAACACAGAGTTCTATGGAGTACTGTGTCTGAATTCTTCATGCATGTATTAAAGCATGACAACATTACGTAGCTAAAAGGTGTGTAGATTCCAAAATATATAGTTTGTGGGGTGAATTTCCAAATTGAATAGGCTGTTCAAATTACAGAGCACTTTGATTTTTTCAATTGTGCATGCATCCCATTTGAGCTAGTTGGTGGCCCTGTCCTGTTTGCACCCACCCATATGGCACACCGTTTGATTCAGGACATGTGGGAGATTGCCATTTAGTGGGTTTTTTTACTTGCCAAGTGGGTTTAGGTAGGATTTCAACCTTTGAGTCCTCTTATTTTATTTTTTCCACAAATCTCCTAAAACCACGAGTTCTATGAATAACAACGTCTGGAATTCTTCATGTATATACGAAAGCATGACACCGTTGCGTAGCTGAAGGTGTGTAGATTCCAAACATATATAGTTTGTTATGGATATTTCCAAGTTTCGGGGCTGTTTCCTTTGAAAAATGGTAGGCTGTTAAATTACAGAGCACTTTGATTTTTTCTTGTAATTGCATTTGTGATGCATCCCATTTGAGCTAGTTGGTGGCCACGTCTCTGTGTGCATCCACGCATATGGCATACCGTTTGATTCAGGACATGTGGGAGATTGATATTTAGTGGGGGGTTATTTGTGAGTGATTCAGGACATGTGGGAGATTGATATTTAGTGGGGGGGGGGTTTATTTGTGGCGGGCATTTCCAAGTTTTGGGGCTGTTTGAAATTACAGAGCTCCTCATTTTTTTTCTTGTAATTGCACTTATGCATGCTTCCCATTTGAGTTAGTTGGTGGCTATGTCTTTGTAAGCACCCACACATATGGCATACCATTTGATTCAGGGAATTTGGAAGATTGATAATTGACAAGTTTTTTTTACATGACATGGAAATTTGCCATTATTCTAAACTTTGAATTGTATTTTTATAAAATTTTCCTGAAAATCTGGTAAAAAAAGTAAAATTCTTCACAAAACTGCGCTTTTGGGAGGTATTTCTAATATAGAGGGGTGTTTAGTCTGACAAATCTAAAAAGTTGCTGTGATTGGGCCACTGTTCATTGGCTCACTTTGTGGCTAGTCGATTCCATGTCTATGTAACCATACATAGGGCATACCGTTTGATACAGGACATTTGGGAAATTGATAGTTGGTAACTTTTTTTTACATTACTTGGGATTTTGGCATGATTTCTACCTTTGAGCGCGTTTTTTTTTAAAATTTTTAGAAAATCTGCTAAAACTGCGAATTTCTACGAAGAACTGCGCCCACACCATTGATGGTATGAATGAACAAACTACAGAATTACATAGATAAAGGTGTGTAGATTTGAGAAATATATGGTTTGTGGGGGTTGTTTTGTGGGAAAAAACTGCAGATTGTTCAAATTCAGAGTTGGCTGAATATTTTTGATGTTTCTGAGCCATTGTGCATTGTCTCACTTCGTGGCCATTCTCTTCCACACATATGGCATACCGTTTGATTCAGAACATTTGGGAGATTGATATTTAGTAACTTTTTTTTACATTACATCAGGTTTTGGCATGATTTCTACCTTTTGAAGTTGTTTTTTGTAAATGTTTTCAGAAAAGTGCAAACTTCTTCAAAGAACTGCACCCACACCATTGATGGTATGGATGAACAAACTACAGCGTTACATAGCTGAAGGTGTGTAGATTTCAGGAATATATAGTGTGTGTGGGGTATTTCTGAGTTATGGGGATGTTTTGTGAAAAAACTGCAGCCTGTTCAAATTCAGAGTTGGCTAAATAGTTTAGCGGTTTCTGAGCCAACGTGCATTGTCTCACTTTGTGGCTTTTTGCTTCCATGTCCGCTTGTGTAACCACACATATGGCATACCATTTGATTCGGGAGGGGTTAGGCTTTCATATTTTAGATGCGTTTGAACTTTCCTTCACAGTTTTTAGCTGAAATTTGCATTTGATTTTCTCTCTGATTTTACAGTTGAGGAAAAAAAAAGAAAATGTGAGAAAATAATTTACAATTGGACAAAGAGCTGCGCCCGGTTATCTGCATTTTTATCGAAACTAACCTCACTCGTAATATCCTGCGGGTGTGTAGTTTCTAAAAATATCTCGGTTGTTGGGATATTTTAGTTAATTTGGAAGATATTTCTATGTTAACCCTGAGAAGTGGTAATACATTTCAATTTGGTGTAATATTCTTGAAGGTGCAGTTTTAGTTTGGGGGGTCTCCTGTACAGGAAACGAGGGGTACCTACATATATCTGGTATCGTTGTACTCGGGAGTATCAGAGCTTTTAGAAACAGTAAGATTTTTGTGTGTAACCTTAAGATAACTATAAATAAAAATGGGAAAAATCCATGAAAATTTGCAAATTTTTAATTTTTTTGACATATTTTACCCAGAATTCCAGTAAAATTTCCAGAAAAGTTACAAAATTTTGTTACCATGTTAAAGAACACATTGTGCTGAAAAAAACAATGTATAATATTGCTGATTTACTGGGGGGTTTCCTACTGTAAACTTCGACTGAACCAAATGTGTCTAAAATTCAAAAAATTCTTTTGGCAGTTAACGCACGCAAAGTGGTGAATTCTGCTGGCAGTGAAAGGGTTAAACGGACAGCAGAATTTCCATACAGTAGTCCCATACAGTAATAGCCATACTGGATTCGGCTATTACTGTATGGGACTACTGTATGGGAATTCTTCTGTAAATCAGGTAAATTCACAGCAATTGCTTTCCTGAGAATTTTTGCAATTTACTTTCATTATTTATTTTACATAGTTTTGAAGATATTTACATTTATATATGTGATATGGTTGCAGCATCACCAGATCCCTGCGCTTTTCAGTGACTTCTAAAAAATTCTTATCATTTACAGTAGGGGATACATCAAATATACTTTTTTATAGTTGGATTCTGTAGGGATCCATTGGAGGGGTGGATTATAAAGTGACAAAAATCTCTACTTATGTAGACCTTTACATATATCAAATTGATGTGCCTATATTATTATTAGGATTATGTTGTAATATTTAGTCAATATTTTGGATTTTGTAATAAGAAAAATCTAGAAGATATTTAAATTCTTGATGATATCATCCGTGATGCAATCTGTGATGTCATTCACTAGTGAAATTTGATATCCCTCCTGTGATGTCATAAAAACCATTAAAACATTTTATTAATTTGTGAGACAGCGATGAAGCAGGACGTTTTTAGCAACTTTTCTGCTTTTTGCTGAATCTTTTGCATTTTTTTTTTTTTTACTCTACAGCTCCACCCCATGTTATATTTTATCTTCTTGTGGTGCTGGTGTTGGATTTTCTGGACCCGGTAACTGTTAATCTTCATTCCCAAGTTCACTGTTCAGTAAGTACTTCATCCTTTATTTATTTAAAGGATAACTGTCTCCAATTCTTCCAAACTAGTTAGTGTTGTATAAAAGCATTCCATGGTATCTTCAATAGGAACCCTGAATCAAATCTCTAGATACAGTTTGTGAGAATAAATCTTACTCAGGGAAATTCAATTAAAGATCTTATTGTTAAAAATGGTGTTAATTTTGTCTAATCAGTTTCAGTTGTTAGCTTTCAAATGTTAAATAAGATCTGATTGGTTGGGGCAAAATTAGCACCAATTTAAACAGTAAGAACTTATATTAAATCTCCCTGAATTGTTTTTAGCCAAGTGACCAGCTTATAGCCATGTGACCAACTTATAGTCATGTGACAGGTAATCAGAGATGGAGGTGCACTCTTTCCCAATAAGTGGGTGCAGACGCCTCAACTGGTTTTCCCTCAAAACTAAAGGTATCAAAGGAAATAAAAGAACTGAGGGTCACACTCCACATAAATTATAGGTTTATTGTGAACCACACATCACAAAACACAACGTTTTGGGGGGTAAGGTGCGACCATTTAATTGGAGTGCGACCCTCAGTTCTTTTATTTATAGTCATGTGACCAGCTTATAGCCGCGTGACCACCTTATAGCCGTGTGACCAGCTTATAGCCGTGTGACCAGCTTATAGCTATTGACCAGCTCATAGCCATGTGACCAGCTTATAGTCATGTGACCAGTCTCTGCCTGCATTAATTGGCTCCACATCCCAACTGTCAATTTTTACAAAATGTTTGTCCAGGTTCTTCCTGTTTCCCAGCATTAGGTATTAACTGATCATGTTTCTCCTCTGGGGTGGAGGGGAGAAGCAGAGATCAAGTGTTGTCCCACAACCAACTGGAAGCAAGATATGTGAAAATTTACCCCAATATCATTTCTCACAGGTTACAGCAGAGTTGCCTTAAGTCCCTATTTGGATGGGATTGTCCCTACTGCAGGTACAAAATCCTGAGTCCCCCAGTCAGCTTAAATCACGCCTAACAGAGAAAACTGGCAGCCCCGCCCCCATGGTGGTACCCAGAGTTCTCTGTCCTGTATAACTCAACCTGTGTCCATGTACCTTTATATAGACACAGAACTCCTCAGTGACTTTTAATATCTTTATAATTTACAGTAGGGGGTACATTCTCCCTTATAATACATGAGGGGTACCCAGACTTCCTTGTCCTGAATAACTCAACCTGTGTCTTTATATCTTCTTAGTGACTTCCAATATCCTTATAATTTACAGTAGGGGATATGTTATCCCTTATAATACATGAGTGGTACCCAGAGTTCCCTGTCCTGTATAAATCATCCTGTATCTATGTACCTTTATATAGACACAGAACTCCTCAGTGACTTCTAATATCCTTATACTTTACAGTAGGGGACACATTATCCCTTATAATACATGAGTGGTACTCAGAGTTCCCTGTCCTGTATAAATCAGCCTATATCTATGTACCTATATATAGACACAGAACTCCTCAATGACTTCTAATATCCTTATACTTTATAGTAGGGGACAAATTATTCCTTATAATACATGAGTGGTACCCAGAGTTCCCTGTCCTGTATAAATCAGCCTGTATCTATGTACCTTTATATAGACACAGAACACCTCAAAGACTTCTAATATCCTTATACTTTACAGTAGGGGGTACATAATCCCTTATAATACATGAGTGGTATCCAGAGTTCCCTTACCTGTATAACTCCTGTGTCCTTGTATCTTTATTATATATACTAAACCAGAGTAGTCAGCGTGGACGCTGGACCCATTTGCTCGTACTTAGGCATCACCCATTGCAATGTGATTGGCTGGAATAGTAGGAAAGCAGTTTTAACTGCTGATTGCGCTTATGAAATAAACATACGCGCCATCAGCCCAGCCTCCACATGAGCAGTTACGCCCCTGGATGACACAAACTGAGGCAAGAAAGCTGAGAAGAGGGGGAGAGAGGGAGAGGTGGGGGGGGAGAGAAAGAGAGGGAGAGAGAGGGGGGAGAGACAGTGGGAGAAAGTGGTGGGAGAGATCTTTAAATGCAGGGGGATGGGATTTGCAATTCTTTAAAGAATCGGGGGTTTGCTTGTATGGACACAGAACTCAGTGACTTATAATATCTGTATAATTTACAGTAGGTGATACATTATTACTCTTATTGTAGATTTATATAGCGGCAACATCTTCCGTATCGCTTTACAATTACATATATCCAGTACATTTACATCAGGCCCTGCCCGATGCTTACAATCTAAGAACATTTATTTGACACATACAATCAGTGTGTCTTTATGATTGTAAAGGAAACCAGAGTGCCCGGAGGAAACCCATGCAAGCACAGGAAGAACATACAAACTCTTTGCAGATGTATCCAAGGATGGATTCGAACACAGGACCTCAGCACTGCAAAGCATCAGTGCTAACCACTGAGCCACCGAGCTGCCCATTATCCCTTACAATACATGAGTGGTACACAGAGTTCCCTATCCTGTATAACCCTGTCTATGTCCTTATATCTTATAAGAGATAATGTATCCCCCCTACTTCAGGGGTGTACCTGAAGGGGCCGGGCCCCTGACTTCCTCCTCGAAAATCTCCACAGAGTGCAGCCTCCACAATATGTACAGCGACCAGCCGTTTTTAAACAGCTGATTGCATGTATGAAGGAAACATACGCGCGATTAGCTGTTTAATACTGGACCCAAACTTCCGGAACTGAACCGGAGTTCGGGTCTAGTATTAAACAGCTAATCGCGCCTATGTTTCCTTTATTTAGTTTAAAAACGGCTGGTCAGTGTACAGATTGTGCGCTTGTGGTAGGCCCTACTACTGTATTAAAAGTCACTGAAGAGTTCTGTGTCCATATAAACATACAAGTATACAGGCTGAGTTATAAAGATCAGGCAACTCTGGGTACCACTCCCCTACTGTAAATTATAATTCATGATTGGCACCCAGAGTTCCATGACCTGTATAACTCATACTGTGTATTTGTACCTTTATATGGACACACAACTCATAGACTATTAACATCCTTATAATTTACAGTAGGGGATACATTATCCCTTATAATACATGAGTGGTATTAAGATTTCCATGACCTGTGTAACTCATCCTAGATCCTTATACCTTTATATAGACACAGAACTCTGTGACTTCTAATATATTATAAGTGATACCCAGAGTTTCCTGACCTGTATAATTTAGCCTAAATCCTTGTACAGTACTTTTATATAGACACGGAAATTATCAGTGACCTCTACTGAGTGGTATCCTTATTATTTATTGTAGGGGATACATTATCCCTTAATATACATGAGTGGTATTCATGGTTTTCCCTGTCTTGTGTAACTCAGCCTGTGTCCTTGTAACTTTAAAGGGCATGTCCATCCCCAAAACTAAAATGTAACCCCATACTGGCCCCACTGAGTAGTTTAAACAAATCCTTACCTTACATCACTCCTCATGGTTCTCCTGCAATGTCTGTTCAAAGTCCGGGAAAGTGAAGAGTAGAAGCTTTCAGTGAGTCATTCGGTCCCTGCTGCTACCCTAACCTCAACAAGGACCGGGACATGCGCAGGGGAGCCCTTTACATTATATGATTTTTACTAAAAGTTCTGTGACCTTTATAACTTATTATGTGTCCTTAAAATGGACACAGAACTCTCCTGTTACTCCTAAAATCCTTATAATTTACAGCAGGCATACATTTTTCCTTATAATACATGAGTGGTATTCCCTAACCTGTATAATTCAGCCTGTGTCCTTGTACCTACTGAAAATATAGACATAGATGATCTCAGTGACATCTAAAATATCCTTATAATTTACAGTAGGGGATACATTATCAACTATATTTTTTATAGTTGGATCCTGTAGGGATCCATTAGAGGGATGGATTATAAAGTGATAAAAATCTCTACTTATACATATATGATACTGATGTGCCTATATTATTATTATGATTATTATATTATAATATTTAGTTAATATTTTGGATTTTGTAACAAGAAAAATCTAGAAGATATTCAAATCCTTGATGATGTCATCGGTGATGCAATCCGTGATGTCATTCACTAGTGAAATAGCATTGAAATTTGATATAATGTATCCACAGTAATGGATACATCATCACCTATAATACACGAGTGGTATCTAGAGTTCCCTTACCTGTATAACGCCTGTGTCCTTGTAGCTTTATTATATATACTAAACCAGAGTTTTAAGCGTGGAAGCTTGACCCATTTGCTCGCACTTAGGCACCACCCCTGCAATTGATTATTGGCTGCAATAGTAGGAAAGCAGTTTTAACAGCTGATCGCGCTTATGAAATAAACATACACAATATCAGCCCGGCCTCCAATCTTGTGCAGCAGGGGGGGCTGCAGTTACGCCCTTGGATGACACGAACTGAGGCAATTGAGCTGAGAAGGGAGAGGGGGGGAGAAGGAGAGGTGGGGGGAGAGAGGGAGAGGGGGGGAGAGAAATCTAGTAGGAGAGAGAAAGAGGGGGGAGAGAAAACTAGTAGGAGAAAGAAAGAGAGGCGGGGAGGGAAAGGAGGGGAGAGACGGAGAAAGAGAGGTAGGAGAAATCTTTAAATGCAGGGGGATGGGATTTGCATTCTTTAAAGAATCTAGGGTTTGCTAGTATGGACACAGAACTAGGTGACTTATAATATCTGTAGTGGTTTACGATTACATGTATACAATCACATCAGGCCCTGCCCCGAAGAGCTTACAATCTAAACACATTTGACACATACAACCTATCAGTGAGTCTTTATGATTGTGGAGGAAATCACAGTACCCGGAGAATACCCATGCAAGCACAGAGAGAACATACAAACTCTTTTCAGATGTATCCAAGGTTGGATTCGAACACAAGACCTCAGCGCTGCAGCGCATCAGTGCTAACCACTGAGCCACAGTGCTGCCCATCATCCTGTATAATACATGAATGGTACACAGAGTTCCCTATCCTTTATAACCCTGTCTATGTCCTTAGATCTTATAAGGGATAATGTATTCCCTACTGTAAATGATAAAGATATTAGAAGTCACTGTAGAGTTCTGTGTCCATATAAACGTACAAGTATACAGGCTGAGTTATAAAGGTCAGGCAACTCTGGGTACCACTCATGTTACATAAGGGATAATGTATGATTGGCACCCAGAGTTCCCTGACCTGTATAACTCATTCTGTGTATTTGTACCTTTATATAGACACAGAACTCTACAGTGACTTCTAATATCTTTATCATTTACAGTAGGGGATACATTATCCCTTATAATAAATGAGAAGTATTAAGATTTCCATGACCTGTGTAACTTATCCTAGATCTTTGTACCTTTATATGGACACAGAACTCTGTGACTTCTAATATATTATAATTTATAGTAGGGGATACATTATCCCTTATAATACATGAGTGGTACCCAGAGTTTCTTGACCTGTATAATTTAGTCCTTGTACAGTACTTTTATATAGACACAGAATTTCTCAGTGACTTCTAATGAGTGGTATCCTTATTATTTATTGTAGGGGATATATTATCCCTTATAGTACATAAGCGGTACTCATAGAGTTCCCTGTCTTGCATAACTCAGACTGTGTCCTTGTTACTTTAAAGGGCATGTCCACCCCCAAAACCAAAATGTAGCTCCATACTGGCTCCACTGAGTAGTTTAAAAAAAAATCCTTACCATACATATTTGCTCCTAATGGTTCTCCTGCAATGCCTGTTCAAAATCCAGGAAAGTGAAGAGTAGAAGCTGTCAGTGAGTCATCCAGTGTCTGCTGCTTCCCTAACATCAAAAAGGACTGTGACATGTGCAGGGGAGCCCTCCCCTCCCCCTCTCTCCCACCATCTGGATCCATCCTCTACAGACATGGCACCTAGCATGAAACACTTTGGTCATAAGGTAGGTACATGAGTACATGAGTGGTACTCAAGAGTTCCCTGACCTGTATTATTCAGCCTGTGTCCTTGTACCCTTATATAGTCATAGATCTTCTCAGTGACATCTAAAATATCCTTATAATTTACAGTAGGGGATACATTGTCAACTATATTTTTTATACTTGGATCCTGTAGGGAGGTGGGTTATAAAGTGATAACAATCTCTACTTATGTAGACCTTTACATATATGATACTGATGTGCCTATATTATTAATATGATTATTATATTATAATATTTAGTTAATATTTTGGATTTTGTAATAAGAAAAATCTAGAACATATTCAAATCCTTGATGATGTCATCTGTGATGCAATCCGTGATGTCATTCACTAGTGAAATTTGATATCCCTCCTGTGATGTCATAAAAACCAGTAAAACATTTTATTAATTTGTGAGACAGCGATGAAGCAGGACGTTTTTAGCAACTTTTCTGCTTTTTGCTGAATCTTTTGCATTTTTTCCGTCTTTTTTTACTCTACAGCTCCATCCCATGTTATATTTTATCTTCTTGTGGTGCTGGTGTTGGATTTTCTGGACCCGGTAACTGTTAATCTTCATTCCCAAGTTCACCGTTCAGTAAGTACTTGATCTTTTACTTCATTTTAAGGGTAACTGTAACTGTATTGAATCTCCCTGAATTGTTTTTAGCTGTGTGACCAGCTTATAGCCGTGTGACCAGCTTATAGCCATGTGACCAGCTTATGGTCATGTGACCAGTCTCTGCCTGCATTAATTGGCTCCCCATCCCAACTGTCAATTTTTACAAAATGTTTGTCCAGGTTCTTCCTGTTTCCCAGCATTAAGTATTAACTGATCATGTTTCTCCTCTGGGGCGGAGGGGTGAAGCAGAGATCAATTGTTGTCCCACAACCAACTGGAAGCAGGATATGTGAACATTTACCCAAATATCATTTCTCACAGGTTACAGCAGGGTTGCCATAAGTCCCTATTTGGATGGGATTGTCCCGACTGCTGGTACAAAATACTAAGTCCCCTGTCCTGTATAACTCAACTGTGTCCTTGTACCTTTATATAGACACAGAACTCCTCAGTGACTTCTAATATCTTTATAATTTACAGTAGGGGATACATTATCCCTTAAAATACATGAGTGGTACCCAGAGTTCCCTGTCCTGTATAACTCAACCTGTGCCCTTGTATCTTTATATAGACACAGAACTCCTCAGTGACTAATATCCTTATAATTTACCGTAGGGGATACATTATGACTTTTAATACATGAGTTGTATTCACTTTTTGTATAATGAGGTATCCAAGTTGGTTTTTCCTGGCTATGCAGGGCTATGGGTCAGGGATTTCCAACCTGCAGCCCTCCAGATTTTTTGAAAACTGCAACTCCCAGCACTCCTCCATTGCAGAAAAAAACAAGGAATACTGCGAGTTGTAGTTTTCGAACATCTGAAGGTTGGACATCCCTGCTCTGGGCAATAGAGCAATAAGTTGTTAGTGGATATATATTTAGTTATCAGATCATCTTCTAATTGAGGGACACTTCTAATTTACGTAAGTAACAGGGCTGTGTTAATTACAAACTGATTGTATTTATACTGCAGTGATTCTGACAGCCTTGCTGCATGATTTCAATGTACAACCCCTAACATTCCATCTGCTGTTTGAGAGCGCTTGTCAGAGAATGGTAGAACTAGTAACTACATATGTATTAGGATTGTTCACAATTTTGCAGGCTATTTGACTAAAGTAAAGCAAATTCAGGTTCTGCAAGCAAAAATCTATTTTATCATTTATCTGTTATATCAACATGTATGTGCTGTTTATGGACTGCTACACAATGACACCATAGGTAATAAACCTAGGAACTAAAGATTATTAATTGCTACAGTCCAACTAAACAACCAGCCACTTGCTTGCAAACCTCTAACCTAAATACAAAGGCAAGACCAGCTAGTACGACTGCTGATTACAAACTGAGCTTCTCTGAGGATTTTATGAAGTTTTAAAATGTGTCATAAACGCCCCAAAATCTGATTGGTCAAGAACAAATCTTAAATCTGATTGGCCCTTGATTTATTGACCAATCATGTTGTGGATGTGCCAAGGATACAGTATAAAACAGCCAGAGGCCTTCAGCAAGTCCTAGCTCCGTTTTAGTAGCAGAGCTGCTTGTATGTGCTGCAAGCATAGCAACTGTCAAATGTTAGATGTCTAACTAAGCTTTCTAAATGCATTAGTTTTGATGCCTGGTAGTTGCAGTGTGAAGGCTCTCTCTTTTGCTACATCTAATTTACCATTGTTTGGTGTATGAAAAAAGATTTCATATTTTAGAATTTAGTTTCCATGTATAAAGCCTGAGTTTTTCTCATCCTGATCAAATTCCCTGGCTTTGAACAAAATTATTGTTGGTGTAGTTGTATCTACCACCATTTCCCCTAAAGAAACTCTCTGATAGGAGAGTCAGGGAATGGTTGGAGTTGTATATTGAAAACATATAGAGAACTACAGGTTAATCAGGTAAAACACATGTAGCCAGTCAGAATGATCACAGTATAAAATACAATCAATTTACTATAATGCAGCCCTGCTAATTACATGAATCTGTCTGACAGGCTCTGTATAACACAGAGTTTGTTACCATATAATTTTCACTTATGTCTTTTACATGTGTGTGGGGAGAGATGGGATAAAAAGTTTTTTTCTTTGATTATTAAGTTTCTGAGAGTTTCACTCAGTATTCCCAGGAAATAACTGGAAGATTTATAGACTTTATAAATAATTATAATGTGGGACTAGTAGAGACGTCTTAGAATTTTCTCCTTGATCTGCCAGTACACGCATGTCCTGCTTACTCTTAAGGTTCATACACATGTGCGATCGCGGGTGCCGACTCGTGACGCATGATGTGTATGAACAGCCGTTTCGTATGATAATCCCTCCACGTATAGGCACTTTATCGGGCGAAATGGCCGCTCATTCAGTGATTCGGCCGGTCGGAAATAATCCCCGACCGAATGGCCATTTCGCATGATAAACTGCCCATACACAGCACAATTATCGGCATTAACGGACGTTCATACACATTCAGGGAGATTCAATAAAAGTTCTTATCTTTAAAAATGGTGCTTATTTTGCTCCAACCAATTAGATATTATTTAACTTTTGAAAGCTAAATTCTGATTGGTTGGGGCAAAATTAGCATCATTTTTAATTATAAGAACTTTTATTGAATCTCCCTGATTGTTCGTTGCGGGTCGGCACCCGCGATCACATCTGTGTACGAACCTTTACACATAGTGCCAGCGTCTGTACTGTTTATAGTTAGAGGGATATGGTAATTTACTTCATAGGGAGGCCCGTCGATATGGTAATTCACAGCAGTAGGAGGGCGTGACTATACATGCCATTCACTTTGATTGACAGTTTCTCCCACTGAATCTTTAAAACTTATAAATCTAATATCTACAAAACTGATGGACGGATTGGAAAGAGAAACATGTTAGGGGATGGGATGAATTATAGTTTAATAGTATGAGATTTTTAAAAGTTTGAATTTGGACACTATAGTTGCCCTTTAAATGGTCACAGGACTGCTCAGTGACTTCTAATATTCTTACAAACTACAGCAGAGGATTCATTATCCCTTATAATACATGAGTGGTACTCAAAGTATAACTCAGTCCTTGTAACTTAATATGGACACAGAACTCCTTAGTGACTTCTAGTTTCCTTATAATTTACAGTAGGGGAGTCATTATACCTTATAATACATGAGTAGTACATAGAGTTCCCTGTCTTTTGCAACTCAGCCTGTGTATTTCTACGTTTATATAGATCTCCTCAGTGACTCCTAGACACTCTTAGTAGGGTGAAAATGATTCATTATAATCTACAATACATAGTACAAGAAGAAAAAATAAATAAGGTTCAGATTTTTGGTTTAAGTGCAATTTATTTATTTGTAATGGTTTAAGTGAAATTTCTTTGCTTATAAAGTAAATTGAAACATTTTTAGTAGTAACAATACAAATTAATATGTGTTTAACATGTACTGTAGGAACAGACGTTGAAGTCAGAACTTTATAATTCTTTGTGGGGGGTTTTTTGGTGGTTAAAGGGTATGTCCACCCTTAAAAAAAAATTTTCACCAAAGATTCCCCCTGTCCCCCTGTCCTGTATAACTCAACTGTGTCCTTGTACCTTTATATAGACACAGAACTCCTCAGTGACTTCTAATATCTTTATAATTTACAGTAGGGGATACATTATCCCTTAAAATACATGAGTGGTACCCAGAGTTCCCTGTCCTGTATAACTCAACACCAAACTATTAAGACCCCCCCCCCACTACTGGCCCCATCATTAGTAGTTAGTTTAATCCTTACACACACCCAGCTCCATAAGGTTTCCTGTAGTCCCCCCCAAAGTCAAAATTGCCCACCAGGAGGATAGCAGAGTCCATATAGGACTCTTGCTTCCTACCTGGCCTTCGGAGAAGTTTGGCATGCGTACTGCAGCCCTTCTCCCCTCCCTCCCCCTCCCTCCCTCCTCCCCCTCCCTCCCAATTAGGATTTCCTCCCCTAGTGTAAAACCCTTTTCACCAAAGATTCCCCCTGTTCCCCCAACCTCAACCGCTATGTTAGTATTATTAGAAAATGCCCGAAACATTACCCTCCTCTTGCCTCTTGCATCCGCCGCACTGAACTTCCGGCAGCCGCGTCGTGATTGGCTGCCACTCAGCCAATCACAGACGCGACTGCCGGTCCCGCCCCTCTGCTTTCATTACTCGCAAGCAGAGGGCCTGGCGCGAGGCGGAGGCAAGAGGAAGGTAAGTAAAATTTGGGGCATTTTCTAATAATACTAACCTAGCGGTTTGGCTGGGGGACAGGGGGAATCTTTGGTGAAAATTTTTTTTAAGGGTGGACAACCCTTTAACCACCAAAAAACCCCCACAAAGAATTATAAAGTTCTGACTTCAACGTCTGTTCCTACACGTACATGTTAAACACATATTATTTGTATTGTTACTACTAAAAATGTTTCAATTACTTTATAAGCAAAAAGAAATTCACTTAAAACATTACAAATAATAAATTGCACTTAAACCAAAAATTGAACCTTATTTATTTTTTCTTCTTGTACTATGTATTGTAGATTATAATGAATCATTTTCACCTACTAAGAGTGTCTAGGAGTCACTGAGGAGATCTATATAACGTAGAAATACACAGGCTGAGTTGCAAAAGACAGGGAACTCTATGTACTACTCATGTATTATAAGGTATAATGACTCCCCTACTGTAAATTATAAGGAAACTAGAAGTCACTAAGGAGTTCTGTGTCCATATTAAGTTACAAGGACTGAGTTATACTTTGAGTACCACTCATGTATTATAAGGGATAATGAATCCTCTGCTGTGAGTTTGTAAGAATATTAGAAGTCACTGAGCGTCCTGTGACCATATTAAAGGGCAACTATATGTCCAAATTCAAACTTTTAAAAATCTCATACTATAAACTATAATTCATCCCACCCCTAACATGTTTCTCTTTCCAATCCGCATCAGTTTTGTAGATATTAGATTATAAGTTTTAAAGATTCAGGGGGAGAAACTGTCAATCAAAGTGAATGGCATGTATAGTCACGCCCTCCTACTGCTGTGAATACCATATCGACGGGCCTCCCTATGAAGTAAATTACCATATCCCTCTAACTATAAACAGTACAGACGCTGGCACTATGTGTAAAGGTGTACACAGATGTGATCGCGGGGGCCGACCCGCAACGAACAATCAGGGAGATTCAATAAAAGTTCTTATAATTAAAAATGATGCTAATTTTGCCCCAACCAATCAGAATTTAGCTTTCAAAAGTTAATAATATCTAATTGGTTGGAGCAAAATAAGCACCATTTTAAAGATAAGAACTTTTATTGAATCTCCCTGAATGTGTATGAACGTCCGTTAATGCCGATAATTGTGCTGGTATGGGCAGTTTATCATGCGAAATGGCCATTCGGTCGGGGATTATTTCCGACCGGCCGAATCACTGAATGAGCGGCCATTTTGCCGATAAAGTGCCTATACGTGGAGGGATTATCATACGAAACGGGGTTCATACACATCATGCGTCACGAGTCGGCACCCGCGATCGCACATGTGTAAACCTTAAGAGTAAGCAGGACATGCGTGTACTGGCAGATCAAGGAGAAAAATTCAAGACGCTTCTACATAGTCCCACATTATAATTATTTATAAAGTCATAAATCTTCCAGTTATTTCCTGGGAATACTGAGTGAAACTCTCAGAAACTTAATAATCAAAGAAAAAAACTTTTTATCCATCTCTCCCCACACACATGTAAAAGACATAAGTGAAATTATATGGTAACAAACTCTGTGTTATACAGAGCCTGTAGACAGATTCATGTAATTAGCAGGGCTGCATTATAGTAAATTGATTGTATTTTATACTGTGATCATTCTGACTGGCTACAGTGTTTTACCTGATTAACCTGTAGTTCTCTATATGTTTTCAATATACAACTCCAACCATTCCCTGATCTCCTAACAGAGAGTTCTTTAGGGGAAATGGTGGTAGATACAACTACCACAACAAAATTTTGTTCAAAGCCAGGGAATTTGATCAGGATGAGAAAAACTCAGGCTTTATACATGGAAACTAAATTCAAAATATGAAATCTTTTTCATACACCAAACAATGGTAAATTAGATGTAGCAAAAGAGAGAGCCTTCACACTGCAACTACCAGGCATCAAAACTAATGCATTTAGAAAGCTTAGTTAGCATCTAAAATTTGACAGTTGCTATGCTTGCAGCACATACAAGCAGCTCTGCTACTAAAACGAGCTAGGACTTGCTGAAGGCCTCTGGCTGTTTTATCTGTATCCTTGGCACATCCACAACATAGTGCGTCCCAACAGGTAGGTCCAAAGATATGGTTTCCGTTTGTTGCGTGTGCCCACACGTGCCCCCCACACACTTGGTGACGTCAATGTGCATGCGTCTGGGGCTGTAGGCACGTGAAGATGACATCACTGCAGATGACGCGAGATTTGACTGCGAGATTTTGCCCGCACGCCTACAGCCCCGGGCGCATACGAGTCACATGCGAAATGACGTCACCAGGCACATGCGGGCATGCGCTAACACGGGCAACAAACGGCAGCTAGATCCTTGGACCTACCTGTTGGGAAGGGAAAGCCAGATCTCGTGGGGGCGGGCCTAGGAGCAACCTTACCATGGAGAAGGAAGCCATGCACAAAAGAACATGGAGGTAGGGGTAGGAAGGGAATAGAACAAAAAAAAACCCTACACATGTTCAGCTTACAGCCCCCCAGCCCCAAACGCATGTTAGTATTATTAGAAAATGCCCCAAATTTTACTTACCTTCCCTCTTGCCTCCGCCTCGCGCCAGGCCCTCTGCTTGGAGTAAATGCAAGCAGAGGGGCGGGACCGGCAGTCGCGTCTGTGATTGGCTGAGTGGCAGCCAATCACGGACGCGGCTGCCGGAAGTTCAGTGCGGCGGATGCAAGAGGCAAGAGGGAGGGTAATGTTTCGGGCATTTTATAATACTAACATAGCGGTTGAGGTTGGGGGGACAGGGGGAATCTTTGGTGAAAAGGGTTTTACACTAGGGGAGGGAATCCTAATTGGAGGAGGGAGGGAGGGGAGGGAGGAGGAGGGGGAGAAGGGCTGCAGTACGCATGCCAAACTTCTCCCGAAGGCCAGGTAGGAAGCAGAGTCCTATATGGACTCTGCTATCCTCTGGTGGGCAATTTTTGGGACTTTGGGGGGGACTACAGGAACCTTATAGCTGGGGTGTGAGGTAAGGATTAAACTACACTACATGATGGGGCCAGTAGTGGGGGGGATTATAGTTTTGGGGGTGGACATGCCCTTTAAGCAGGGGAAGTACTTTGTAGATTTTGTAGAATTGTTTAGTTGTAATGATACAGTTGGGTCCAAAAATGTTTTCTGGTGTATTGTTTTTGTTTATATCTAGTCCTTTATAACCGTATGATGAGGTTGTGTTATATTGGGAGATGAAATGAAGTTAATGACTGTTTTTCTATTTGGGAAGTGTTTTTGTTTATTTCTTCTGTTGTGTTTTTTTGTATATTGAAATATTTGGGAGATATGAAGTAATTGTTGATGCTTGTCAAGCTTTTGTGTCCCTATATTTGTATTATTTCAGTTGGGATATGTTAAGCTGGGTACACACATGCAGATTTT
The DNA here is from genome assembly GCA_019447015.1 of Hymenochirus boettgeri. Taxonomy (NCBI): domain Eukaryota; kingdom Metazoa; phylum Chordata; class Amphibia; order Anura; family Pipidae; genus Hymenochirus; species Hymenochirus boettgeri. The sequence goes on along the minus strand of CM033477.1, from coordinate 105,987,910 downwards.
TGAAAAATGACAGACAGGATCTGAAGATCTCCTATCTGTCATTTAAAAAAATCACGATACACACAGACGCGCGCGTTCTCCCTATGCACAGCATATACACAACATATAACACAGCAATATGCACAGCGTAGGAGAACGTGCAAGACTGTGTGGTTTTCTAGGCCGCGGCAGACTCCTCTATGAAGAGACTAATGTGGGGCGAAGGAAATTTTCCGTATTTTACCGAACGACTGCTTGGCTGACGAACTTTTGCAAGCAGGCGCTCATTCAGGAAAACTAGGTACACACAGTAGCGATAACCGATAACGTTGGATCCGACGGTATCGGGGCTTTATCAGGCAGCATCTTTGTGACATTTTCTTTAAAAATTTAGCATTTTAGGGCTTGCACGTTTTCGTATGTGATCCGTTAGCATGTGATATCATAGTGCAGAACATGTCAATATGGTTGGCCAGATTAATGCATTTCGCTGCGATCTGTTTTTGAGCACATGTGATCACCATTTTTTGTGGCTCTAATGTGCTCTGATTATGGGCTATTGCGAAATTGCAGTGAAATAGACGTAACATGCATGAAAAATGTGCATTCTCGTGCACTTGTGATACCGTGTTAATAGGATCAGTGCAGAGAGTTGTAGAGCAGTGCCCCCTAATTTAGGAATATTGTGCGGAAAAGCACAGTATGTTTTATGAAAGGATTAAAGGAATGTACACTGAAATAGTAACCTAAAGTTATTAGATAGCTGGGGGTGTAAGCTGAACATGTGTAGGGTTTTTTTTTGTTCTATTCCCTTCCTACCCCTACCTCCATGTTCTTTTGTGCATGGCTTCCTTCTCCATGGTAAGGTGCTCCTAGGCCGCCCCCACGAGATCTGGCTTTCCCTTCCCAACGGTAGGTCCAAGGATCTAGCTGCCGTTTGTTTGCCCGGTGTTAGCGCATGCCCGCATGTGCCTGTGACGTCATTTCGCATGTGACTCGTATGCGCCCGGGGCTGTAGGCGTGCGGGCAAAATCTCGCAGTCAAATCTCGCGTCTCTGCAGTGATGTCATCTTCACGTGCCTACAGCCCCAGACGCATGCACATTGACGTCACCAAGTGTGTGGGGGGCACGTGTGGGCACACGCAACAAACGGAAACCATATCTTTGGACCTACCTGTTGGGAAGGGCAAGCCTGATCTCGTGGGGGCGGGCCTAGGAGCAACCTTACCATGGAGGAGGAAGCCATGCATAAAAGAACACGGAGGTAGGTAATAACTTTAGGTTACTATTTCAGTGTACATATCCTTTGATCATTTTACACACGTTCCCTTAAATTGTAGTGTGGCTGCAGCTTTCAGAATGATGAGTGCTCATAGAGCAGAACTTTTAGAAGCGAATAGGGAGTTACTGCCAGTAAGTGCGGTTATGTGATTTCATCTGTACTGATTGTAGAGAAGAAATTTACATGGCAAGAATGAAGAGAAGTGACGGTAAGGTGACCACAGGAGTTCTATCTTTATTTTCAGCCGCGCTGCGTAGTTTGTGCCAATTTTAAGGACTTGTTTTACAGTTTGCCATTATTGGTAAAACTCTCTAGCTGTACAATCATTTACATATTTGATAATGATGTATCTATATTATTATCATATTATAATATTTAGTTAATACTTTGGATTTTGTTATAAGAAAAATTCATTAAATATTTGAATCCTTGATGATGTCATCCATGATGCAATCTGTGATTTCATTTACTAGTGAATAACATTAAAGATTGATACTCCACCTTTGATGTCAAAACACCAGTAGAACATTTATTAAATTTGTGAGGACATTTTATAAAATTTTCTGATGATCTGATGTTTTTTTTACATTTTTCCCAATCTTTTCTCTATCACATGACATGCTACAGCTCCATCCAATGTTATATCCAATCTTCTTTTAGTGCTGTGTGTGCATTTGCTGGTCCCGGTAATTGTTAATTCTCGTTCCCAATTTCACCATTCAGAAAGTACTTCATCCTTTTCTTTATTAAAAGGTAACTGTGGTTTCTAATTCTTCAACCTATTAGGGTTGTATTAAAAGCCTTACATGGTACCAAATGAACCCCAAATCACCACCGTCGTTCTTAGATCTGCCTAGGCCAGGAACTGAGCCCCCAACCGGCCAGCCACAAGTGTGAAGTCCAGTGGCGGACGCGTTCATTGATCCACCAAGAACCGAGAACCACAGGAAGTGAGCCAAAAGGAACGAAGGAGGATCAGAAACGGAGCCAGGAACAGAGTGCGACCCTAAATGGCCAGCCAAGGGCGGTGATGAGTCTGGTCAGACGGCCTTTGCTAATCTGCCAAGGCAGGTACCAAGCCTAATTGGCCGACCACGGGCATAAATTCGGTGGGCGGGTGGTTTGTTGATCCGGCAAGGTCGGGGTGGCATACGTTAATCCTTCAAAACTGTGGAGATCTGCCAGGAACTGAGAGAGTGCCAGCCACGTGCGTGAAGTCTGGATGGGTGGCGTTCATTTATATATATTCCACCGTGTGAAGTCCGTGGTGGTGGGGTGATATTCGATGATCTGCCTAGGCAGAGAGCCAAGCCCTAACTGGCTGGCCACAAACATAAAGTCCGGCCGGACAGCGTTCTTAATGCGATATGCTCGAGCAATGTTGTTGATCCACTAGGAACGATGAAGCACCAGGAACTGAGGAGGATCTGAAAGGAAGCAACCCCACAAGGAACTGAGGAGAATCAACCCGGACAAAGCCATAGGTGTGAGTCCGGTCAGGAACGTTCGTTGGTCCGCCTAAGTGGATACTGAGCCACCAACTGACCAGCATGAGTGTGAGTTTCAGTCAGGTGGCATTGGTTTATCGCCAGAGACGGAACCAAGCCAAGGCTGTAGAGCCCCAACTAGCCATGGGCGTGAAGTCCGGTCGGGTGGTGTTTGCTGATCCGCCTAGGCTGGGAACCAAGCCCCAAATATAGGTAGGACGGCACTTGCTTTTATAAAAGAACTTTCACTTTATTTTCAACATCTTTTAAATAGAGGCTCTTATCGGCCAAAAATGCTCATCATGGCAGATTGTATACACTGGCAGCGTGACGTTTCGGGTCACATGACCTTTCTCAAACAAGCTTGGGGAACCAGCCCAAACTGGCCGGCCACAATGTGGAAGTCTGGTCGGGCAGTGTTCGTTGATCCGCCAGGGCAGGAACCGAGCACACAACCAGACGGCCATGCCCAGCAATGGGCGTGAAGTCCGGTTGGGCGGTGTTCGTTGACCGAACCCTTAACTGACCAGCGACGTTTGTTGAACTTCCAGGAACCGAAGAGCCACCAGGAACCAAGGAAAATACATCAGGAAGCGAGTCCACAAGGAACAAGTAGGATCCATCAGCGGCATTCATTGATCCGCCATGGCCAGAACCAGGCCCTCAACCCACCGGCCTAAAGGAACATTGGATAGCGTTCATTTTATACCCCACCCACTGATCCGCCATGGTCGAGCAGCATTCGTTGATCCACTAGGAACCGATGAAGTGACAGGTACCTAGGAGGATACAAAGGAAGCAAGCCACAAGGAAAATGAGGATGATCCACCCGGAACCAAGGCAGATGTCATGGGCATGAAGTCCGGTCGGGCGGGGTTGTTGATCCGCCTAGGCTGGCAACCGAGCCCACAACTGGCCGGCACGGGCATGAAGTCTGGTCCGGGCTGTGTTGTTTGTTGATGCGGTGTTGTTGATCCTCCGGGCCGGAACCGAGCCCCCAACCGCCGGCCATGCCCGGCATGGGTGTGAAGTCCGGTTGGGCGGTGTTTGTTGATCCGCCAGGCTGGGAACCGAACCCCCAACTGACCAGCCACGGGCTAGAAGTCTGGTCGGGCGGCGTCTGTTGATACCAGGGTTGGAACCAAGCCCCCAACTGGCCGGCCACGGGCCATGAAGCCCAGACGGATGACGTTTATTGATCCACCAAGGTCATGCGGCATTTGTTAACTTCCAGGAATCAAAGAGCCACCAGGAACCAAGGAAAATACATCAGGAAGCGAGTCCACAAGGAACCAAGTAGGATCCATCAGCGGCATTCGTTGATCCGCCATGGCCAGAACCAAGCCCTCAACCCACCGGCCTAAAGGAACATTGGATAGCGTTCATTTATATACCCCACCACCTGATCCGCCATGGTCGAGCAGCATTCGTTGATCCACTAGGAACCGATGAAGTGACAGGAACCTAGGAGGATACGCCAGGAAGCAAGCCCACAAGGAAAATGAGGATGATCCACCAGGAACCAAAGGCAGATGTCCATGGGCATGAAGTCCGGTCGGGCGGTGTTTGTTGATCCGCCTAGGCTGGCAACCGAGCCCACAACTGGCCGGCCACGGGCATGAAGTCTGGTCGGGCGGTGTTTGTTGATGCGGTGTTTGTTGATCCTCCAGGGCCGGAACCGAGCCCCCAACCAGCCGGCATGCCCGGCAATGGGTGTGAAGTCCGGTTGGGCGGTGTTTGTTGATCCGCTAGGCTGGGAACGAACCCCCAACTGACCAGCCAGGTAGAACTCTGGTTGGGCGGCGTCGTTGATCCACCAGGGTTGGAACCAAGCCCCCAACTGGCCGGCCACGGGCATGAAGCCCAGACGGATGACGTTATTGATCCACCAAGGTCATGCGGCATTTGTTGAACTTCCAGGAATCAAGAGCCACCAGGAACCGAGAGAATACACCAGGAAGCGAGTCCACAAGGACTGGGAGGATACATCAGCAGCATTCGTTGATTTCCATTGCCCAAACTAAGCCCTCAACACCGGCCTAAGGAACGACGGATGACGTTTATTTATATATGCCACCACCTGATCCGCCATGGCCGAGCAACATTCATTGATCCACTAGGACCGATGAAGTGTCAGGAACCGAGGAGGATCCAACAGGAAACGAACCCACAAGGAACCGAGGAGGATCTGCCAAGAAACTAAAAGCAGATGTCCATGGGCAGGAAGTCTGGTCCAGTGGCGTTGATTTATATACCAAGGCCATAACCGAGCCCCCAACTGGCTGGCCATGTAGTGAAGTCCGGTCAGGCCAGGAACCGAGCCACAACTGGCTGGCCACAGGCGTGAAGTCTGGTCGGGTGATGTTTGTTGATCCACCAGGGCCGGAACTGCACCCAACCAGCCAGCCATGCCCAGCAATGGGATGAAGTCCGGTTGGCGGTGTTCGTTGATCCGCTAGGCTGGGAACCGAGCCCAGAACTGACCAGATGATAGACGTCTTAGAACTTTCTTTTGATCTGCCAATCTGCCAGTACACGCGGGGTCCTGCTTACTCTAAAGGTTCGTCAGAACGTGCGATCGCAGGTGCCATGTTGCACAATGTGTATGACAAAGCCGTTTTGGACGATAATAGTGCAGTATATGGGCACTTTATCAGGCAAAATGCATGTGTGTACGATATTATACATTGTGACAGCGTCTGTACTGTTTATAGTTAGAGGGATATGTCATTTATAGGGAGGGCGGCGTGACTTACATGCCATCCTTTGATTGACAGTTCCTCCTCTGATCTTTAAAACTTATAAATCTAATATCTACAAAACTGGTGGACGGATTGGAAAGAGGAACACCTGTTATGGGATGGGATGAATTATAGTTTAATAGTATGAGGTTTTTTAAAGTTTGAATTGTACCCTATAGTTGCCCTTTAATACCACATATATACCACGATCTGGATGAGGGGGGATTATAGTTTTGGGGGTGGACATGCCCTTTAAGCAGGGGAAGTACTTTGTAGATTTTGTAGAATTGTTTAGTTGTTAATGATACAGTTGGGTCCAAAAATGTTTTCTGGTGTATTGTTTTTGTTATATCTAGTCCTTTATAACCGTATGATGAGGTTGTGTTTATATTTGGGAGATGAAATGAAGTTAATGACTGTTTTTCTATTTGGAAAGTGTTTTTGTTTATTTCTTCTGTTGTGTTTTTTGTATATTGAAATATTTGGGAGATATGAAGTAATTGTTGATGCTTGTCAAGCTTTTGTGTCCCTATATTTGTATTATTTCAGTTGGGATATGTTAAGCTGGGTACACACATGCCAGATTTTTGAAAAATGACAGACAGGATCTGAAGATCTCCTATCTGTCATTTAAAAAAATCACGATACACACAGACGCGCGCGTTCTCCCTATGCACAGCATATACACAACATATACACACAGCATATGCACAGCGTAGGGAGAACGCGCAAGACTGTGTGTTTCTCTAGGCCGCGGCAGACTCCTCTATGAAGAGACTAATGTGGGCGAAGGAAATTTTCCGTATTTTACCGAACGACTGCTTGGCTGACCCGAACTTTATAAAATTTTCTGATTCTGATGTTTTTTTACATTTTTCCCAATCTTTTCTCTATCACATGACATGCTACAGCTCCATCCAATGTTATATCCAATCTTCTTTTAGTGCTGGTGTTGCATTTGCTGGTCCCGGTAATTGTTAATTCTCGTTCCCAATTTCACCATTCAGAAAGTACTTCATCCTTTTCTTTATTTAAAAGGTAACTGTGGTTTCTAATTCTTCCAACCTATTAGGGTTGTATAAAAAGCCTTACATGGTACCAAAATGAACCCTAAATCACCACCGTCGTTCTTAGATCTGCCTAGGCCAGGAACTGAGCCCCCAACCGGCCAGCCACAAGTGTGAAGTCCAGTCGGACAGCGTTCATTGATCCACCAAGAACCGAAGAACCACCAGGAAGTGAGCCAAAAAGGAACGAAGGAGGATCAGAAACGGAGCCAGGAACCAGAAGTGCGACCCTAAATGGCCAGCCAAGGGCGTGAAGTCTGGTCAGACGGCCTTTGCTAATCTGCCAAGGCAGGTACCAAGCCTAATTGGCCGACCACGGGCATAAATTCCGGTCGGGTGGCGTTTGTTGATCCGGCAAGGTCGGGGTGGCATACGTTAATCCTTCAGAAACTGTGGAGGATCTGCCAGGAACTGAGAGCTGCCAGCCACGTGCGTGAAGTCTGGATGGGTGGCGTTCATTTATATATATTCCACCGTGTGAAGTCCGGTGGGGTGATATTCGATGATCTGCCTAGGCAGAGAGCCAAGCCCCTAACTGGCTGGCCACAAACATAAAGTCCGGCCGGACAGCGTTCTTAATGCGATATGCTCGAGCAATGTTCGTTGATCCACTAGGAACAGATGAAGCACCAGGAACTGAGGAGGATCTTGAAGAAGGAAGCAACCCCACAAGGAACGAGGAGAATCAACCAGGAACACCATAGGTGTGAAGTCGGTCAGGCAACGTTCGTTGGTCCGCCTAAGCTGGATACTGAGCCACCAACTGACCAGCCATGAGTGTGAGTTTCAGTCAGGTGGCATTGGTTTATCTGCCAGAGACGGAACCAAGCCAAGGCCTGTACTGAGCCCCCAACTAGCCATGGGCGTGAAGTCGGGTGGTGGTTGTGTGTTCTGTGATCCGCCTAGGCAGGGAACCAAGCCCCAAATATAGGTAGGACGGCACTGCTTTTATAAAAGAACTTTCACTTTATTTTCAACATCTTTTTAAATAGAGGCTCTTATCGGCCCCCAAAATGCTCATCATGGCAGATTGTATACATGGCAGGCGTGACGTTTCGGGTCACATGACCCCTTCTCAAACAAGCTTGGGGAACCAAGCCCCAAATGGCCGGCCACAGGTGTGAAGTCTGGTCGGGCAGTGTTCGTTGATCCGCCAGGGCAGGAACCGAGCACACAACCAGACGGCCATGCCAGCAATGGGGTGAAGTCCGGTTGGGCGGTGTCGTGACCGAACCCTTAAATGACCAGCGACGTTTGTTGAACTTCCAGGAACCGAAAGAGCAAGGAACCAAGGAAAATACATCAGGAAGCGAGTCCACAAAGGAACCAAGTAGGATCCATCGGGCATTCATTGATTCGCCATGGCCAGAACCAGGCCCTCAACCCACCGGCCTAAAGGAACATTGATAGCGTTCATTTATATACCCCACCACCTGATCCGCCATGGGTCGAGCAGCATTCGTTGATTAGGAACCGATGAAGTGACAGGTACCTAGGAGGATACCCCAGGAAGCAAGCCCACAAGGAAAATGAGGATGATCCACCAGGACCAAAGGCAGATGTCCATGGGCATGAAGTCCGGTCGGGCCGGTTGTGTTGATCGCCTAGGCTGGCAAACCGAGCCCACAACTGGCCGGCCACGGGCATGAAGTCTGGTCGGGCGGTGTTTGTTGATGCGGTGTTTGTTGATCCTCCAGGGCCGGAACCGAGCCCCCAACCAGCCGGCCATGCCCGGCAATGGGTGTGAAGTCCGGTTGGGCGGTGTTTGTTGATCCGCCTAGGCTGGGAACCGAACCCCCAACTGACCAGCCACGGGCTAGAAGTCTGGTCGGGCGGCGTTCGTTGATCCACCAGGGTTGGAACCAAGCCCCCAACTGGCCGGCCACGGGCATGAAGCCCAGACGGATGACGTTTATTGATCCACCAAGGTCATGCGGCATTTGTTGAACTTCCAGGAATCAAAGAGCCACCAGGAACCAAGGAAAATACATCAGGAAGCGAGTCCAAAGGAACCAAGTAGGATCCATCAGCGGCATTCGTTGATCCGCCATGGCCAAGAACCAAGCCCTCAACCCACGGCCTAAAGGAACATGGCTAGCGTTCATTATATACCCCACCACCTGATCCGCCATGGTCGAGCAGCATTCGTTGATCCACTAGGAACCGATGAAGTGACAGGTAACCTAGGAGGATACGCCAGGAAGCAAGCCCACAAGGAAAATGAGGATGATCCACCAGGAACCAAAGGCAGATGTCCATGGGCATGAAGTCCGGTCGGGCGGTGTTTGTTGATCCGCCTAGGCTGGCAAAACGAGCCACAACTGGCCGGCCACGGCATGAAGTTGGTCGGGCGGGGGTGTTTGTTGATGCGGTGTTTGTTGATCCTCCAGGGCCGGAAACGAGCCCCCAACCAGCCGGCCATGCCCGGCAATGGGGTGTGAAGTCCGTTGGGCGGTGTTTGTTGATCCGCAGGCTGGGAACCGAACCCCCAAACTGACCAGCCAGGGCTTAGAAGTCTGGTCGGGCGGCGTTCGTGATCCACCAGGGTTGGAACCAGCCCCCCAACTGGCGGCCACGGGCATGAGCCCAGACGGATGACGTTATTGATCACAAAGGTCATGCGGCATTTGTTGAACTTCCAGGAATCAAAGAGCCACCAGGAACCGACGAGAATACACCAGGAAGCGAGTCCACAAGGAACTGAGGAGGATACATCAGCAGCATTCGTTGATCTTCCATTGCCCAAACTAAGCCCTCAACCCACCGGCCTAAGGAACGACGGATGACGTTTATTTATATATGCCACCACCTGATCCGCCATGGCCGAGCAACATTCATTGATCCACTAGGAACCGATGAAGTGTCAGGAACCGAGGAGGATCCAACAGGAAACGAACCCACAAGGAACCGAGGAGGATCTGCCAAGAACTAAAAGCAGATGTCCATGGGCAGGAAGTCTGGTCCAGTGGCGTTGATTTATATACCAAGGCCATAACCGAGCCCCCAACTGGCTGGCCATGTATGTGAAGTCCGGTCAGGCCAGGAACCGAGCCCACAACTGGCTGGCCACAGGCGTGAAGTCTGGTCGGGTGATGTTTGTTGATCCACCAGGGCCGGAACTGAGCCCCCAACCAGCCAGCCATGCCCAGCAATGGGCATGAAGTCCGGTTGGGCGGTGTTCGTTGATCCGCCTAGGCTGGGAACCGAGCCCAGAACTGACCAGACTGATAGACGTCTTAGAACTTTCTCCTTGATCTGCCAATCTGCCAGTACACGCGGGTCCTGCTTACTCTAAAGGTTCGTACAGACGTGCGATCGCAGGTGCCATGTTGCACAATGTGTATGAACAGCCGTTTTGGACGATAATAGTGCCGTATATGGGCACTTTATCAGGCGAAATGCATGTGTGTACGAATCTTTATACATTGTGACAGCGTCTGTACTGTTTATAGTTAGAGGGATATGGTCATTTATAGGGAGGGCGTGACTATACATGCCATTCACTTTGATTGACAGTTCCTCCCTCTGAATCTTTAAAACTTATAAATCTAATATCTACAAAACTGGTGGACGGATTGGAAAGAGGAACACCTGTTAGGGGATGGGATGAATTATAGTTTAATAGTATGAGGTTTTTAAAAGTTTGAATTTGTACCCTATAGTTGCCCTTTAATACCACATATATACCACGATCTGGATGAATGAAAATTTTTACAAGCATTTAGCTAAGCTGATTTCCCACTTATAGACTTATGATGGCCATAGATGCAACAGGATTGTACAATCTGCAAATTGTAGAGTTGGATTGTCCGGCAAAATTTTTTTTGCCAAATTTATCAGGCGGGCGTTGTTTGATCATCTATACACATACCAACAATCATAGGATATTGTAATATCACAATATTGTACAACAGCGATCTTTGCGTCTATGGTCACCATTAAACTTTCATATCTAAATCTTTGTAAAAAAATTTAATTTGAAAATGAAAACTTATGTCCCCCTCTGAGCTGTCTCACTAACCTTTATTACTATACACTTCCACAAGAATGGGTAAAAGATACAAGCAGTGGCGTAAGTAGAAATCTACAGCAGTTGTCTGTGGTAAGAGCTGAATTTCTGGTAGGAATAGTAAGAATTTGCCCCCCACTTCCCTGCAGTCACAGGGGCTTCTCTCCCTGATAGTTATGCCTCTGGATAAAAGGACAGATCAAAGTTTGGGTCAGTACAAGATTATTTTAATTGTAAATATTGTAGTTCAGGTCAGAATTATATCTGCTACTTAACTAATGCTGAGGTGTATTTTATGAGGGAGTGTTATCACTAAACATCATTATTGATTCTACCATGATCATTATGTAACCACATAAGTGAAATTCTATCACCATGATGTAAAGTAAGATAACGGTAGACAAAGTGGCAGCACCATGTGGTTATAAAATACCACACAATATCAGTATTTTATATCCATGTTATTTTGCATACACAATAAAGGAGCATAGTCAAAATCTAGTAATACTGATCCTCTATAAATATGTCTCACTGTTGTAGCACTAAACCTGTCTCACACCACAGAACATGCAAATGCTTTTAGTTTCAATCCAGTCCCAAAACCACAATTAGAGAATAAAGTAAGGGGCCACTCCCACGATACAGCACACACTCATGGCCATATTAAGGTGAGTGAAGCAGCTTTAGAGTTAGAACATAGAATTGTTTGTAACTTTCATGCAATTGACAAGTTGATGGCCCATTTCTAGATGTATCCTGGCTTGGTTCAATTCATATGCATGCCAATTTCCTGCCCTTCCTGTTTAGTTTTCTAGTTCAGCAGCAAAGTATGATTGGTTGGCCAGTTAATGCCACTTCAAGCAACCATTCCCATATAACTCTCTTCACTGACACATTGACACTGGCAAATTTAAAAAATAATCATATACAGTAGAATGTTTTTTATATCTATCTATCAATCCATCTACCATTGTGGATCATCATCACTCAGCACCCAGAAGCACTTGCAACTATCCCTTCTGAACTGTGTCTCCTCATTTAACTCCAACCACCTGCCCCTGATCCAGAAAATCTGACAAATTGTTGGCTGTTGATACTTGTCTTCTATCTGTCTGTCTGTCTATCTATCTACCGGTATCTGTCTTTATGTCTATCTCTATTATCTATCAAAATTCCAAGGATGGCTGCCTTTCTGTGTGAGCATTAACATGTAAATCTTGATGTGTTGAACAGGGAATTACATTTTTAATGAAAGTTAGCACATTCACCGATTTGAAAGTGTTACTTGTGTTATATATATTTAAAAAATCAGCACAATCAATGACTTCATCAATGACAAGAATAAACCTGTTGCCTTTACAATTCTAACCATCACTTTCATTGAGGGGAAAAACATTTGAATTTGAGTAAGACCTTGATGCTGTAATATCTACAGGATACATCACAAGAGGCGATAACATTTTGGAAAATGATCAAGTCTTAGTGTGTGTTTCAGATACTCAAAGAAAAAAAGAAAATTAAGTTAGCCCTAGCAAACAATCCAATTCACTGGTGAGTCTTCTGTAAATGTTTAGAGGATGGAGCTGACTAAATTAACCCACCAGACTAGCACTTGCAATTTAGACCTGGATATTGTGTATTTCTCTGGGGCTCAGATGGAAGCTGCCTGCACCACTACTGACCTTTTGAAATTGCATTTGTTAGAAAATCAACTGCTTCTTGAAAGAGATCTGGATTTAAATTGATAAATCTGTGGAGCGTCTGAATAAAACTCAGCTTCCGCCTCGTGAGAAAAAGCACCAAATTCTAATTTTTATTTTTCACACCCCTTGCCATTATGGCAGTGAATATAAAACTATTCTGCCTACTTGTGTTTTTTGACAGGTTTTTGGATGACATAACTCAGAGCTCTCTTAATCTACATTGTAATAATCCTAGTAAGATTCTCCCACATCCTTTTTGGATCAAATTTAGAAATCTTTATTTTTGTAAATCAGTTGCAAATCGGATTGTTGGTCTGAAACCACTTAAAGGACAACAATGGTCCAACCTCCACAATCCATGGTGCCTAGAAATCTCCCCCCACACACACACACATTCTATGGTGATGTATAGTCATACAGGAAGCTCAGTAAAGAGCTTTTATCTATCCCGTGTACTTTTCTTAATGCTTTCTGTTTTACTTCCGTTTCCACTGCACAAAGATCTGATAAAAATTACCCTACCGTAGGATGAGCTGAAAAATTAGCCCACTACACCTTCTTTGTGGAAAAGTAAATGTTTATACAAAAATTTCTACGTGCCTTGTCTGCAAATGTCTGGCCTGAGCATGCCCAGGTCTTATTTTCAGTTTTTATTTTATATTAAAGGAACACTAAATCCATAAATATTACTATTTGCCATCCGTTTCTATTATTCACAGGGAGGTGAGAATGCTTATTGTCACCTCCCTGTGAATAATAGTATGCTCGGGGGACCTGGAACTTACCTTACCGCGCTCCACTCGCAAGCCGCTACTGCACAGAACAGCTGTTCTGTCCCGATCACGCGCCATATCTTTTGTATTGGCGCGCATGCGCCTAAGATAGGGCACACGGTCGGGACAGAGCGGCCGTCAGTGAAGGAGCGGCTTGCAGTGGAGCGGTGGAAAGGTAAGTTCCAGGTCCCCCGAACGTCCTATTATTCACAGGGAGGTGAGAATAAGCAATCTCACCTCCCTGTGAATAATAGAAATGAATGGCAAATAGTTATATTTATGGATTATGGGGAGTTTAGTGTCCCTTTAAACAGAATGTAAATTGCAATATATATTTATATTTTGAAGGTAGGCACACTCATAGAAAATTATTCATATCAATAATTTATTCATGTGCTGAAAACCAGGTACACAACGTTTCGGGGCGTCCAACCCCCTTCCTCAGGTGTAACAAACCACTACAAAATGCAGGCTATTTATAGTGACATCATTCACATAAAGTGCAAAACTCCGCCTCCCATGTGGAAGGCAAAAAAGTGCTAATGCAATTCAAGTGCAAGTGCCATTAAAAACAATACCATCAATATATTGTGATCTTACAAGATAAATCAAATGTGCTAAGATGGCTTAAATAATGGCTTAATTTACCGTTTGTGACACGGATTAATAAGGGGAGCACCTCAGAACTAACCTGTTGAACAACTCCACAGACTTTACTAACACTGAAAACAGACCCTTCTCACCTTGAAAAACCTCCCTTTAATGTATAAAATAATGAAATAATTATTAAGCAATTTCCTTGTTACACATGTTGGGGTGGGAGTTCCAATTGCTGGTTTATAAAATGTGTGTCCCTGCATGCATTTCCTGAACTGTATTACATAGTGGATAGTAAATAGAAAAAGACAAAACTGTTTAAAAAGTTAAATAAAGAGAAATCTTGAAGGGAGATGAAGCAAGCCACATGAGAACACATGATAAGGGGTTATCTATGAATTCCAGAGAGCCTGAACTTTGTCAAAGCAAAGCATGGCACACAGCAATTACTTTTATATCTTGGGTGTATAAAACATGATACCTCCCTGAAACATAATCCTCCAAGGGGAGTTTTTATGATACATACTGAGATAGAGGTTGCAACATCAAATTCTACAAGCTGTAGAGGATTTCTACATTAAATAGCCAGATCTTTGCACCTGCAGCTTAAAGGTGATTAACTACCTTTGAAGTGGCAGATATCTGTCATTATATGGACTATGGATTTGATTTGTATTCCCAATGGTAACATAAGCAAGAGCAGCCAATAAACACTGTGTCTGTTGTGGAATCTCTACCTCCACAACCAGCATTGGCTTCTTAATAAAACGTGAAGGCTGCGGATAAAAGCGAACATCCTGCTTTTGATCTGGGAACAAGAGAAGCTGCGTTTCTCATTCCTGCCAGATCAATACTAATCATGCAATATAACTAGAGCAGGGAGCTGTTAACAGCCAGGAAGTGTTTGCTGTATTCCGTTCTATTTTTTCTTTATTGTGTTCTATGTCAATATACTCTGCTGGCACTAACCAGTTCACTACTGTGGCTGATTAAGTTTGTACACAGCTTCTATAAGATATTAGCTTTGTCACTGATCCAGACCTCTTTTCACAAGTTTAGTGTTCTCTAGATTTTCATAACAAAATACATCCTAAAGGTTTTTGTAACGATTCCTTTGGATCCGACAGAATCCAACCTTTATCGTGCGGTTCCAAAGTGAACTGCACAATTGGATATGATTTACAGCAGGCCCAATCACGGCCGTCCCCACTCACACCATTTTCGACCGCCCAATACACACTATTATCAGATGGTCAGATGAAAATATTGTATGGTGTGTACGTACAGCTGTTCCCCTGGGGGACAACAACACTGAGATCTGACCATGTTTTTTTTTTAACTGCCCATTATAGTATGTTAGTGGTGCATGTGCCTTTAAAGGATTTAAAGGAGAACTAAACTTTTTTTTAATCCTAATGTGATTTTCTCCCCAGAACACCTATGCATTGTAAGATTATTCTCTAGTAAGTTGCATTTAGTACATGTAAGAAATACAGTAGATTCTTCAACTAAGAAGGCTTCCATGTTGTTGCTTGTACAGCCCTACAGCCTATGTAATCATCAAAGAGCCACACCCCCTGACCCCAGTATTCACTGTCTCTATGCACAGAGAATTTCTGTACAGATGTCTAAATACCAATATTGAAGTCACCAAAGCTGCATGTTACCTTGCTGTTTATTTGCTAGTCAGAGTGAGCTGCTGGAAAATAAACTGCTGGGTAACAAGCAAAATCTCATCAGGGACTTCCATGAGGAGACATCTGTATGATTTTGTTTTATGAATCCCTTAATAAAAAAAGATAGTACCTGTTTTCTCTGCTTCTGCAGTGGTGGTAAGGCACTAGTTTTAGAAATACACAGTACAGAAAGTCACAAGTATAAATCCCCAGACTCTACTTTTTTTTTTTTGTTTCCATTATGTTCCTAGCAAAAGATAAAGATTCTACATATACTTATGTTCCACAAAGTGTCTCTGGGTAGGGTTGAGAGCTCTGGTTTTAGAAAGACAGAGTACATGTACAAGTTTTAGGATCAATGCTCAGGCTTTTATTTTTATTGTAATGTTAACATTCTGTTTCTTATATCAATACTTGCTATGAATATGTTTGAAAAAAAAACCTGAAACCCCTGTTCTTGAATGTTGATAAGATAATGTTTTTAGGGTAGTTTTTAGGGCAGTTTTTAAGGCAGTTTTTAGGTCAGCTTTGCCAGTCTCTTATTTTGGATCACAAACTCTTAATATGAATAGGATATTTTACTACTCAGAATAGAATAGATTTAATTTTCTAACATAGAAAACATAGCCCTAAACTCTGCTCTTAGCTGGAAGTAATAGAATTGATTTCCAATTACTAATTTGTATTTCCTAGTGGTTAAGAGAAAGTAGGGGGATTAAAGGGTATTTCTACTCCCCAAACTAAAACTTAAATTAGACCTAATCCCCCCCCCAAAAAAAACCCCACTTGACTTTAAAAGATTTAAATCTCTCTGTGAGTATCTATCTTCTAAGTATACTTACCATCACTCGTTCCCCCAGATTTTCCATGCAGGGCAGCAGCAGAAGGGGCCAGCCAGGGAGCAGCATCAGTGATTGGCTGAGACATTTAAATTTTAGTTTGGGGTGGGGACACCCTTTAAAGTTAATGTTGAAATGAAAGATTTTACTTACTTAAAGAGCATGTTCATTTCCCAAACTAAAAATTGTATGTAAGTAGACTCCCCCAACAACAATACTTTTAAAACCTCTACCACCTGGTATGCAACCTGATCTTCCTGATTCCAGTTTTTCCGCCTCATGGTTTTTCTGGGAAGGAGTTAGTTAGGCCCAAAGACTGAATGTTATCCCACAAGCCGCCTCCTTTGTGTGAATTTGTGTTAACTAATACAGCCTTAAAAGTGTGATATAACCTTTCAGAAGACAGACGTACAGGAGAGCAGTATCATCACCCGCATACCAGGTAAGTGGTAGAGGTAAGTATTGCGGTTGGGGGGGTCTGCTTACATGCAGTTTTTAGTTTGGGAGGTGGACATGTAAGTAAAAAGCCTTTAAAGTATTAAGGTTTGGAGGTCTTGTTTGGCTGCAGCAGGGGTGGGCCATTTGTGCCCCAAGCTTCCTCTGGTGCCCCCTTCCTATTTGAAACTTTCCCCCAACCTCCTCTTGCATTGTTCTTTGCATATATTAGAAAACTTAGCAAAGATGATAATACTGTATGCAAACAGGAAGGCTACATGGAACATTATTAGTAACTTATGGATGATAAGGATACCTGTTTTTTAGAAGGATAATGATACTTTGGATGGTGCCCTCCAGTTCCCTAGCAGTTGGCCTAGGACAGTTATGCCTAGAAATTGCCCTGGGTTGCAGACACCAGGAGCTCGTTGCAGACTGCTAATATCGAAGAGAGAAGTTACAATTTATAACGCTGGATTTACTTTCAAAATTGTTGGTGATAAGTGATTTTGTGCTTTGGCCTAGAAAACATTTTAGCTTTTGGGTAGACAGTGCACATCCATCTTCAGAATTTTCTCTAAGTACATGAGCCCTTTAGTTGCATTTCATTTTTACAAATTGCTTTTAAGTATATTATATTGTTAGCGTTAAAATACACAATAGGTCAAGTTATATGCAACATCTAGAAAAGGGGACTCTTCGCTTTTTGTTGAAGCCCCAATCCGCGACCATTCAATATGCTTTGTGTATTATCAAATTCAATATCCCTTTGGGGTCCTCCACTTTGGGAAGGCACTTCTGTGTTGTGCCTGAACTTTGTGCATCTGCACACAGATAAAGCCGAGAACTATTCCAGTTTTCTTTCTTGCCGCATAATTAAGATAAGAAAAGCAATTCTTGTATTTTGTTAAAATGTTGTTTATTATTTCTTTCTAAACATACTTTCTGAAAACCCATCTTACCAAGATTTGTAGTGCACAGTGCAGATAAGCCCTAGACCTTGCTACATGCACAGCAGGTCCACATAATTCCTATCTTAAGGGTCCATATGATGGGTTTTACGGGCTAGGTCAAGATGATTTATGATTTCACAGAAAATAACACTGACCACTTTCATTTCCATGGAAGAGTGAAGATTTTAATCATTCCAATAATATCAACAACAACAATAATCACATTTCAAACAATAATGCAAGAGTAATAAGAATGTTAATAGAGGCAACACAGATAGAGTGATGAATGCAGAAAATTGGGCGTGGACACTACTGTAAGCCATAGGCCCCAATAACATGTAATATAACACAGAAGAGTCTTTAATCTCTTTGCTACAACAACTTTGGTGTCCTAGGGCACTGATGTAAGTAATTGCCTTTGTATACATATCATAGCAAATAAAGTATAACATTATAACTGCATAGACAGATATAGCTACCAGTCTCAGTATTCAGTCACAAAGTCTGCTCTGCTAAGGGAAAGGGAAGGCTGGGGAACGCGTTTCGCTCCGGAAGCACGTGTAAAGCGGAGTTTTCTGAACCACGCTCAATGCGTGGTGTACTGTTGCATGTTTAATCCCTTTGTTGTCTGTTCTGCTGAATTAACTTAAAGATTTAAAATATATAGAAACTGGATTTCATAAATCTCACATTTCATAAATTAGCCTCTGTTTTCCTTTGTTTCTAGTTTGCATAATGTAAATCTAGACAGTTTATCCATACAGTCCGGTAGCTCCGACCCGAGTTAGGGGGCCGGAGCGTCTGACCTGCGGCTCCGCTCCCGCGAGGATGCTGGGAGTTGTAGTCTGCGCGGGTAGCTCCACCTCCTCCTCCCCCTGTGTTGGATTCTGGTCGCGGCCGAGCGCGTGACGTTGTTGCGTCGCGACATGCTCGCGGATTGGCCCGGCTGGTCTCGCGAGAGACGGGAAAATGGCGCGAGCGGTGACGTCAGCACTGACGTCACTGGGACTATAAGGGGGGCGGAGCACGAGGAAGCAAGCGCCATTTTGTGTAATTGCTAGTAGGAGGAGAACCTTTCTTCCTGATCAGAGCAACAAGCAAGACAGGCTTTTAGTGAAGCAGGATTTTGAGGCAGCTGATGATGGCTGAAACAGAGCAGATGTTGGAGAGGGTAAGGGAGAGGATCAACATGGAGGTGGCAGGGTGGCTGCAGGGAATTTTGGAAGGGGGCCCACCGGCTGGTGGCACCCCCGTGGGGGCCCGCCCCCAGACTAGATCAGCCAGCCGGACGGCTGGCAGGCCCGTACGCCGCCCCAATGCCCCCGTCCGTTTGAGTCCTAGTCCCCCACACACCTACCGCTGACCACGAGTGGTTAGAGCCAACACCCCTAGGCGCAGGGCGGCAACTGAGGGCCTGTTGAAGGCTTTTAACACGGTACACCCCTCGCAGCTTACAGAGGGAGGGGTGAGACGACCCCGGTTGCCGACCCTGAGGGAGGAGCCCAGGACACCCGTGGCCGCAACTCCAGCAGTTAATAGAGGGGGAGCACGAGGCAGGGGCGGCCCTGCCTCCGGCCCGAATAGGTCCGCCCGCCCAGCTGTAGCAGAAGCAGCGGCGGGGGATATCGCCCAAGATGCCCAGCCATTAAGGCAAGGTGAGGTATCTGATGAAGGCGAACAGGAATTCGTGGACGCTAGGTCCACCTTCCGGGGAATGACACCGGCCCCAGTTAGATTAAGGGAGTTCTCGGAACATAGGCGTTCCAGAGAGAGGAGCCCCCCTGGGCGAGTGGGCGGCAGCCACAGGCACGGAAGAAGGAGAAGCAGATATTCCTCCTCTTCCGATAGTAGCGAGGTGTCCTACAGACGCTGGCGTAAGGAACATCGCCGAAAGGAGCGTCGCAGGCATCGCTCCAGATCTAGCGAAGTTGGCCGACGTCGCAGATCCCACTCCAGAAGCAGACGGTCCAGAGCCTCTCGGTCTTCGACTTCTGGCAGGAGCAGGAGATCATCCCCAGTGGCTGGTGATAGAACCGCCAGGATGGTTTTGCCCACAGAGCGGGAGGAATCCAGTTCTCACCAGGTGATCCCAGAAGGTCTCGAACGGGCGAGTACAAGTGCCGTACAGTCAACTGGAGCCGGTGAGTACACTTGTGCTGGGGCATGGGGCACCTCTGGGGGAGGTGAAAGTGGGGAACTGGTTCAGGTCCTAAGGGCTCTGATGGGTAAAATAGACAACATGCCAGCTGGGCCGTCAGCGAGCCCAGCCCCAGGGGGAGCGGCAGCACTCCAGCCTGTGTCCGAGGCCCCTTCAGTAGAGGCTCTAAAGGAATCTTATTTTTGTGGGGTTAGCCTTTATTTTACATAGTTTTGAAGATATTTACATTTATATGTGTGATATGGTTGCAGCATCACCAGATCCCCTGCACTTCCTGATTCCTGCTTCCTGCACTGAAACCATGTGACAGTCCCTCTTCTATGTTTCCTTCTCCTCGTGGGCCCCTATGGCCCCTCCCCTTGCAGCCCCATGGGCCTTTCCCATTCGGGGGCCTCCCACTCAGGGGTATGAGGGCCCCTCCCACTTGGGGGCCCCTCCCACTCGGGGTCCTCCCACTCAGGGGCCCTGCCCACTCATGGGTCCCTCCCACTCGGGGCCCCTCCCACTTGCAGGCCAGGTCCCTCCCCCTCGGGGCCCCAGGGCAAGTGGGGGAG
This sequence comes from Hymenochirus boettgeri, assembly GCA_019447015.1. Lineage (NCBI taxonomy): Eukaryota > Metazoa > Chordata > Amphibia > Anura > Pipidae > Hymenochirus > Hymenochirus boettgeri. The sequence goes on along the minus strand of CM033477.1, from coordinate 105,967,656 downwards.
GGGCCACAAGACCCACGAGTATGCGGAGCAATAGAGTCCATGAGTGGGAGGGGCCACAGGGGGCTGCAAGGGAAGGGGACACAGGGCCCATGATTGGGAAGGGCCAGCAAGTGGGAGGCATTAAAAAAAGCAGTGCTGTGGGCTGTGCTGTTCTCCCTACCCCCCTCCTACCCTTCAGTCATGCACTGAGCATGTGCCAACCGTAGATTAGAGGAGGACCTGCCCTTCCTGTTTAGTTTTCAGTCAGCAGCAAAGTATGATTGGTTGGCCAGTTAATGCCACTTCAAGCAACCATTCCCATATAACTCTCTTCACTGACACATTGACACTGGCAAATTTAAAATAATCATATACAGTTGAATGTTTTTATATCTATCTATCAATCCATCTACCGTTGGGATCATCATCACTCAGCCCCCAGAGCACTTGCAAACTCCCTTCTGAACTGTGTCTCCTCATTTAACTCCAACCACCTGCCCCTGATCCAGAAAATCTGACAAATTGTTGGCTGTTGAACTGTCTTCTATCTGTCTGTCTGTCTATCTATCTACCGGTACTGTCTTTAGTCTATCTCTATTATCTATCAAAATTCCAAGGATGCTGCCTTTCTGTGTGAGCATTAACATGTAAATCTGATGTGTTGAACAGGGAATTACATTTTTAATGAAAGTTAGCACAATTCACCGATTTGAAAGTGTTACTTGTGGTATATATATTTAAAAATCAGCACAATCAATGAATCATCAATGACAAGAATAAACCTGTGTGCCTTACAATTCTAACCATCACTTCATTGAGGGGAAAAAACATTGAATTTGAGTAAGACCTTGATGCTGTAATATCTACAGATACATCACAGAGGCGATAACATTTGGAAAATGATCAAGTCTTAGTGTGTGTGTTTAGATACTCAAAGAAAAAAGAAAATTAAGTTGCCCTAGCAAACAATCCAATTCACTGGTGAGTCTTCTGTAAATGTTTAGAGGATGGAGCTGACTAATTAACCCACCAGACTAGCACTTGCAATTTTAGACTGGATATTGTGTATTTCTCTGGGGCTCAGATGGAAGCTGCCTGCACCACTACTGACCTTTTGAAATTGCATTTGTTAGAAAATCAACTGCTTCTTGAAGAGATCTGGATTTAAATTGATAAATCTGTGGAGCGTCTGATAAAATACAGCTTCCGCCTCGTGAGAAAAAGCACCAATTCTAATTTTTTTTTCACACACCCTTGCCCATTATGGCAGTGAATATAAAACTATTCTGCCTACTTGTGTTTTTTGACAGGTTTTGGATGACATAACTCAGAGCTCTCTTAATCTACATTGTAATAATCCTAGTAGATTCTCCCAATCCTTTTGGATCAAATTTAGAAATCTTTTTTTTGTAAATCAGTGCAAATCGGATTGTTGGTCTAAACCACTTAAAGGACAACAATGGTCCACCTCCACAATCCATGGGCCTAGAAATCTCCCCCCCCACACACACACATTCTATGGTGATGTATAGTCATACAGGAAGCTCAGTAAAGAGCTTTTATCTATCCCGTGTACTTTTCTTAATGCTTTCTGTTTACTTCGTTTCCACTGCACAAAGATCTGATAAAATTACCCCTACCGTAGGATGAGCTGAAAAATTAGCCCACTACACCTTCTTGTGGAAAAGTAAATGTTTTATACAAAAATTTCTACGTGCTTGTCTGCAAAGTCTGGCTGAGCATGCCCAGATCTTATTGTCATTTTTATTTTATATTAAGGAAACACTAAATCCATAAATATTACTATTTGCATCCGTTTCTATTATTACCAGGGAGGTGAGAATGCTTATTGTCACCTCCCTGTGAAAATAGTATGCTCGGGGGACCTGGAACTTACCTTAACGGCGCTCCACCGCAGCCGCTACTGCACAGAACAGCTGTCTGTCCGATCACGCCTATTCTTTTGTATTGGGCGCGCATGCGCCTAAGATAGGCACACGGTCGAGGACAGAGCGGCCGTCAGTGAGGAGCGGCTTGCAGTGGAGCGGTGGAAAGGTAAGTTAGGTCCCCCGAACGTCCGATTATTCACAGGGAGGTGAGAATAAGCAATCTCACCCCCTGTGAATAATAGAAATGAATGGCAAATAGTTTATATTTATGGATTATGGGGAGTTTAGTGTCCTTTAAACAGAAGTAAATTGCATATATATTTATATTTTGAAGGTAGGCACACTCATAGAAAATTATTCATATCAATAATTTATTCATGTGCTGAAAACCAGGTACACAACGTTTCGGGGCGTCCAACCCCCTTCCTCAGGTGTAACAAACCACTCAAAATGGCAGGCTATTTATAGTGACATCATTCACATAAGTGCAAAACTCCGCCTCCATGTGGAAGGCAAAAGTGCTAATGCAATTCAAGTTGCAAGTGCCATTAAAAACAATACCATCAATATATTGTGATCTTACAAGATTAAATCAAATGTGCTAAGATGGCTTAAATAATGGCTTATTTACCGTTTGTGACACGGATTAATAAGGGGAGCACCTCAGAACTAACTGTTTGAACAACCCAGAAGCCTTACTAAACACTGAAAACAGACCCTTCTCACCTTGAAAACCTCCCTTTAATGTATAAAATAATGAAAAATTATAAGCAATTTCCTTGTTACACTGTTGGGGTGGAGTTCCAATTGCGGGTTTATAAAATGTGGTGCCCTGCATGCATTTCCTGAACTGTATTACATAGTGGATAGTAAATAGAAAAGACAAAACTGTTTAAAAAGTTAAATAAAGAGAAATCTTGAAGGGAGATGAGCAACCACATGAGAACACATGATAAGGGGTTATCTATGAATTCCAGAGAGCTGAACTTTGTCAAAGCAAGCATGGCACAACGCAATTACTTTATATCTTGGGTGTATAAAACATGATACCTCCCTGAAACATAATCCTCCAAGGGGAGTTTTTATGATACATACTGAGATAAGAGGTTGCAACATCAAAATTCTACAAGCTAGAGGATTTCTACATTAAAGTCAGCATCTTGCACCTGCAGCTTAAAGGGTAACTACCTTTGAAGTGGCAGATATCTGTCATTATATGGACTATGGATTTGATGTATTCCCAATGGTAACATAAGCAAGAGCAGCCATAAAACACTGTGGCTGTTGTGGAATCTCTACCTCACAACCAGCATTGGCTTCTTAATAAAACGTGAAGGTGCGGATAAAAGCGAACATCTGCTTTTGATCTGGGAACAAGAGAAGCTGCGTTTTCTCATTCCTGCCAGATCAATACTAATCATGCAATATAACTAGAGCAGGGAGTGTTAACAGCCAGGAAGTGTTGCTGTATTCCGTTCTATTTTTTCTTATTGTTCTATGTCAATATACTCGCTGGCACTAACCAGTTTCACTACTGGGGCTGATTAAGTTTGTACACAGCTTCTAAAGATTTAGCTTTGTCACTGATCCAGACCTCTTTTCACAGTTAGTGTTCTCTAATTTTCATAACAAAATACATCCTAAGGTTTTTGTAACGATTCCTTTGGATCCGACAGATCCAACCTTTATCGTGCGGTTCCAAGTGAACTGACAATTGGATATGATTTACAGCAGGCCAATCACGGCCGTCCCACTCACACATTTTCGACCCGCCAATACACATATTATCAGATGGTCAGATGAAATATTGTATGGTGTGTACGTACAGCTGTTCCCCTGGGGGACAACAACACTGAGATGACCATGTTTTTTTTTTAACTGCCCATATAGTATTAGTGGTGCATGTGCCTTTAAAGGATTTAAAGGAGAACTAACTTTTTTTAATCCTAATGTGATTTTCTCCCGAAACACCTATGCATTGTAAGATTATTTCTAGTAAGTTGATTTAGTACATGTAAGAAATACAGTAGATTCTTCAACTAAGAAGGCTTCCATGTTGTTGCTTGTACAGACCTAACAGCCTATGTAATCATCAACGAAGCCACACCCCCTGACCCCAGTATTCACTGTCTCTATGACAAGAGAATTTCTGTACAGATTCTAAAATACCAATATTGAAGTCACCAAAGCTGCATGTTACCTTGTGTTATTTGCTAGTCAGAGTAGCTGCTGGAAAATAAACTGCTGGGTAACAAGCAAAATCTCATCAGGGATGCCATGAGGAGACATCTGTATATTTTTTTTTATGAATCCCTTAATAAAAAAAGAAGTACCTGTTTTTCTCTGCTTCTGCAATGGTGGTAAGGCACTAGTTTTAGAAATACACAGTACGAAAGTCACAAGTAATAAATCCCAGACTCTACTTTTTTTTTTTGTTTCCATTATGTTCCTAGCAAAGATAAAGATTCTACATATACTTATGTTCAACAAAGTGTCTCGGGTGGGTTGAGAGCTCTGGTTTAGAAAGACGAGAAATGTACACGTTTTGGATCAATGCTCAGGCTTTTATTTTTATTGTAATGTTAACATTCTGTTTCTATATCAATACTTGCATGAATATGTTTGAAAAAAAACCTGAAACCCCTGTTCTGTGTTGAGAAAGGAGGATATCTGTGCTGTTGGGTAATTGTGGTCAGCCTTAGGAAGCAAGGCTGCAACTTCCTGTTTTGATCTGTTGAGCACCACAGAATGTGCATGTACGGCGACACGTAATGTACTGGGGGTTTACCAGCTAATGCTTAGATTATGGGAGCTGACCCCTAGAACCCATAGGTTAATTTCATAAATCACCTCCATAAATCACCCAGAAGCCACAGCAAAGGGAGCGATGAGTGCAACAGCTTGTTGTAGTTTGTGAATGTCCATAGGGACAATGTTGTCGCGAGTCTTTAGTTTCTCCTTTAAAGGGTAACTGTGGTCCAAAATGACTTAGGTAAATTGACAGCATTGCTTTCTGAGGATTTTTGCAATTTACTTTCATTATTTATTTTACATAGTTTTGAAGATATTTACCATTTATATGTGTGATATGGTTGCAGCGCATCACCAGATCCCTGCACTTCCTGATTCCTGCTTCCTGCACTGAAAACCATTGACAGTCCCTCTTCTATGTTTCTTCTCCTCGTGGGCCCCTATGGCCCCTCCCCTTGCAAGCCCCATGGGCCTTTCCCATCGGGGGCCTCCCACTCAGGGGTTGAGGGCCCCTCCCACTTGGGGGCCCTCCCACATCGGGGTCCTCCCACTCAGGGGCCCTGCCCACTCATGGGTCCCTCCCACTCGGGGCCCCTCCCACTTGCAGGCCAGGTCCTCCCCCTCGGGGCCCCAGGGCAAGGGGGGAGGGGCCACAAGACCCCGAGTATGCGGAGCAATAGAGTCCAGAGTGGAGGGGCCACAGGGGGCTGCAAGGGAGGGACACAGGGCCCATGATTGGGAAGGGCCAGCAATGGGAGGCATTAAAAAAAGCAGTGCTGTGGGCTGTGCTGTTCTCCCTACCCCCCTCCTACCCTTCAGTCCTGACTGAGCATGTGCCAACGTAGATTAGAGGCGGAAACAGTATTTCTGACTGCAGATTCAGAACTCCCACCCCCTAACTTTCGATCAGGATTTCTTCATATTTTGGTCTGTGCATCACGTAGAGAGGTGGTTGATGGCTTGTTTTAAAGGTATGAACCTGGCCTTTCATTCAAAAATATTCAATAAATAAATTTGGGGGACCACAGTTCCCCTTTAAAGTTCTTTTTGTCCACCATGCACTGCAAATTTCTTGAATGTTGATAAGATATGTTTTAGGGCAGTTTTTAGGGCAGTTTTTAGGTCAGCTTTGCCAGTCTCTTATTTTGGAACACAAACTCTTAATATGAATAGGATATTTTACTACTCAGTAATAGAATAGATTTAATTTTCTAACATAGAAACATAGCCCTAAACTCTGCTCTTAGCTGGAAGTGTATGAATTGATTTCCAATTACTAATTTGTATTTCCTGTGGTTAAGAGAAAGTAGGGGGATTAAAGGGTATTTCTATCCCCAAACTAAAACTTAAATTAGACACTAATCCCCCCCCCAAAAAAACCCCACTTGACTTTAAAAGATTAAATATCTCGTGAGTATCTATATTCTAAGTATACTTACCATCACTCGTTCCCCCAGATTTCCATGCAGGGCAGCAGCAGAAGGGGCCAGCCAGGGAGCAGCATCAGTGATTGGCTGAGACATTTACATTTAGTTTGTGGGTGGGGACACCTTTAAAGTAATGTTGAAATGAAAGATTTTACTTACTAAAGAGCATGTTCATTTCCCAAACTAAAAATTGTATGTAAGTAGACTCCCCAAAACAATACTTTTAAAACCTCTACCAACCTGGTATGCAAACCTGATCTTCCTGATTCCAGTTTTTCCGCCTCATGGTTTTCTGGGAAGGAGTTAGTAGGCCCAAAGACTGAATGTTTCCACAAGCTGCCTCCTTTGTGTGAATTGTGTTAACTAATACAGCCTTAAAGTGTGATATAACCTAATAGACGTACAGGAAAGAGTATAACATCACCCGCATACCAGGTAAGTGGTAGAGGTAAGTATTGGCGGTTGGGGGGGTCTGCTTACATTTTTAGTTTGGGAGGTGGACATGTAAGGACATGTAAGTAAAAAGCCTTTAAAGTATTAAGGTTTGGAGGTCTGTTTGGCTGCAGCAGGGGTGGGCCATTTGTGCCCCAAGCTTCCTCTGGTGCCCCCTTCCTATTTGAAACTTTCCCCAACCTCCTCTTGCATTGTTCTTGCATATATTAGAAAACTTAGCAAAGATGATAATACTGTATGCAACAGGAAGGCTACATGGAACATTATTAGTAACTTATGGATGATAAGGATACCTGTTTTTTAGAAGGATAATGATACTTTGGATGGTGCCCTCCAGTTCCCTAGCAGTTGGCCTAGGACAGTTATGCCTAGAAATTGCCCTGGGTTGCAGACACAGGAGCTCGTTGCAGACTGCTAATATCGAAGAGAGAAGTTACATTTATAACGCTGGATTTACTTTCAAAATTGTTGGTGATAAGTGATTTGTTGCTTTGGCCTAGAAAACATTTAGCTTTTGGGTAGACATGCACATCCATCTTCAGAATTTTCTCTAAGTACATGAGCCCTTTATTGCATTTCATTTTTACAAATGCTTTAAGTATATATATTGTTAGCGTAAAATACACAATAGGTCCAAGTATATGCAACATCTAGAAAAGGGACTCTTCGCTTTTGTTGAAGCCCAATCCGCGACCATTCAATATGCTTTGTGTATTATCAAATTCATATCCCTTTGGGGTCCTCCACTTTGGGAAGGCACTTCTGTGTTGTGCCTGAACTTTGTGCATCTGCACACAGATAAAGCCGAGAACTATTCCAGTTTTCTTTCTTGCCGCATAATTAAGATAAGAAAAGCATTCTTGTATTTTGTTTAAAATGTTGTTTATTATTTCTTTCTAAACATACTTTCTGAAAACCCATCTTACCAAGATTTGTAGTGCACAGTGCAGATAAGCCCTAGACCTTGCTACATGCACAGCAGGTCCACATAATTCCTATCTTAAGGGTCCATATGATGGGTTTTACGGGCTAGGTCAGATGATTTATGATTTCACAGAAAATAACACTGACCACTTTCATTTCCATGGAAGAGTGAAGATTTTAATCATTCCAATAATCAACAACAACAAGACATCACTTTCAAACAATAATGCAAGAGTAATAAGAATGTTAATAGAGGCAACACAGATAGAGTGATGAATGCAGAAAATTGGGCGTGGACACTACTGTAAGCCATAGGCCCCAATAACATGTAATATAACACAGAAGAGTCTTTAATCTCTTTGCTACAACAACTTTGGTGTCCTAGGGCACTGATGTAAGTAATTGCCTTTGTATACATATCATAGCAAATAAAGTATACATTATAACCGCATAGACAGATATAGCTACAGTCTCAGTATTCAGTCACCAAGTCTGCTCTGCTAAGGGAAAGGGAAGGCTGGGGAACGCGTTTCGCTCCGGAAGCACGTGTAACGCGGAGTTTTCTGAACCACGCTCAATGCGTGGTGTACTGTTGCATGTTTAATCCTTTGTTGTCTGTTCTGCTGAATTAACTTAAAGATTTAAAATATATAGAAACTGGATTTCATAAATCTCACATTTCATAAATTAGCCTCTGTTTTCCTTTGTTTCTAGTTTGCATATGTAAATCTAGACAGTTTACCATACAGTCTGGTAGCTCCGACCCGAGTTAGGGGGCCGGAGCGTCTGACTGCGGCTCCGCTTCCCGCGAGGATGCTGGGAGTTGTAGTCTGCGCGGGTAGTCCACCTCCTCCTCCCCCTGTGTTGGATTCTGGTCGGGCCGAGCGCGTGACGTTGTTGTGTCGCGACGTGCTCGGGATTGGCCCGGCTGGTCTCGCGAGAGACGGGAAAATGGCGCGAGCGGACGGACTGGCAGGCCCGTACGCCGCCCCAATGCCCCCGTCCTTTTGAGTCCAGTCCCCCCACACACCTACCGCAGACCACGAGTGGTTAGAGCCAACACCCCTAGGCGCAGGGCGGCAACTGGGCCTATTGAAGGCTTTTAACACGGTACATCCCTCGCAGCTTACAGAGGGAGGGGTGAGACGACCCCGGTTGCCGACCCTGAGGAGGAGCCCAGGACACCCGTGGCCGCAACTCCAGCAGTTAATAGAGGGGGAGCACGAGGCAGGGGGCGGCCCTGCCTCCGGCCTGAATAGGTCCGCCCGCCCAGCTGTACGAGCACACGGCGGGGGATATCGCCCAAGATGCCAGCCATTAAGGCAGGTGGGTATCTGATGAAGGCGAACAGGAATTCGTGGACGCTAGGTCCACCTTCGGGAAGACACGGCCCCGTTAGATTAGGAGTTCTCGGAACATAGGCGTTCCAGAGAGAGGAGCCCCCTGGGCGAGTGGGCGGCAGCCACAGGCACGGAAGAAGGAGAAGCAGATATTCCTCCTCTTCCGATAGTAGCGAGGTGTCCTACAGACGCTGGCGTAAGGAACATCGCCGAAAGGAGCGTCGCAGGCATCGCTCCAGATCTAGCGAAGTTGGCCGACGTCGCAGATCCCACTCCAGAAGCAGACGTCCAGAGCCTCTCGGTCTTCGACTTCTGGCAGGGCAGGAGATCATCCCAGTGGCTGGTGATAGAACCGCCAGGGATGGTTTTGCCCACAGAGCGGGAGGAATCCAGTTCTCACCAGGTGATCCCAGAAGGTCTCGAACGGGCGAGTACAAGTGCCGTACAGTCAACTGGAGCCGGTGAGTACACTTGTGCTGGGCATGGGGCACCTCTGGGGGAGGTGAAAGTGGGGAACTGGTTCAGGTCCTAAGGGCTCTGATGGGTAAAATAGACAACATGCCAGCTGGGCCGTCAGCGAGCCCAGCCCCAGGGGAGCGGCAGCACTCCAGCCTGTGTCCGAGGCCCCTTCAGTAGAGGCTCTAAAGGAATCTTATTTTTGTGGGGTTAGCCCACTAGGTGACCATTTGTCGGGGATATTAAGGAAAAAAATTGAAAGAACGATTTTGTAGACATATGGTCCCTAATTCCACTGATATGGTAACGGTGGATAGGAAATAGTGAGGACAGAAAAAGGGGAAAAGAAGCCCAAGGTACAAAAACGTTTGGGAACTGGATACAAGCCTTCTGTGTGTTGGCAGGGGTTTAGGCCAAAAAGCGCCTCAAAAAGCTCCGAACTTTTCGTGTATTTGGACATGATTTTCGGAGCATAATAACACATGGAGGGTCGGCATGGCGCCAATATGAGAGGAGTTCAGGAGGCGCCTGGCGGTTAGGCCAGAGATGGGCTGGAACATCAAAGCCCCTGATTCTGGCTAAGAATCATGCTAGCTCAAAGGGCGCCGCAGGGCCAAGTACGAGCCAGTCATCCATCCCTGGGAATAGCAATTTTCAGCCCTCAGGAGCAAAAGAACCGGTTCCTGCTGGATGTTTAATGAGGGCAACTGCAAGTTTGGGGTCGCTTGCAGATTTAAGCACGAATGCTCCTTTTGTGGGGGGGGCAGCCACTCCGCCGCCAATGTTTTAAAAAGTCCCGCACAGTGCCAAGGCGGGCTAGACAGCAGGACGCCAGTGAACGTGGAGGTAATGGAGCACTGGCTGGGAATGTACCGGTGAGGGAAGAGGCAGAGCTAATCAGGGAGGGGTTTAAAAAGGGTTTTAGAATCCCCTTCGAGTTTTCTAATTTTCCCAAGTTTGCCAGAATTTGAAGTCGTCAAGGAAATGCCGGTAGTTGCTAGGGAAAAGGTTATGGCAGAAGTTAAGTTAGGACGTATAGCGGGTCCTTTTAATGAGCTCCCTTTTTTAATCTCAGGATTTCCCCTTTTGGTATTGTTCCCAAAAAGGAAAGTGGTAAATTCTGTTTGATCCACCACTTATCGTACCCAAAGGGAAGCTCAGTAAACGGGGATTCCTAAGGAGGCGTCCTCGGTTTCGTATGTCTCATTTGACAGGGCAATTTATTTAGTAAGAAGGAAGGGGTAGGGGCATTGTTAGCAAAATGGACATAGAAGCGGCCTTCCGCCTACTGCCGATTCACCCGACTGTTTTTCATCTATTTGGTGTTGTCACTTAGATGACAATATTAATACGAACATGTGCCTCCCTATGGGCTGCGCATATCCTGTTCCCTATTCGAAATTTTTAGTTCATTCTTGGATTGGGCTATTTCTTACGAAACCGGTTCCTTAAATGTTTTGCATTACCTTGATGACTTTTTGTTTGTTGGCCCCGCTAATTCTAACTATTGTTCCTTTCTGTTAAATTTTTCGTTTTCTGATGCACAAGTTCGGGGTGCCCATTTCAGAGGAAAAAACCGTAGGTCAGTAACAGTGCTGGTCGTTCCTGGGTATTGAGATAGACACATTAAGATGGAGTTTAGGATACCAGCAGTTAAAATCCAGGGTATGCTAGACGCAATTTCGATGTTCCTGCAGGTTAAAAAGTTACGCTAAAGCAGTTACAATCGGTGTTGGTCATTGAATTTTGCGTGTAGGGTCATGCCAATGGGAAGGGTTTTCTCCAGGAGATATCACTAGCACTCGGGGGGTGCCTGCTGCCCACCATCATATACGAATAACTAGGGAGCTGCGTAGCGACCTAATGGTGTGGCATACTTTTTTAACCAATTACAATGGCAGGACACTGCTTTCAGGAGAAAGAAGAAAACAATTCCGAACTACAGCTTTACACGGATGCCGCAGGCTCCGTAGGTTTCGGGGCAATCCTGGGCCCTAATTGGTGCGCTGCAGGGTGGCCCACCTCCTGGAGGGAAAAGGGTCTCTGCAAAAACCTCACTCTCCTTGAACTTTTCCCCATTGTGGTGGCAATAGAGCTATGGGGTGAAAAATTCAGATAAAAAAGATCAGATTCTGGACGGACAATGAGAGTGTGGTTTATGCGATCAACAATTTAACCAGTTCTTCCTACCGGTGCTAGCGCTGCTGAGGTATTGTTTTAAAATGTTTGGAAGTAATGTGTCTTTTAGAGCTAAACACGTACCTGGTATCTTAATTGTGTTGGGATGCTCTATCTCGTTTCCAGTGGGAAGAATTCAACGCATGCACCCAGAGGCCAACCAGATAGGTCAGAGATGCCGGACTTCCTGTGGGGGTTGATAGACAGCAGAGCTGATGCAGCTGGTACAATCTCAGTCGCCCTTCTACATGGGCCAGTCACGGTAAGGCCTGGTCTGAATGTTACAATTTGCAATGGAAAGAGATATCAATACTAACTCTCATGATAGATTACATACTCTCCTAGATTACTTAGAACCACTGAGAGCGACAGTTCCTCGGGTTTGGTAGCCCAGCGGAGAGGGATAGAACAGGCACTGTATTTGTTGGGTGGCGGACGGAGTTCTGTGTGGCTTACAGCAACTCCTGTGGCAGGGGCATCCTTGCAAGGTTATGTTGAGCCGTTACATGCCCTCTGGGGATAAGAGGCTTGGCATTTAGAAATGGCTACGGCTAGTTGGGGGTTTTACATATAATTAATATGCAAGGATGCAAATTAAATTTCACTAATTAATTGATCACATGATGTTATAATGTGTCAATAAAGCTGTGGCCATTTTTCACCCAAAAAGATTGTTTGCCTGTTCATTTACATATAATATAGGTTTTATTGGTAAAAGAAAAAGGTTAAGTCAGTTCTAGGCAACTGAGGTATCAGCAGCAGGTCTGGTAGCTCCGACCCGAGTTAGGGGGCCGGAGCATCGACCTGTGGCTCGCTCCCGCGAGGATGCTGGGAGTTGTAGTCTGCGCGGTGAGCTCACACTCCTCCTCCCCCTGTGTTGGATTCTGGTCGCGGCCGAGCGCGTGACGTCGTTGCGTGCGACGCGCTCGCGGATTGGCCAGGCTGGTCTCGCGAGAGACGGGAAAATGGGCAAGCGGTGACGTCAGCACTGACGTCACCGGGACTATAAGGGGGGCGGAGCACGAGGAAGCAAGCGCCATTTTGTGTAATTGTAGCAGGAGGAGAACCTCCACCCTCCATCCCTATTATTATGAAGTTAATTTATGGTTTTGGAAAAGGGGAAAAAGTTTGTTGGAGTCACAGCGGCAGGGGCATCCTTGCAGAGGTTATGTTGAGCCGTTACATGCCCTCTGGGGATCCAGAGGCTTGGCATTTAGCAATGGCTATGGCTAGTTGGGGGTTTTACATATAATTAATATGCAAGGATGCAAATTGTAATTTGGCTAATTAATTGATCACATGATGTTATAATGTGTCAATAAAGCTGTGGCCATTTATTTCACCCAAAAAAGATTTTTTGCCTGTTCATTTACATATAATATAGGTTTTATTGGTAAAAGAAAAAAGGTTAAGTCAGTTCTAGGCAACCGAGGTATCAGCAGCAGGTCTGTGAGTTTCTCTTTAAAGGAGATCTACTGTAATGCTTAAGACAACATTTTCCAACATTTTTAAAAGAACATTTTTGCTTGCATGGGCATCCTCCTGGTTCTTCCGTTCCCCAACACATTAATAAGGACATACTGGTTGTTTGTACTTATATTGTTCAGGGCAGGGCCTAATTCAACTGAATAAAGTAGCTATGAACCACTGCATTAAACACACTATAGATGAGATTTAGAATCATTTATTGTTGGTGAACACATTAGTACAATGATGTCAGTGAAATACATAGATAATAAATAAATTAGTAAACCCATATAAGGTTATAATACAATTCATATTACAGAAGCAGCAAAATATAAAAATATAATAGCCGATGATAAAAACTTAACCTGAAACGTTTGGTTTTACACAAGTATTTCTGAAACGTCTCCCTGGAGGGAAGCATATGAACAGATGTGAATTTGGATGAGAATGATCCAGACAAATGTTCTGTATCAGAAAACAATATGATTGAACATCCCCAATCCACACCATCCAACAGGGCTTAGGTGTGCTGGCCAGTTACAGGCAAAGCTAGAGTCGGATAGTGCCTGGCGCGGTGTTAGGATGGGGCGGGGCATTGTGAACTCTGCCTACACCCTACTTGTGAAGCATACAGCATTAGACTTAGTTAAATAATTAACAGACATTCAACTAGAATATTTTATATAGAGAAAAAAATACAGGTCATACAATGAGACAATATTAAACTGATTTCACAGTAAATACGACTACAGCTGACATACCTGTAATGTTCCTGCGATGTCCTAGGTCTGGTCATATTATGGGGCATAATGTCAATGGCAAAATAATATGGCCCAGGCAGTAGATATGGCCTGGAATATTGACTGGCAGGTACATTAATGTATGGGCAGAGATTGACAGATAGAGAGAAAGATATGGTAAGTCATTTCATATGTTTAGTATTTTAAACAATATTTCTATTTTTTTTTTTAAACATGTGAAAGGTTTAGAGATTGTTAGATTATGGTAAACTAATTATTTTGGTAAACTAAAGATCAACAACAGGTACAACATAATATTATTATCACAACATGTATACATTATTTAATCAGGGCAAAATCCCTTTATATAGCATATAATACATGCAAATAATACTGAACAAAAGGGTGCACATTATATGCATGAATTATTATAATAAAATCAGACAGATTTAATTTAATTTATGTAAAGCAGGGATACATATTCCAGTCTATAGGAAATGGACTGTTACAATCTGACTATAAATTGTTGGATAACTTTTCCAATGGACTTGTTAACAGAAGGGTATTAAGGACTTACAAGTATTTGCACAGTATTGTGAAGTTAAAGGGTTAACCATTTGTTTATAAACTGAGCAAGATAATTAAGTGCAATAAATTAGAATATTTGTCAAAACATAAAATTGGCCTTTAGAGAGCCTGCCATATTTTTCAAACAGCAGCTAACTGAAATTGCAAAAAGGTGAAGCTCTAAGGGGCTGACGTTAGCAGAAAATTAATTACATTTCTTGACACTTTTCTGTATGTTGAATAAAAATATAAAGTTGTTCCATAAAGTATTGTTCATTCAGATATCCCTGTTCCTTTCTCTTTCCAACTATTGTGCCTGTACTAGTCCACATGAAAAGCTCCCCTTGCGTATTTCTCTCTCCTTGTTCTTATATTGTTGTTCTCATTTAATTCTCTACTGAGTCACTATTCTATATCCCTCATTGTACAACGAGGCACATCAAGGTGGGTAATATGAAAAATTGGTATTAATCTGAAATCCACAAAGATAGGAATATGTTTTGAAACAATTTTATTATTTCTAACAGCATTGAGTTTGGGCATGTAAAATTGATTTGTAATTATTCTAACACCTATCAAATGAATGTAACTGCCAATGGTATAGTATAGTATAGTATAGGATTTGAGGTTGAATAAAGACATATGTCCATCTAGTCCAACCTACTCCCACATTTCCAGTAAGAGTAGAAAAAAATCTTTCCTAATGCTAGTGGCAATCTAAAATATCCCATAACTAACTCCAGTGATATACAACATACTTTATTATAGAAGACAGTTCCATAGTTTTACTGTTCTCAAGTGTTCTCCCCAGAATTTTTTTCCAGCCGGGAAATTTGTAACCCTCATATAAAGCACGTAGGTTTGCCATGCCACCCTTTCACGGACTGACAGTCTTGCAGTTAGTTAACCCATCTTTACATTACTGTATACATAGTAACATAGTAATTAAGGTTGAATAAAGACAAACGTCCATCAAGTCCAACCTATTCACCCTCTTTTTTTTTTTTAACCCTACCTAACAGTTGATCCAGAGGAAGGCAAAAAAAACCAGCTAAAAAGGGGGGGGAAATTCCTTCCTAAATCCAAACGGCAATCGGAAAGTATCCCTGGATCAACCAGATCTATATGTATTAATACCAGTAATTCTCAATATTTTTTAGTTTTAGAAACTTATCCAGGCTTTTTTAAAGCTATTCAATGAACTTGTCATTACCACTTCTGCTGGAAGACAGTTCCTCAGTTTCACCGTTCTCACTGTAAAGAAACCTTTCCTAACCTGAAGATGAAACTTCTTTTCTTCCAACCTTAGAGGATGTCCACGAGTCCTCTGATATGACCTATTAGTAAACAATTCACCAGAGAGTTCATTGTATGGCCCATTAATATATTTGTATAAGGTTATCATGTCCCCACGCAAACGTCGCTTCTCCAATGTAAACAGCCCTAACTTGTCTAGTCTGCCTGCATATTTAAGCCCCTTCATTCCCCTTATTAATTTATTTGCCCTTCTCTGAACTGCTTCAATTTCCAAGATGTCCCTTTAGTATATGGGATGTCCCTTTAGTATATGCCTTGTAAAGAGGGAGAATAATATTTTTCTCTCTTGAATCCATTCCCCTCTTTATACAAGACAATATCTTGCTAGCTCTAGCTGTTGCTACCTGGCATTGTTTGCTATAGCTAAGTCTGTTATCTACCAGAACCCCCAAATCTTTTTCCATTACAGATGCACTTAACACAGTGTTATTTATGGTGTAGGTGGCACAGGGATTATTAAATCCTAAATGCATCACCTTACATTTATCAACATTAAATCTCATCTGCCATTCTGCTGCCCATTTTCATAATCTATCTAGGTCTGCTTGCAGCACTTGCACATCATTTGAAGTTTCCAAAGCTCTGCATAGTTTAGTGTCATCAGCAAACACTGAGACCTTGCTCACAATGCCCCCTTCTAAGTATCTTGTATCTTGCAAATGTTAGAAAGGGGTCTTGACCAGGCAGCTTTGACAGGAGTTTTGCATGGCCTTGGTGCCGGGTAAACACAAAGGACGGGGAATCTCCCCAATACGGAGGCCGGCAACCAGACTCGCAAAGTATAAGTAAAAGTCAATACTTTATTATAACTTCTAAAAGCAAGGCATGCAGGGTCCATACAGGTGTAATAGGAGGCACACACACAAGCTCTGCCCTACGCGTTTCGTGGAATATCTTCCACTTCCTCAGGGGCTGGGTACACACCTATTAACCCCACATCTACATTCTTTAGTAAATCACAACAATGTTCTTTCCCAAAAAAAATTTCAGTCAGGTGGGCCGCTAAAAGATGCTAGGGAGAACACTGGCTCTTTGAAATTACACTTACATACTTACTTAGTGCTGCTCTACTCCCTCTCCAGTAAGCTCCACCCTCCCTCTCTGATGTCAACAAGCCCAATAGGAAGATGCGCTCTGCAAGGAGTGTGTCTTCCTATTAGAGCCCAGGGGGGGGACCTAGCAGTTTAGGTCCTCACCCTGTGTACACAGCATACATTGAAGAAAAGGAGAGGGGAGGAGGTAAATAATTGTCCTTTAAGGGATGTCCCCTGATATGTTCTATTGGTGAACAATGCACCAGATTGTTGTTTAGCTCATTAGAGTATATATACACAGTGATCATGTCCCCAAGCAATCGCCTTTTCTCTAGTGTGCAGACCCAATGTAGATTCAAAAAAGTCTGGTTAACCAAATCGTAACGGATTTCCATAAGACTTAGCAATCCAGCTATTTCCACAAAGTGCTGTGGGACAGTTTTTATTTCTGTAAGTAAAACCTTGTGTGTGGGTATTTTCAACCCAAAATAGATTTTCTTTAGTGTAGGGGACCCCTCTCCAACTGTAAACTTAACTTTAAAAAATGCACAGAAACAGACTTACCAACCTTCGTTCCCTCTGCCTCTACTGCTACATCTGGGAATGGAGAAGCAATAGAGGCCGGACCGGCAGTTGAGTCTGTATTTGGCTGATAGTCATCCAATTTCAGGCAGAGCTGCTGACCTTCGAGAGAGCTGAGGGAACAAAGGTGGGTAAGTCTGTTTCTGTGCACTTGTAAAAGTTGCTTGTGAAGGTTCTCATTCATCCAGGTCATGGTATATCTGTTGTATTCAATTAGATCAACTGGACTTGAAGTTTAGTCCTTGAAGAGGTTTCGCTAGTCATCCGACTGGCTTTCTCAATTCAGAATGACTTGTACAAGAATCTTTGCCAAATTACCAAAGATTCTTGTCCAAGTCATTCTGAATTGAGAAAGCCAGTCGGATGACTAGCAAAACGTCTTCAAGAACTAAACTTCAAGTCCAGTTGATCTAATTGAATACAACAGATATACTTGTAAAAGTTATAACCATAGAGGTTTAATTTACTACAGAGCCAAGGAATCTGGAGGGGGGAGAGCTCCCCTGCACATACCAGAGTCCACTAAGAGGACAAAGAAGAGGCAGATACCGGATGACACACAGAGAGGCTCCTACTCTTCAGTTCCCTGGACTTTCAGCATGCACTGCAGGACAACTACAAGAATCAGAGGAGAAATGTAAGGATATTTTTGCACTATACAGTGGGGCCAGCAGTGTGACAAATTTTAGTTTTGGGGGTGGACATGCCCTTTAAATTACTTTACTATATCCTTTTACTGCAGCCCCACAGTCTACAGACTTTCCAATCTAACATTCTGTATTCTGGTCCCTCTGCTCCATCACACACTGTATACTTTTCTTTCATCCTTTTCTCTTCATCTAAGCCTTATGGTGGCCATACACTATTACGATAGTAATTACGATCTTAAACCGACCAATACTTTAATAGATAGATGTACAATGTTAATATTACTAAGATGTACCATACATTGTTTGCCATTCAATTTGTTTTGGGATTAATGTCAAATGTCGTCTATTGTGAGGTTACATTACATTCACATTTAATCGGAACTTCAGAAAACACTACAATTATTTTACCAATTGACTTAAAAAAATGACTTTCCCAATTGTAATTATGATTGATATTACAATGATTGATATTACAATCTAATGTCGCATAATAAGATTGGGAAAATGTAAACTTTTTTGGCCAATCAATGGAAATGTCGGATTGTACATAAAATCGCCTTTTATGTAGACCATACATAAAGGCAGATTTTATGTACATCCTTTATGCTCCTGGGACTCCTGGAACTCCACCTTAGCTTGTACTTTAATGATAATTATCTCTGCTCTCCAAACACTACCCTGTTCGTAGATTTGATATGTTTTATCCTTATGGTTCAATATGCCCTGGAATCGACCTGCTTAATTCCAAAACAAGTGATTCCTGTGATCCTATTTGAGCTTCAGAGGAAACAGTCTCCCCTTGGTTACCTCATTAATTTTGGAATCTATTTCAAAGCTAAACCAACAAAATGCTTGTTTATTAGGGTGTAGACAGAAAGAATTTGGACATCATTTCTAATTTACAAATTGTGCGGTGGATGTTTTTTTGTTAAATTTGTAGGAAAGACATTAACAGCAGAAAATATTCAGCTTAAAATATTTCACTTGTATATATTGAATGAACTGCACCAGAAAGACATGTCTATTAAGGGAACCTATGTTATCATTAAACAGTCAAATTAAGAAGAAAGTCAGGTTTTTATAGTAAAGAGCTAAGCATGCAGAACTGAAACAAAATCTGTCAATTTGCTAACAAAGGCAGCTGTCAATCATCCTTACAAATAATCAAAAATGTTCTTACAGCTTAAAAAAACACATTAAAAAGGGTGGAAAAATTTGACTTGACAAAATGTTCAATTATTTTTAATTTTATACTCTCACTCCTCTGTTCCTCATCACATCTAGAAGTACAGAAGTCTCCTTACAAAGAGGTAACGTGTGAAAGTGGTTTAAATTGGAAGGGGGAAAAAGGGGGAACCCTTGTGCCCAACTAAAAGTATAGAGGCACATCTGGCTGGCATCTTAAGATTTTCTACACTGGCAAAGTATTAACAGTAAGGGCTAGGCCACACTGCTGCGCTTTTTTTTTTTTTTTTCATATCATTGAAGACGCGGCAACGCACCGAAAACATATAAAATATAATTAATTATAACATTGTGGCAAAAGGCATAATATTTCTTCACTGGAATAAGTTTACATAGTAGATTACAATTTAATCAACTCCTGGTTCAGAATACAATTTAACAGCAAAAGTAATTATGCATCTTTTAACGTTAAGTAGAAACTACACTATTCATTTTATGTATTTCTACAACTGCGAGGTCAGTGTATATCTAATGCTGGCCATACACAGTTCGATATTTAATTCAATCATTTTAACCAAATCAGTAAAAAATGGATTCCCTGGTTAGTGGTTACCCTTCCAATTCATTTATGAAATTGTTAGGTCACTGGACACAGTGGACAATGTTTGACTAGGATAGTGCTCGTATACCACTGGGCTGATGCTATAATGGGTTAGTGCAAAACCCACACTACCTGACCTAGGAATGTACTGGCATTAATCCATTTGAAGATAGTATTCATAAAATGCTAAGAGACTAGTGCTTTCAGGTACGATAAAAAACAAATATTTACCAAGGTTTTGGAGCTTGGCTTTTTTGTAGTAGTTATAGTTTTTAAGAAGATTATTGATTAGCATATGGTTGGACATAACAGATAGTCCTATCCACTTTCACAGAATATTTCAAGCTGAAATCTGTATATGATTGCTGGTGCAAGATATTCATGGTACACCAATTGATACATTGATTTCTGCATGTCCCTCAACTGTCCTGGTTTTATCAGGACCTATTTGACTGTACTGTCAGTCCAAGGGGCATGGCTGTTTGGATTGTGAAGGTGCCCTTCCATCTGTGGTATAACCACACACAGAAAATCTAACAGCCAATCTGTCCTCTATCGTTTACATAAACTGAATTTAAAAATCTTGATTTGCATTGTGACTTGATGACATTTTAAACGCATTGCAATAATAAATGTTAATTGTGCTTGCATAACCTAAAGTAGTTTGGAACTTCGTACACTTTTATAATTTTCTACTGAAAGAATATATTTTATGTGATCTCATAAACCTTATATGTAAAAAAAATTCAGCAGCTTTTTAAAATGTGGACCTTCAACTGTCTATTGGTTTTCAAAGAGTTTTCAAGGGAAATCTACATAGAAAACTTCAAGGCTTTTGGCTCTCAGATGCTCTGATGCCTAGGAAATGAATATTTTATTTCTCTTAAGAAAGCAGTAAAAGAAAGCTGCAGGCCTGCTGTGAATGGAGTGCTGCCTTCTGTGAGAGAGAGGCAACAACTGCACAAACAGTGGAATTGTTCTCCTCTTTGTTTGACATATTAGAGAGGCTGGGTAACTGCTAAACTCTTTGACAGGTGTTCCAGATGCTATCACAGATACAAACAGACAGGGAGGAAGTCTGGGAAATCGATATGAATTTAACCCTGCTGCCATCCGCTTCCCTTTTGGATGTTTTTTCTTGAAATCCTTGAATTTTGTTGCAAAACTATTAGACCGCTACAAACAAGAAGCAGGCTACAAGGATTTTCTATTATGTCATTGAAAGGTTACTTTATGCTGGAGAAATATATAACTGCAGGTTGATTTTATAAAACTTTTTTACTGGTAATTACAGTAAAGAAACTATAACTTTGGACAGTTAAAAGAAAACCCTATTTAAAGGGCAAGTCCAGCCCTCAAATGAAAAATTGTATATAGGTAAACCAACCTCAAACCTGCAAAAAACTGAAATATACAGTAGAGTACTAACCTTAAATGCTGCACAATGTCCTGTAACCCCTCTTTCTGCTTTCTGGTTCTTCCAGCTAGCAGCTGTTAGTTGTGGATAAGACAGCTGACATCACAGCCAATAATTTAATGCTATTCACATAGCTGCTTCCTTTGAGCATGTGCAAGCTAATAAAGAGTTCAGAAAGCTTGGAGAGTAGGCAGAAACCTTTTTAGATGCAGAGGAAAAGGGGAGAAGAACATTTTCCTGTATAATTGGTCAGTCCAACATCTGTCAGTTTCAATCTAGTGCAATTGATTTACCTATAAAACCTTTTTTATTTGAGGGGTGAAATTGCAATTTAAATAATACTGGATTCATATCCACCCTATGCTACATTTGCAAGGAGATTGTTCTTTGTTGTTTATACTGTATATTCTGCCTGTGATTGTGTGTTTTTTTCCGTGTTCTGATTTCCTCACAGCCATAAACACTGATAGGCTGTGTATAATAGGGTACTTAAATTGTTGGTTCTTCAGGGCAGGGCTTGATGAGAATAGATCCACTAACTGTAAAGTGCTACTAATTATAATCTCCTAGGTTAAAAATATTGCCGTTTTGATCCTCATTACACGCATAATCACTTATAAATATAGGTTGGTTCAGGCTAAACAATTTTTCCATACACCCCATAACAACAGTAAGTTTTACGTCTCTGCAGTTACATACTTATCCCTTCCAATACAAAGTGGTACAAAGTAGCTTAAAGACCACCCCCTCTTTAAAGGGTATCTCCACTGGTAAAATCAGTTTTTGCCATTTGGTTTTATTGAAGAATGGGAGGTAAAGGAGCTGTGTTTTACCCCCTGTTCTTCAATAAAATGTTCAGGAGCCAGGAACAAAGGTAAGGAACTTACCCAAACTCTCGCTCCTCTGCCTCATCCTCTGACATGATGTACATAGGATACAAAGTCCGTTGTGACCGGTGGTGGAGTGAGCGATCAGGTAAGTTTGTTTTGGGCTTCTGTATGTTTTATTGAAGAACGAAAGGTAAGACACAGCCCTTTTCCTTAAAGGGGAAGTTCAGTGCAAATACATGTACTTTTCAGGAAAAAAGAGCAGTATTTTTTCATCCCAATGACCATAATCTGCCAATTCAGCATTTTGTCTGTGTATAAATAAATGCAACCGAAATACTGACTTCCTGTTTGCAGGACCCCTATTAGAGTCTATTATGGTATTGCCCTTGACCCAGCGCCTGGGTTGATTCAGTTGCTCAGTAGAGGTCTGAGCATCTTTGACCCATCCAACAGCCAATCAGTAGAAATTACTGTTAGGAACATTCCAAGGAAGTGGTGCATCCTGGGAAGAAGAAGGACCGTTAGAACCTGAAATGTCAGCTCACTAATGTCAACAGCAGGGAACAGCAAAGGGTATGAAATCAACTGATTTTTCAAAATGGAAGAGAATATGTAGAATAACTAAGTACGCATTACACAATTTAACAATGTTACATATATTGATAATTTTCACTGAACTGTCCCTTTAAAGGAGAGCTAATGTCTCCAGACAACATTGCCCCAATAAAAAGAGCACATTCATAAAGATACAAAAAGCTGTGTGTTACCTCACTCTTTACTGTGGATGCTCTGTGATTTATGAAAATAACCTGTGTTTACTATTGTCAGCTCCCCTAATTCACCTTATATGGGAACACCTAGCACATGCAGTATACTTCACAGGAAGCAGTAGCCTTGCTTCCTGAAAGCTAACAGCCAATCATGTTACAGCTCAGAGATCATCCCTCCCTCTGACACAGAACACGAGATTTCAGTACAGTTAAACACATTATTAAACGTATTTTAAATGCTCCTGTCCCTAACAATGATAGATTTTTTGCTTTTCATACAAACAAGAAAAGTAGTTTTTACAGTTTATTTCTTTTCTAGCTGGAATGTAAGAAACAGAATATTAACATTCAGTAAAAACATAAAAGTAACTATGGGAAATGGAACCTGCAACATTCTATGCTATGTGTATTGCCAAAAAGAAAGCTTTCTACCTCTATGCCACAAGTGCTACTAGGTAGGATATCAGTATATGTATAATCTTTATCTTTTTCTAGAAAAATAATAATTAAAAAAAAAAAAAAGTAAGCCTGGGGAATTGAACCTGCGTCCCAACACAAGTGCTTCCAAAGCCAGCACTTCAGCAGTAAGCCACTTCAGTAAAATCAAATGTCAGTAAAATCAGTTCACTGTTTTGTATTGCTCCAAGAAGGCTGACAGCAATTCAGGCTGGTTGGTAAAAAAAAAACAGAGCTGCTATATATAAGGTTTGTAAATTTGTAGAAACTTTTTATTTTTCTAGAAACAAGATGGAAACAAACAACAACAAAAAAAAGCAATAAACTCAGGCAATAGACTATGTTTTATTGTTTAAACCAGGGGATTTGAACTTGTTACTTCTTGGGCTGTGTCATCCTAAATACATGGCACCATATCCACGTTACCTACACACATGGGGGGGTCATATTATATGTCCTATATATTACAGAGGGGGGGAAATAATGTTTGGTGTTGTGAAACTAAAATATGATACCAGTTCAGTGATACAAATACAAGTTTAAATAACTTGCTCCCGTGTTCTTACTAGCAGTACAGACAACAAAGTGCTTCCATAATAAATATAGCACATACACATGATATTAATAAACACTGTCCACATATCCACGTAACACCCCCCCACCCACACAAACACACACACACTTGCAGAGTTCAGTACTCGTAAGTAGAATATTAACATTTGAAGGCTTATATATCCAGGGATGCAGCAGTATCTAGAGGACACTAATCAATATTAAATCCTTCATTGCGCTGGCTGCACGAGTATTGCAAAAGACATGGCCTACAGCCGGTGTAACCTATTCAATGTACTGTGCATATACAGTAACAGTGCAACTATTTAATGCTAATTGATGGTGTTAAAGTCACACTGTAGGTAAAGCATATATTGATTTTTTATTATGGCTCTGCATACAGTAAATTTCTCTGTTGGTGTTGTGCAACTGTAATTAAGTGTTCGGTGCAGTTCAGTTATACAAATTTAAACCAAATAATAATCTACAGTAATAATATTTATAAAGACTTTACACATACCCACATACTGTAGCCCTATACCCTCTCATAAGCCTAAATGTCTCTGCCCATACTTAAATATCTTTGGTATTTATACCAAATATAAATGTTCCATACATTATAATGCTTATAATGTTCCATACATTACAGAGGGTGCCCAAGTATAATAATTATGTTTGGTGTTCTGCAACTATAACATGATAGCAATTCAGTAATTGTAACTATCTCCAGGATATCAATCAGGAGTACAGGCAACCATGTGCTTCCATATTAAATGTAGCCAAACTCATACAAATACAATTATATTAATAGACTGTCTGATTACACAAGGTCAAATGTCTTGTAAATAAGTTAATATCTTTTGCTAGTTAATCTATAATTAAATATGTGAAAAATGCATGTACTCTGGGGTGTGTGTGTTGCTGCATGACTTCAATCAAATACTTGTTTTGCTCAGGCTCAGTTTCCCCCCTCCCACTCTTACCAACACCTTCTTTATTAGACCAGACAATCTGTAAGGGCAAGCATGCTCAGTAATTACTATGAGGCTCCATGGTGGAGTGAATTTCTCACTATGCTATTCACAAATGCCAACTGTCACTATTCCAGTTACAGCAAAGCTGCACACAGCAGAGGAATTTATTATAATAAGGCACTTGGATAACTGCTGAAATGTAACATGCTTCAGATTGGATATCTGAAGAAATAGGGGACAGATCAACAAAAAATGGAATAGTGGTGACTGAGAAGAATTATAGTTTCCAAAAACGGGCAATTTATACAGCAAATCTATCCACAAAACAAGTTTTTTGTATTCTGTTAGAAAAACCCAGATCCAGAAAAATTTTACTCATATCCGTTCCTAAACTGAGGAATTCTAAAAGATAGATACTAGCAAGCTTTCAGTTTCCATCAGTTAAATGAAAGTTTAAATACATTTAGGGCATGATCTACTGAGCTTTCACTGCACTGAATGGGCACACCCCCAGACTTGCTAGTCATTGGCCGTGATGTCATATTCACGGTGGGGATTGTGAAACTACCCGGAAGAGCCAGGAACTAAGCCTACAGGGTCCTGTATCTATGTTTTAGAATATCTCGGTTTAGGAACTGAGGTTTGTAACTAAACACTAAATGCCATATTCAAATGTTTAAAACAGACTGTACTTACCAACCTTCGTTCTCTTGGCTTAAGCCACTTCCCTCTTAACGGAGGATAAGAAGAGGCGTGACCAGCAGCCACGTCTGTGATTGGCTGAAAGTCAGGCAATCACGGATGTGGTTGCCAGTCCTTAGAAGGAGCAGAGGGAACAAAGAAGAGTAAGTACAGTTCTGGTCCGATTTTTAACATGTAAATATATCATTTGGGAGGGGTCCATACAGTGTCTGAGGGAGGGGGGAAAGAGAGTTCCACATGCCAGAACATGCCAGAGTCCTCTTAGTGGAAAAGAAGGATGCAGAAACCATTTTACACACATACAGGTTCCTACTCTTCAGGTTCCTGGACTTTTGCAAGGCATTACAGGAGAACCATATAGAGCAGTGGAAAAAGTTAAGGATTTTTTTCTTACATTACACAGTGGGGCCAGCAGTTGGGCATTTTTTTATTTTGGAGGTGGACGTGCCCTTTAAAAAAACAATTTTAAAATGATTACTGAATAATCAATAAAGCAAAGGAAAATGCATTGGTAAAACCTATTCATAAGTCAATCTATAATAATGTACCATTAACATACAGTATGAGCCTCCTACCTTTATAGCTTTCAGCAGTGTATATGGCTCTGCTCTTATCCCCCTCTGATCAACATTTTCATATGCAGAGAAGGCCACTCTGGCTTCATGGATGTCATCAAAACTATGAAAGGAAATGGAACATTTGTAGAACTCTATAGCAGCCACAACACAATTAGATGAAGTGCATTTTCACAGAGGGTTTTTATGAAATATCAAAAGTAAGAACGTATCTAGAACTCTTTATTTAAAAAAAACTTGTCTATTCTTGCAGATACAGCGTGTTAAAGATGGTTTCCTTATATACCTATTCAAGTTCTATAACTTCATTTTTAGCAGAATAATGTAGCAACAAGTGTACAGATTAGCCTGGGAGGGAATCGACATTTAGCAGTGACATTTGGATAAGGACTTTAAGAGCTTGAATATTATTTTGTATTCTGTAAAAACTAGCTATTATGCAATTAGAAGAGATGTCCGAAACTTACCAGTTTCATTCTGTTTTCGGATTTACGGATCTCGAGAAAATTGTAAAACGGAATGTACTTTTGGGACCCTGGATCGCATTTTCTATGATTATCGAATGTTCTACTTTCGACTTTCCGATCGTATTTTCAATGATTATCGAACGTTGGAGGCTATTTTCCAAAAACAATCGAAAATAGACTTGAACGTTCAATAATCATCGAAAATGTGATCTTGAGTCCCGAAAGTTCCAAAATATGAACGATCCTTCCGGTTTCATTTGAATTTTGGAACCGAGGGGTTCCGTGTTGGATTCGGGATCGAGTCAAACACGAATCCCATGTGTAGTAAATAGACGGATAATATTAGTATTAGCGCACGGCAAAACCCCCAACTGAACGCATACGCACAGACGATTCTCGGCCAAACGGCTGATCGCCATGGGTAGTGGTCGGGGGTCGTGGCTCGGTGCGCACATTGTGTGTGTGTGTACGAGCCTTCAGAGATGGGAGAATTGTCAGTGTCAATGACTGTGGGGGAGAGCTGAAAAGTTGTCAATTACTACATGAGTGTAATTCTCCTTTAAAGTTACAAAATAAAACACAAAATAAACAGATTCAAATATTTAACAACATTATAGTATAGTGTTTGTACTTTGTCTTCTATTAGGCCAATTTAATATTTGTTCTGCTTCTGTCTACATTAACTCTTCCAGTTAATTCTGCCAAGTCCTGAATTACAGTAAAATAAATTCAATTAAAAATACAGCGACTTTCAGAATATACAGGGCTGCTAATCTAGCATTGAGTCTTTATAGATCCAATGGGATACTGGAAAGTACATGGGCTTATGTTTTTTTTTATGTATTTATTATTATTCTTTCTGGGTGGGGGGTTCCTTAAAGACAGGATGTGCAGAAAGTAATTTCAACAAATAATGAGTGATAGAGGTTTCTGATAGAGTTTTCTTTAAACTTACCTGAAAATGTTTCTTTCCAGTAGATCAAGGCATTTGGTGATAACCTTGACATTGTATAAGCCACTCTTCATGTTGTAAGAGAAGTCTAAAGTGGAAGTTAAATATCCCATATCTAAAAGTTTGCGCAGACACTGTTGAAAATGACAAGACAAACATAAGAATAAAGGAAAATGTTTAACATCGAACAATAATGCACATCATGCCATTTTACTTGGACCTCTGGCAGCTTTTACACTTTATTGGGGAAAAAAGATCTTCATTGACTGTACTGTGCCATTTGCATTAAAGGGTTTCTCCACCCTTAAAAAAAAATTTTGCTGTAGTGTAGGGCTCCCTATCCCATCCCTATCCCATCCCCAATCGCCAGGTTCGATTGACAAAAAAAGATCAGAACAGTACTTAAAATCCTCCGTTCCCCTGAAGCTCAGATCTCGGCCCTCTGCTTGCCGGAATTGCAAGCAGTGGGGTTGGACCGGCAGCCGCATCTGTGATTGGCTGAGAGACAGCCAATCACAAACGTGGTTGCTGGCTTTGCTGAACACCAGGTGGAACAAAGGATTGTAAGTACCATTCTTATCTTTTATTTTAAAGCTAGGGCACCATTTCATAAAGTTAGCTCGGACAGGACTGAGGGGGGGGGGGGGCTCCTCTGCGCCTGTCACATACCTTGTTGAGGTTAGGGAAATAGCAGGGACCGGAAGACTCACAGACAGCCCCTACACTACACTTTCCTGGACTATGATCAATCCAATCACAGATGCGGTTGCTGGCTTTGCTGAACACCGGGGGGAACGAAGGATTGTATGTACCATTCTTATCTTGTATTTTAAAGCTAGGGCACCATTTCATAAAGTTAGCTCGGGCAGGAATGAAAATTTAACAATAAATTAGGTTCAAGTTATTATCAGTATAATAAGGTAATAAGTTGTGATGACAACTGTAAATTGTTAGCAGGTAGAAGTTAAAGTCAACTAGACGTTCGTCCAAAACAAACATCTAAATAGTTTATGGCCATTATAGCATTAGAAATGCAATCGGTTGCCTAAAAATGTGTTTGTGGGTATTCCTCCTGTTTTTCCCAAGCTCCTTTGCTTCTACAAATATTGATATGGGACCAGAGATAGACTTGAATTATACATCACTAGCAGTAAACGACAATAAAAACACAAAGAAAAGGAGAAGCATCAGTGATTGGAATTGGTTAGGGTATTTCTTAGAATTTTTAAAAAATGATATAGTAGATACAGTTTACTGAACTTTATTTATCATTAGACATTTTCGTTTTTCTTTAGTTTAAATCTTTGACAACCATTTCATTATCATATGTTAGCAAAATAGGTTAAAAAGGAGAAACATATTGGGTTCAGTTCTAATCATACTGCCAAGGGTGAATCTGGAAAAAATAAACTGATTATGATTGGGTAATATGAGACTTGGGCTGTTTTGGGATTCCAATGATTAAGGGATTGTAATTTAAGTCCTTACTATTAATCTGCAGCCACCCATAAAAAATGTTAACATCAGATTGGTAGCAGCAAATGAATAGCACAAGCAAACTTTCCCTCTCTTATGGTATCACCACTTGTTGTATAGTAAGGAGTGGGTGACCGGTGGTTTGGCATTTCTCGATCAGTGCTGCTAAGTTGGTAGTTCTAACTCCAAAAAAAGACTGTGAGCATATTTATGATAATATATCTATCCTGTTTGGGACATTTATGGGCAACATATCTCATAGCAGTTCCAAAATGGTTGAACACACTTAAGCCCAAAACAGGGTTGACACATTTTCTAGAGTCAGACCCGGATTCAACACGGAACCTCTCGGTTCTAAAATCCGAACATTCCATACAAATCCAGGCAGATCGTTCGGATTTTGGGACTTTGGAAGGTATTTTCGAGGGTTACCAAAAGTATAAGGTTATTTTTAAGGTTTACCGAAAATAACCTTGTACATTAGGTAACCCTCAAAAAATACATTCCGAACCCACAAAAGTTTGTTCCATTCTGTAAATCCAAAAATGGAACAAAACTTCAGCGTTTCGCCCATCTCTAGTTCAAACCACTAATCTTATTACTCAATAGTTATTTATAGTGGTACGTTTACGGCTATAAATTTACAATCACGACAAAGCAGTCAAAGGTGCAGTATCACTATTTTTCGATGATATCACCCACGCTTTATTAAATATGGCCCTTAATACCAATATTGGAGTTCTTAGTGAATCCTTTTTTCAACGTGGGTTCTTTTTTCTTCTCAAGGAATGGATGGTTTTAATGCCTACTGTTTGGCTATCGCCCTCATGCAGAACCACAACATTGATATTAAATAGCTTGCAATGTCTGCGTGCATTACTTTTCTGTAATGCAGCCATCCCATTTTCCTTTCTCAAGTCATATTAGCCATTTGTATAAATCTCCTCAATGTATTTTTTTTTATCAAGTATCACCTAATTAAAATTAAAAAAATGGAGGTAACACTAGCACTGCTAGAATGGGATAGAAAACTTTACATTTTTAATTTAGACAAGACACGTTGTTTTTATCCCGAAGAAATGAAATAAATGAATTTCAGATTTACCTGAGAGCTTATTCCATCTTTGTGTAAAGATACTGTTGGAATGCAATCCTCCAGTGAATCACGTGCAAACTACAAATGGGAAAAAAAGGTTAACCCAGCCCTATCCATTACAGTAGGACAGTAAATATCATTTTATATGCAACATCAGGGCGTAGTCTTTCTGAAACTATAAGTTGCCCTGCCCCCATGGAACAGTTTAAACCTAAGGGAGTTATAGGAGCATTTGTTCTTTGACTACGACAATTCTTCTTCTCTGAAATATCTATTTATCTTCAGTATTAATTATTCACTAACAATTTCCTTGACAATCAAGCTACTGGGAACAGCTACCCAGGGTGTCTTGTTGGTATTTTCAGGACCCCATGCTGAGTGTACCTGAGAAAAGCTTTTGGATTGCCAGAATGTACAGTGTTATATATGCACAGACACACTGGATAGAGAGTTGGCAGTAAAGTTTCTGTTCTATGCACCCCCCATCTATTCCTTATCTACCATCTCTACCTCTTTGTTTGGATACTGTACAGTGCATATACCTTGATAACTGCTATGCTATTTACGTCATAGATGTGATAACTAGAGATGGACGAACTTTCGAAAATTCTGTCCGTGTTCGGACTTTCAAACTATATGTAAAGTTCGAAAACGGACCTATTAAAGTCAATGGGAGTCAAATAGTTCAAAAAGTTTGAATGAAATACAATTAAAATATCAATGGTAACTTAATGTAAATGGTTCTGGGACCTGGAAAATGGTCTGGGGGAAAATTGATTTTACTCTCACACGTGCTACTTTCGAGCTCTCACGTTCGAACATTCGATAACTATCCCATGAACGCCTCACGGATTCGATAATTCCTTATTTACTCGCGTATTGGTATAATAGACATTTTACTCGCATATTCGCGAAAAGTAACTTTCGAAATATCGAAAGTCCGAAAAATCTGGGTCCGGGATAGTTCGAGAAGTCCGAGTCCGTTCGAACTCGAATAGTTCGGCTCGAACTCGAGTTCTAGTCCATCTCTAGTGATAACTAGGGATGCACTACAACTCGAACTCGAGCCTGAGTTTGAGCCAAACTTTATAAGTTCGAACGGACTCGGACTTCTCGAACTATACCGGACCCGGATTTCTCGGACTTTCAATCGTAAATTTGATAATTATCGGATGTACTAGATAGTGTACTGGTTAAGGGCACTGCTTTTGACATGGGAGATCAGGGTTCGAATCCTGGCTAGGGGCAGCTATACAAATGTTTGGATTATTATAATACCATAATTATATAATAACCTAGTAATATAATAACTATATGATAACCTAGTAATATAATAACCATATAATATTTTTATATTACTAGGGTATTATATGGTTATAATACATAAGTGTGATATTTTATAATGGGAGCTGCAGTGGTATATATCCTGATAAAAATCACTCAGCTATGTCACTAAGTGACTCATTTCTTATATTTCTTATATCTCACTACTCCGCCCATTCCAGTGTTCATGCCTGGACAATGACTCAGCATTTTTTGCAGTGTTTAACTTCACTAACAGAACCTGCTGGAGCTGCTTCCTGTCACTTCATAACTAATGTCTCTCTCCTCCTCCACAAAGATTTGTTTAACCGCATAGATGCTGGGCTGGGATGTTCCTTTCTACTGGGTTTAAGTTACAGAAGGTAGCTTGGGGATTTAAGGTGGAAATAGGGACAAGGCTAGAATTTAAAATGCGAATGGGGTGAAGGAATCCAATACTTGTGTATTATAAGAAATAATGCGCCCCTTCACATTATAATATAAGGACATTACGCCACCTTGGAGTTCCCTGTCCTGTATAAAAGCACTCGGCCTATGGCCTTGTGCTTCTATATGGTCAGGGAACTCCTCGGTGGCGTAATATACCCTTATATTACACTGTAAGGGGCGCATTATCCCTTATATTATATTACTAGGTTATTATATGGTTAGAATATAGGGTATTATATGGTTATTATATCACTAAGTTATTATATTATATGGTTATTATATTGTTATTATATTACTAGGGTATTATAATAATCCAAACATATGGTAATTATATGGTTATTATATAGCAAATAATGTAGTAGCTGGATAGTGTACTGGTTAAAGGCACAACCTTTGACATGGGAGAGCAGGGTTTGAATCCTGGCTAGGGGCAGCTATACAAATGTTTGGATTATTATAATAACCTAGTAATATAATAACCATATAATAACCTAGTAATATAATAACCATATGATAACCTAGTAATATAATTCTATTATTATTATATGGTTATAATATAGGGTATTATATGGTTATTATATTACTAGGTTATTATATGGTTATTATATAACTAGGTTATTATATGGTTATAATATAGGGTATTATATGTAAAAGTATTATACTGTAAAAGTTACAATTATATACGCTGGAGAAAAGGCGCTTGCGTGGGGATATGATTACTGTGTATAAATACATTAACGGGCCATACAATAAACTATCTGGGGCATTGTTCACCAATAGAACATGTCAAAGGACACGTGGACATCCCTTAAGACTTGAAGAAAAAAGGTTTAGGCTTCAAGCTCGGAAAGGGTTTTTCACTGTGAGAACGGTAAAGCTATTGAACTGTCTTCCAGTGGACGTTGTTATGGCAGGTTCATTGGTCAGTTTAAAAAAAAGCTGGATGAGTTTCTGCAAACAAGGAATGTTGCAAGTTACTGGTATTGATACATAAAGTAGAGTTGATCCAGGGAAATTTCTGATTGCCACTTGGAGTCAGGAAGGAATTTTTTCCCCCTTCATAAATTTGGTGGGTTTTGTTTGCCTTCTTCTGGATCAACCGTTAGGCAGGAAATGAGGATATTGCTAGATGGGTTGGACTGGATGGATGTATGTCTTTATTCAACCCTCAAATATAAAACTATACTAGGGTATTATATAGTTAGAATATAGGTTATTATATTACTAGGTTATTATATGGTTATTATAATAATCCAAACATTTGTATAGCTGCCCCTAGCTAGGATTCGAACCCTGGTCTCCCATGTCAAAGGCGGTGGCTTTAACCAGTACACTATCCAACCCTCGAATGTACCATTCGCTAAGCCTAGGAAGGACTGTTTGCTAACAGGAAGGATCGTTTGTTCGTTCGATAATCCTCGAATGTATCGTCAATTGCCTGCCTGACTTCAGGAAGTGTTTTAACAAGTTTTGGTGACAGTGACATGTTCCCCAGACCATTTCCCTGGTGCCACAGCCATTTACAGTATGTTACCACTGTTAGTTTAGCTGTAAATCACTTGGACTTTTCAAACTATCACTCCCTCATGAATGGGTCCGAATTCGAACTTTCTCTGAAGTTTGAAGGTTAGAAAACAGACCGAACTTTATATAGTTCTGCCATCTCTAGTGAGAACCCCACTGCTAACCTTGTCAGAGTAGGTACTCTGGTACTGTTCTTCGGTAAATCTATACACAAGGGTGAAATCCACCTGATAAAATACTTCTGAAAAATTACAGTCAAATATGAAGTTTGTGCTATGAATTTCATGGGGGAGGGTTTTAATCAGAAAAGCCAAGTGGAAAGGCATCATTCATATATTTTCATAATAAACTAAAGCCAGTAAGACAAATAATGAGAAAGCAAGGCTGAAAATGTTTTATTTGTTTATTTAAATGTCAGCTGGAGGCTTAAGTTCATGTTTTAAAACTTCATCAAAAAACCAAGGGGATGTTGAGGAAAGTATATTGAAATGGGATGCCCTTGATCTGTGACATTTTCTCAGCTGTGAAATGATCTTTTATAAGGCTATTTTAGGAAGAAAAAAGGAAATGAATGTACAGGATGTTATTTTGGGGCCTGTAAATATAGAGAATCTTATGGGGACTGAGAATAATGTAAAAATATAGAAAATTCATTCATAAATAGTCTAAGAATCAACAAGTAAAACGTCAAAAAAACACTAATAATGTTATTCTTGTCTAGCCTTTATTATTGGAACATTTTTAAACAGTAATAAAAGGTCATATTTTCAGTTGTTACTACTTACCCCAAGTGATGTTGCCAGCAATCTAAAAAAAAAAAAGAAAAGTATTGGTCATACAGTTTCCTGTCTTACGTCTATATTGTGAAAAGTTGACAATCCTTACATAGTCACAGTTTGATGTGTTTAACCTTTGTTAATGTTCTATTATTTTGTTTCTGTAAGGGGCACTATATGCATAGTTACAAATATTTGGCCTTGACACTCCTGGTTGGTTTTAACGTTCTTACACAAAAAAACTTGTTCCTTGTTCCTTCGCTGTTTAGGTCCGGCTCCCCTGCCCGACGGAACTGCAAGCAGAGGGCCAGACTGGCAGCTGTGGCTGTGATTGGCTGAGAGTCTGTTACTGTAATCTAAAAGGATAGGTAAGGGAGCCTTACCTTTGCTGTGTCTCTCTTTTGCATTTTAAAATGTTTGGAGGTATGTTTCCAAATGTTGTGAGGTATGTTAATTGAGGATGAGATATGGCTTAGAAGCCTGCATGGTGTCAGGCACACAATGTTTACCAGATTTGCATCTCAGCTATCCCACAGTGAGTTTGATTTGGTCAGGTTTGGTAAGAAAGCTGCAGGTGCGGGTCTGTTGAATTTCAGATGCAGGTTCGGGTAGGATCTTTAGAAAAACTCTGTAATGCTGGGTACTCCACTAGTATTAATTAAGAGTGTCATGCAATCAGCAGCTAATCTAGGAAATCTATCCATTAAGAAAAATAAAATATGGATTCTATGAGAATATAGCTATAGGTTGGATCTCTAACTGTAACTATAAAAATAGCAGGTAGGGTTGCCAGGTGATTGAAAAATCATAGGACCTCTGTTAAAAGCACATTTAGTAAGTCAGGGTTAATTTAATTTTTTTAATGATCTTTTCCATTTATTTAGGGCAGACTGTAAAGACTGGGAATACATACTGGTAATCATAATGATAATTTGTTTCTATTTTTTGCTGTTTTATACAGCAAAAAATATACAGCTGTTTGTTATATAATTTAAAAAGTCACTTACCGTAGGTGCGCAGATGCATAATTTCTAGTTGCATACAAAAATAGATTTTGCGCGCTGAATATCACAGTGTTTATATTCCAGAAGAGTTTTGTGTCTGTACTGCTTTAACCTGTGTGTGTGGATCAAGAGAGGGCAATACCACCCGAAACATTATTGATGCCCTTGGTGGTATAAAGATTGTCACTGGTTCTACTATAGATGTGCTGGCCTCTGAGTGACTTACCCGGGGCTGGTCCAGCCAACTTAACTTATTTAACAGCATATTTAACCAACCAGACTGTGACCTTAATGACAGACACGACAAGGCCTCGGGTTCGGTGAACATTCCGTGAGAGAGCTGGGGGGTGCTGGTCTGCGCTGCAAAGGGGATCCGGGGGCTTGGTTCTCCAGTCTGCTGCATTTTGCCGGTGGGTAGGGCTGGCGACATATGGGCTCTGATCCCTGTTGGCTGGCGCTGCCTTGGCCTGTGCCTACTCTGATCAGAGGTGGGACGGATGGGGGAAGGAAGCGAGGACCTGCGGGGCTGATGTCTCCCTATCCTTACCGTTGTCGGTGGGCTGGGACTTAAGCGATCCGGTGGATGTGATCTGCGAGGCCGACGTCCAATCACCTGCTGTGATGCCGATGTGGGGATATCTGCTGCCACTGGCTGAGGTGGAGGTAAGGGGATATTGGGGGGCTGAGTATTCAGGAGAGAGAGATAGAGAGAGAGATAGATAGATAGATAGATAGATAGATGATAGATAGATAGATGATAGATAGATAGTGATAGATAGATAGATAGATAGATAGATAGATAGATAGATAGATAGATCATAGATAGATAGATAGATAGATAGATGATAGATAGATAGATAGATAGATAGATAGATCGATCATAGATAGATAGATAGATAGATAGACAGACAGATAGATAGACAGATGATATAGAGATAGCTAGATAGGCTAAAATCCGGGACTGTCCCGGTAAATCCGGGACTATTGGCAACTATGGTGTTATGACCCCACACCAGGTAACACTGCATTGTGTTTGTAACACAGTGACCAACTTGCAAACTGTTGCTACCAGTTTTAAACAGAATATTATTCATTGTCTCACCTGATCTCAGTCACACAGTAATACCCTTTTTGCTGTGGGTAAGCGCATTCCTCCTTGTGACCCATTCCTCTTCCTTTTAATAGACTGGGTGGTCTGCTCAAAATGTTCACCATATACTCAGACAATCACTATGGAAATACTTCTCACAAAAGAATGAATGTCATCTGTGGTTTTCCTGAAGCCTTCGGGAGGCGGTTTGTTTACATCACCTTGGTATCTCAGGGCAGGACTAGAATTAACTCCGCAGTCTTCAGACTGTTTAAATCTCTTCTAAAGTTTACAGGCATTGGGCAACACAATGTGCTGACAATGTCCAATGTTTTCTATTATTTTCTTTGTTTAAATGAATGCATCTGAACATCTAACCCACTGCTTGCCTCAACTTCTGTTGCAGACTATTGTAGATCAGATTAATGGAAATGTTTCTTTATGTGGTTAAGGGCTAGGCCCCACTTAAGTGTTGTTTGCGCGTGTGTTTTGTGCTCGCGATTGTGCATGCGATTTGGTTATAATGGAAATCGCTGGAACACAAAAATTACCACGATTCCCTATGTGCATGCGATTGCGCGTCTGTTCGCGTTTTGGCAACGCATGCATTCACCATTTTTGGTTCCATGACGGAAAACGACAAAATTGCATGCGCAAAACGCACGCACAAATGAAAAACGCACAAGAATCGCGCACATAATCGCATGTGATAACGCTCGCGATTGCGTGCATGATTTGGT
This sequence comes from Hymenochirus boettgeri, assembly GCA_019447015.1. Classification (NCBI taxonomy): domain Eukaryota; kingdom Metazoa; phylum Chordata; class Amphibia; order Anura; family Pipidae; genus Hymenochirus; species Hymenochirus boettgeri. Next base: position 105,930,963 of record CM033477.1, on the reverse strand, counting down.
GCGCTCTAGTGGGGCCTCAGCCTTAAGAAGTGATTATGATATTAAATTAGAAAGTACAATAATACTTACCTCTGAACCAAGGGGGTAGGTCCTTAGTGCTTACATTTGAACAGCTGTTTTAGGCTGAGGCCACACTGCGCCGGTGCACATTCAATTTTCATGAATGTTTAGATCTTTAACCTGGGTACTTTTAATGGATTCTGCACTTGCTAGAATTGCTGTATTTCTGAAAACAGCAGCACTGTGTAGTAAATCTCCTTTTAATTGAGCAGATTTCTTTGTTATCTACAGAGTGGGTCATTGTTTGTACACGCTCAGTGTATTCTCCGGTGCTTTCTAACAAGTTATCAGGTAACTACCTGGACACAAATCTGAACTATATTCCCCTAGGTGAAGCATAAAGGCCTTATTGTGTACTATTGTACAAAACCAGAGAAATACAATTGTGCAAATATGCCATTGTAGTACAACCCTGCTGTATTGTGTACTATATTGTATTGTAAACAGTATGTATATATTGTATTCTAGAGTTTGTAGTCATTAGAATTAATTCTCTTAGTCTTCTAGAAGATACTTTCTTTTTTTCCTAAGCAAAATGAATGTCGCAAAAACTTTCCCAATCAGAAAAATGCAGTTTAAACTAAACCGAAGGACAGAGATTAAGAAATTATTATAGAAATTATAGAAATTACTGTTTGTTTTTAATTAATTATAAAGCCAGACTCCATTTTCAATTTAAAGGACAACTCCACCCTCATAAGAACATCTTTTAGAAAGAATGGCCTCTATGATATATCATACTTTGTCCTATGAATTCATTACTGTATGCCTGCTATGCTTCTGGGGGCCTCATGGAAAGAGCAGTTTAGAAACCTGTAGTGAGCCTGTACTGAGCCTGGACATGCCCAGAAGAGGCAGACAGGGGATTAACATTTAGGGCTAGACTTGCCCTTTAAGTTCTATCTCTAAGATTTTGCTGAATAATTATTAATTTGGCTTGTTCTTTCTATTTCTTCTTTTTCTTCTTCCGTTTTATTCTTCCGCTTTTTTGGACTGTATCTCCTCCCACAGTTTTTGAGCTAGAGACATGAAATTTGTTACAGACGTGCGGGGCATATAGGAGAAGTGTGCTATCTTCTAGCTAAGGAATTCGCAGAAGCGTTACGGCATTATCGGCGAATTTCCGGACATTTATTCCCATAGACTATTATGGTAACAATCCTCAAATGTGGATATTTCAAAACAGTTTTTTTCATGGTCATAAATACAAATGGTGATACACCCAACCCCCCACACAGACCCAGGTACACCCACCTACTGACCTACCTTTCCATTTCCATGGAAGTCATATTTAAAGGGTAACTAAAGTCAAAAAAACTAATTTAGATTTATCCTCAATAAATGATAGTTTTATGGTTATAAACACAAAAAAGACATAACCCCCAACCAGACCCAGGTACACACACCTACTAATCTACTTATCCATTACTGTGGCAGCCATACTTAAAGGGTAACTAAAGTAAAAAAAAAACTAATTTAGATTTATTCTCAATAAAAGATAGTTTTATGGTTGTAAACACAAAAAAGACATACTCCTCAACCAGACCCAGGTACACCACTACTGATCTACTTATCCATTACGGTGGCAGCCATATTAAAGGTAACTAAAGTCAAAAAAACAAATTTAGATTTATCCTCCAATAAAGATAGTTTTATGGTTGTAAACACACAAAGACATAACCCTCAAACCAGACCCAGGGACACACACCTACTGATCTACTTATCCATTACAGTGGCAGCCATACTTAAAGAGTAACTAAAGTAAAAAAACTAATTTAGATTTATCCTCAATAAAAAATAGTTTTATGGTTGTAAACACAAAAAAGACATACTCCTCAACTAGACCCAGGTACACACACCTACTGATCTACTTATCCATTACTGTGGAAGCCATACTTTAAAGGGTAACTAAAGTCAAAAAAGCAAATTTTGATCAATAATCAAAAAACTTTGTTTTTTTAACCCCCAACGTGATACAGGTATACACAGCTACTGACCTACCCCTCAATTACTGTTGCAGCCATACTTAAAGGGTAACTAATGTCAAAAAAACTAATTTTGACCAATCATCAAAAAAGTTTTTTTTTTAACTCTCAACCCGACACGGGTACACACACCTACTGATCTACTTATCCATTACTATGGCAGCCTTACGTAAAGGGTAACTAAAGTTAAAAAAAACTCATTTTGACCAATCATCAAAAAAGTTAGTATTTTATCCCCCAACCTGATATAAATGCACACACACACAAACTGACCTACCTTTAATGCATGTGACATATTTAAAGGGTAAGTAAAAAACAACAATGTTGTCCTCTTCATTGACATTATTAAGTTTTAAAATCTGCAGCACAAACACACAAATTCCCTTGCAAAATGCAGTCTTTCAAGCCAAATTCAAAGTTTATACTTAAACTTTCCCTTTCTAGTTTGGGTCTCTTTTTTTAAATGAATCTGAGCAAGAGCTCTACAATTTGCATATCAGGTCCTAGTAATTTTATTTCCGTACTTAGCAAAGAAAAGATTACATTTTTTTCTTCTTCATAAAATTCCAATTGAGCCTGTAACTGAAATATGTGTGTTGTAAGAGAACACCAAGAAACCTCAAAGCAATATGCAATCCATTGACGGAATGAATCCACCCAAGGCCGCAGTGAATTCTGTAGCTGAACAGATCCTAATAGGAAAGAGAAGGTTATAGAGGCCTTCTAACTAGAATTCGTCTGACATATTATTTAGTTGGTATTTTTATGACATCAATATTTCATTTCAATCAGTAAGTTAGAAAGACCTGTTTATAATTCTGTACTTTTAAGTATTTGGAACATTGACTTACATTGTATCTGGAACTGTGTGATTCAAAACTTTTAAAAGGTTGGGTTGTCCTGTTCTATAAATGTCAGACATATACGTCTTTGGTCAATTTATGGATATCAGTTGGTTGTACACTTCTTGCTCCAACCTAGCAACACCTACAAAAGAAACCTGCTCCACAAAAAACATTTTCAAATATTAAAGAAAAAAACAGAAAACAAAAAGAGTATAAAGTAGTAAGCCAAGAAAGGAGGGTAGTTTTTTTGTATCGCGGGTCCTTTATATGATATATTTATTACATTTCCCCTCTCAGTGTATTCCCCAAAACAATGTAACACTTTTTTAAGGCTGAGTACACACTGAGGGACTATTTGTCCCGACCGAGCGCTCGCTACGGGAAACTATGGTTGGGTGTGTGTGTGCTGCAGCAACCCTGTGCTGAAATTAAATGATAAAAGATAAAAACAAGCTTAAAACCTTTTTATGTCTCTAATCTTTATACCTACCGACTAACCACACATAGACATAAACATAGCTTCCTTTCCTGTTCTTAGAAAGGTACATGGTATGTAAAAGTCCTTCTAATTCCTTGTCATACAAAATGACAGCTAAATAATAATAATAATAAAATAATAAAAAGTTCCAGGACATGGGTAGCTGTAAGTTTTTAATTTTAAAACATAAAGACAAGGATGAACCTGAAGTGGGCAAAAAGGATTCAACTAGGCTTTTATTTACACCAGCATGTTACTTGTCTACAAACAGAGTATCCTTGACTGTATGGTTGGTGTGGCTATTTACGTGAAAGAAGGAGGGGGGGGTAGTGGTATTATTTGAGTGTGGCAATATGCTTTTCCAATTATATTATCTGTAACTGAAGAACAAATGATACACATTTACTTCCCTATTCCAAACACTCCATGGAGGCTTAGCTCACTTCATGTCACAGAGAACATGTTTTATGAATATTTTCTAGGTAATGCTTTGTTTCCACTAAATGATAGTGGTGCTGAACATATTCTCTATGTATATAACAAATGATCCCAGCTCTATATTTCATTTTGCCTCCTATTTTCAGCATTTTTAGATGAGAGGAACTTTGGGAATTTATCATACACTGAAACCATTAACATATTAATCATTGTGACTGCTTGATCCACAAATACATTATTCATCTTTACCTTCATCTAGGTGATCATTTCATGTCCTTTGAAATAGTATGAAGCATTATTCATTGTGCCGACATATGAACACTTAAACAGTTTTCAACTAATTAACTTGACTTAAAGCTCATCCATTTCTATTGGCTGTTCTACCATTGCCCACATTGTATGACTGAAAGGCATTGTTTTTGTCCTGGTTATTGTTTTATCAAATCCTGTTTCAAGAAACTGTATGTCTTTTTATAATGTACTAGGTCCTTTTTTAGATTTATTGGGGCTGATGCAATAAGAGGTGCAAAAATGCTCATGCACTGTGCTATTGATTTGTAAAAACCAACCTTATCTTGGATTTTTACTGGTTACTGTACAGTAAGACAACATCTGATTGGTTGCTGTAGATGAAAAGCATGGCCACACTTTTGCACTATTAATTGCATCAGCCCCATAGTGTGGAGTCACACTATAACAGCTTTTATAAAAAGAGCTATTATATAAAAGCTTTTAGCAGGTTTGAACCTTTTGCTAAAATATTGTTGATTCCTTATCAGATCAATGACAAATGTGGAAATCTCAGACATCAATTGGTCATGAGGGTGGGTACCTCAAATAGTAATGCCTGTGAGTTCCGTGCACACGCACATGCACGGAACTCACAGGCATTACTGTTTGGGGCTCAAGCAGGAGAAAGCAGAGGAAATCTCAGAGGGGCAGAGCTTAACATTCAGCAAACCAGTAACAAGATGTCAGCAACTTCCAAGGCACAAAGCTAGGTTCTGGAGGGGCATAGGTAAAAAAAAAATATGGCAACGGTATTTAAAGCTGCAGCTTCCAAATGAACATAACTTGATTTTACAGTGCACATATCCTTTAAATGGGATGATGTCATTTCCTGTGTGTATTTATGGGAGTGGGAGGGAATACTCACTATCATGTCATTTTTTGTTTGTAGCTTGACAAAGGAGCAGTGGGCCCCGAAACGTTGCTGCATGTGGACATAATACATATATAAATTGCTGCTTCAACATATTATATATATAGGATAATCCCATATGTAGCAGGGGTCTCCAAGAAATTAAGAAGAATTTTCAAAAAACACTGTTTCCCGGTCTGCTTTAAACCGAACAACACACTGCGGCAGCAATTAGTACATCAGAAAGACCCAGTACCGAAACAAGAAAAGCAACATCATATACGCAGTGTAGTGCAGTAGTGCAGTGAAACGTGCTCTGATTTATATGAAGGGTAGACCAAACAGCAACTGCACCAACGTATAGCCCAGCACAGAAGACCCAATTCCTCGAGTCAGGACTGAGCCGTGTACCTGCATCTTAAAGAAAAAGGACATAGCTTTGGAGATTGTAATGTTAGCATCTCGGCAAAGAAACATGACTGTTCAAGAGAGGTGTCAAGGAGGCAATTTATGTGAAAATGAAGAAACCAAGCCTAAATAGAGGTGGGGGGTTCGATACCAACTGTCTGCCATGTACAATGCTGTTTTGACACCTTACCATGGGCAGTTTCGATAACACCTCTCAGCCTCAATGCATCCACACCTTGCTTTCAGAAGGTCCCTAACACCTGGCTGTCATAGGCTAATTGGGGCTCTCAATGGTACTTATATTTCCAAGAGATACTTGTACAAGTCATTCTGAATTGAGAAAGCCAGTCGGAAGAACTTAACTTTAAGTTCAATTGATCTAACTGAATACTGCAGATATACCATGAGCTGGATGAATAAGAACCTTCTCAAGCAAGATCAATTATTGCTTTTGCAATTTCCATTGGTGCTAGCCAATGCATATCTGAGATGGTTATGCACTCAAAAACTATGAAAGTGTATTTTTAATGTGAACCATGTATCATCATATTAATATAAAATATATGCATCTCATGTAATGGACCAGCCCATGTTATCCCTCTGAGATATACACATCATTATCGACATCTCCTGAAAGCATTAGGCCAGAGTAGCAAATCAGAATATTTTTAATAGAATAGGGGGAAGATTCTGCTGCTGCAGTTCCTTTTAATCAATTTCCATGCAAAAAGTAGCTGCAGGCTCTCTCATGGAAGCAAGCCAATAACCAGTGTCCAGTCAGGGGGAACATTATTACCCTGCAAAAACTAATTCCATGCGGCACCTCTCTTGTTCCCTCTCATTCCTCATTCTAGTGTAAATTGAGGCAGAATATAAACAGAAGAAAATTAAATAACAGTTTTTTATTTGTGAAAGTTCTTATTCATCCAGGGCATGTTATATCTGTGGTATTCAGTTAAATCAATGTGACCTTTAAGTCCAGTTAATCTAACTGAATAATACCACATAAATACAGTAACAGATTTTATTTTTGGTGATTCCCATTGAAGCTAATCAGGGCAGAAATCTTCCACCAGAGTCATCCTATGGTAGATACACCCCTAACATCAACCCCAGATATTAATGAGATGACACCAACAGCCAGAGAGAACCATGGAAAACAGAAAAAGAAGAAGCATCGAAGTTCAAGTTCTCTTAAAGGTATGTATAAAAATATGTATAAATAATATAGGAATTGAGGTCTTCAGTAGAGATGCACAAACTGAGGTTTGGTCCACTAATGGGTTTTTCTTAATGTCTCTGGTTTCAACATGAAATATTTATACTAAAATATTGTGGTAAAACCATAAAAGTTCCACAGTTGGTATTTTCATCCTTAATCCAGGTTCAGATCGAAACTTTGGTTCATTCCAAGTCCTCAGTACATGGGAATTTTGAATTGAATATATTGTTAGATTGTAGTTCTCCTTTAATTTGATATGCAACATTTAGGAACCTCTATGTTTTAAAATAGGCTTGTTTTTAATCTCGGTGACACAGAAAATTGGTAAAATTGTAACCCCCGTTTTGGTCTTTTCCTAACACATCTGGTTGAATCCTTTTCCATATTTTAGTTTCTCTTTCCCTGTACACAAATCATTGCTAACAAGTACAGTATTTTAATTACTTGGTCAAATTGTTTTAAGCTAGCTACCAATTCAAGGGTTGCTTTCTTTGGCTGGGTTCTAATTTATTAGTACTTGCCTTTATAAGATGAAAGAGTGCAACTAGTTAGCTGAGCAGGCAGTACATGGGCCAATTCCTCCTGAATGAATTTTCAATAGATTTCCACAATGAAAAGAACCAGTTGAAAGTGACCATCTTGTACCATCAATCCTTTCTGCTTGAGATCAGCTGCAGATATGGACTGGAAGATGGAGTCTATAAGAATTGGTAAACGTGTCACTGATTTTTTTGATCAATTCAACCAAATTAGCCGAATTGATGAAAAGTCAACCTCATGTAACGCATGCTTAAGTCTCAAGGCAATTACAGTAGCCACAGAGAATAGACGTTTAGATTATAAAAGGCAAGTACTAGTAGTAGGGTAGTAGGGAGGCTGAAAAGCAGCTGCAGAGCTGTCTGCTGCTAATTTTGTTAGATTAGCAGAGTTTATTAGGCTGTTTTTTCAGAACCAGGTAGAAAATAAACCTGTCCAATGCACAATGAAGCAAAGTACTTTTCATTTTTTTTTGATCATTTACAAGCTTTCTACCACATCTATTTTTCTAAGCAAAAAAAAATTACAAAATGAATGAACAAAAGTTCTCTAGGAAATGAACACCATTGTTTTTTAGCTGCTTTTTAGCTGGTTTAAAAGCTTTAGTAGTGGCATGTGAAGTGTTACATTTCTCATTTATCCTGTATTTTTCTCTTCCCATAAACTGAAAAGGTGATAGAACTAAATACAGATGGGAAAATGTCCCCTTAGTATATTAATAAAGAATAAAGGCAAATCGCCTAATCAGATCTGTCAGAATCTATTCATTTGAGCAGTTAGCAATCTATTACAGGCCTTAACAATGAAAATAATTACTTTGACTTCAGAAGAGCAGATTCTTTATGGCACTTTGTATTTACATTGACTTCCCCATATTATCTGTACACTGAATTTACAGGCAATTGTGCAGACTACTTACCTTTCTGGTTATAACAATGTGAGAAACCAACTAAATCTTCTACTTGTTTTTATTGTGCAGAAAAATATGTTTCCCACCTTAAAGGGGAACTGTGGTCCAAAAATGACTTTAGGTAAATTGATAGGAATTGCTCTACTGAACTTTTGCAATTTTCATTGTTTATTTTGCAATAGTTTTGAAGATATTTATATTTAGTGTTGTGATGGCAGCATCACCATGTCCCCTGCACTTCCTGCTTCCTGCCTTGTGTCTCCTCCTCCCCTTGCAGCCCCCCTCCTCTTGCAAGCCCCCTGGGCCCTCCCACTCATGGACCCAATGGACTCTCCATTTGCAGGCCTTCTCTTACAGCCCATGTGGCCCCGCCCACTCGTGACCACCTTAACCACCCCACCCCCCGTGGGGAGTGCCGTGGACCCGCCCAATCACGAGTGCCAGTGGCTACCTTACTGAAAACTTTGTGAAAACAGCCTTTTTCAGTCAGAGTGAGAACTCTGCCTGAAATGGCTGTTTTCACACAGTGGGAGAGTAGAGCTGTAGATTCCCTTACCTTCACTGTGGGAACTTCACACAGCACGGAGGGGAAGGGATTTCCTGTCTCCCTCACACACTGAAGTCTGAGGCTGTCCTCGCCGGTGGCGAGGTGGAGGAGCAGCCTTAGGAATGCCACATGTCAGCCTCCCACCCATTAATTTTCTGGTCAGTCATTTCTTTATATCTTGGGCTTGTTTTAAAAGTAGGAAACTGGCCTTTCATTTAAAATCAACTTGTTTGGAGACCACAGTTCCTTTTTTAAATGTCTTAATCAAGTGTGTTAGCCCTTTATTCTGACACACTTGATTAAGTAGTGGGGCCCATACACGCACCAAAAGAAATTGTACAATTATGGCACAATACAATTAGTAATGGGCAGATAAAGATTTACTAATGTGTCTGATAGAGAAGAAATTCATAAGAAAATCGAGATAGCGTAAGACCGGGATAAGTGCATGTATGGGCCTATTAAAATACTCCATCTTAAAGCAAGGAGTTACGGTCTGCATGCTACTCTTTTCTCTGAAATTATAGTTGAATTCTTGATATAAGACACACATTACTTTATGACTATAAAATTAGCTTCTAAGTAAGGATGCAGGAACTCACCAAGGTACATTCTGCCATTAGGTTCATGACAAAGGCCCAGGTTTTAATGCAGAATTTCAATATTTAAAACCATAACAATTTGATGATGAAACTAGTTGCAATAGTCAAAATTTTAAAAGACAAACAGGGTTATTTAATAAAAGTTCTTATCGTTTAAAATGGTGCTAATTTTGTCAGATGTAATTTACCATTTGAAAGCTAACATCTGATTGGTTGGGGCAAGATTAGCACCATTTTTAACAATAAGAACTTTTATTAAATAACCCTGAAAATGTTTATGCCAGAACTGATAGTTATGACCTAATAGCAGATATGGGTACATACATTACTAGAAAGAAAAGAAGGCCTTTAATTCTTGTATGCGGTCCAGCTTCAGAGGGGGGGAAAGTGTAAAAACCCAGGGAAAGAATAGAACAGTTTAGGATTTTTTTCCTACACTCTGTAAGAGTGAGAATACAAATTAGAACAGTGAAAGTAACATATTCTCATATAAAGAATATAAAGAACACAGCTTACTAACTTAACAAATTATCTTTGATTAGCTAACACCTGGTCACACAAAACACTAAGATTAATTGTTCAAAAAATGTTGCCTTAAATTTCTGCTCTTTATGGTTCTTCTGCAGTGCCTGTTCAAAATTTTGAAAAGTGAAGTTTAGGAGCTGTCTGTAAGTCATCTTGATTAGGGATGGCCGGTTCGCGGATGCGAACGCGGATCCGCCGCGGATTTATCCCGTTCGCGAACGGCGGATTTTCCGCCTTCCGAACTTCCGATTCGCGGATTTTTCGCACTTTAGAAAATTTTCAAAATTACGAGTATTCACGTATTATGAGTATTCACGTGAAAATTACGTATTTTCACGTGAAAACTCGTAATTTTGAAAATTTTAGAAAATACGAAAAATCTCGTTATTTCAAGGGTATTTTTAATTTTGACGGGTCCGCTCGCGGATTTTCGAATTTTCTAATTTTTTCGAAAGTTCGCGGATCCTCGAGCGGACCGGATTTTGCGAAGTTCGGACATCTCTAATCTTGATGCCTGCTTTTTCCTTGTCCTTGTTGAGGTTTCTGGCATGTGCAGGTGAGCACTCCCTCCCTCCAACCGTCCGGGTCCCTTCATCGCTTTCTCATTCCCTAGCATTAAAAGACTCTCAGTTAATTTAATAAAAGATTACACTTCTAGTTCTGCATTTATTCATATATTGTCCCCAAAATCAAAATATGTGTATCACAAACCTACAGAATAGCACTCTTTCTGACATTGCTTAGCTACTTTGCAAGGCAATAGAGGAGTTAAAAGATGTAAAAATCATATTATAACTACACTTTTACAGTTCACCCTTTATTGATGTCTGTACTGAAGGTTATTGCACAGGCTTTTTTACTGTATGTCAGAACAAAGAGGAAGATCATTTTTAGCCAATCAAAATAATAGTACCTATAAAAATGCTTGGATTTATTTGAGGCTTGAACGTTAGAAATAAATCACTGGTAATGTACGGCCTTGGATATAAGGAATATTGTGTAAGGTATTGCACAGTATTATTTAGAAATTTATTGAGTCTGTGAACATTTATCTGGAAATGGGAAACTATTGAACAGATACGTATAGGTGATTTGCAAATGAAAAGCCCCCATATTACTCTAGATGTTGTCTGTATGGATAGAGATAGGGACAGATAATGGCACTTTTGGTTATTTAGGTGACATCTATTAACAGAAAACTACGAAAATTGAAAATATGATGTTAGATTGTGTCTGAACAGAAGCCATGCAACATTATCTAATATATAATAAATATATGTTATTATGTATGTATGTTACAGCAGTATGTTAAATTCAACAAATACTGTTTCTAGATAGGGAGCTAAGGTGTCAGCTAAACTAGATTAGGTATCCTTTCTGATTTTAAAAAAATATCCAGTTTAAAGAAAGAACCAAAAGTTTATCTATTATAATAATCCAAACATTTGTATAGCTGCCCCTAGCCAGGATTCTAACTCTGGTCTCCCATGTCAAAAGCAGTGCCTTTAACCAGTACACTATCCAGCCACTACATTATATGGTTAATATATTACTAGGTTATCATATGTAATTATATTACTAGGGTATTATATGTTATTATATTACTAGGTTATTATATGGTTATTATATTACATGGTTATTATATTACTAGGTTATTATATAACTAGGGTATTATAATAATCCAAACATTTGTATAGCTGCCCCTAGCCAGGATTCGAACCCTGGTCTCCCATGTCAAAAGCAGTGCCTTTAACCAGTACACTATCCAGCCACTACATTATATGGTTAATATATTACTAGGTTGTCATATGGTAATTATATTACTAGGGTATTATTTGGCTATTATATTACTAGCTATTATATGGTTATTTATATTACTAGGTTATTATATGGTTATTATATATAACTAGGGTATTATAAAAACCCACATTTGTATAGCTGCCCATAGCCAGGATTCAAACCCTGGTCTCCCATGTTAAAGCAGTGATGAGTTCCTGATTTGCTGCAGGATAATTTCTCTCACAGTGGTTTAGGTTCCTACTAGAAAAGGAGCTCTGTTGGATCTGGTAATATCTAACAATTGTGGAGCGCATTATAGATATAAGTATTGGAGGCTTAGGAATAGTGACCATGAAATAGTGGCATTTGGACTTTGTTATCGAAAGGAAAAGTGCGCTGGGTTAACAAAGCATTTAATTTCAGGAAAGCAAATTTCCCAGGTTAAAAGCAGCTCTCTCAGAATGTCAACTGGGATAATGTATTATCAGGTAAAGGTACTGAACAGAAGTGGACTGTGTTCAAGGGGATTTTAAGCCAGTTCACATCTAATTTTATACCTGGGAAATAAATGTAAAAAAAATAAATCCGAGCCCATGTGGCTGAATTCTGATGTAAAGAGGCAAATGGTAAGGAAGAAAAAGGCATTTAAAACCTTTAAGGCCGAGGGAACGGAAAGGGCCTTTAGGGATTATAAAAACTGTAACAAGGAGTGTAGAAAGCAATCAAATAGCTAAAATTAATAATGAAGTTAGGATAGCTGAAGAAAGCATCACTAAGCCTAAACATTTTTTAAGTATATTAATAGTAAGAAGATGAGGACTGAGAATGTGGCACCATTAATTAATGGGGATAAGTTAGTTACGGAGGATGGCGATAAAGTAAATGTCTTGAATAATTTTTTTTCCTCTGTATACACTATAGAAGATCCAAGTATCATAGAGTATAGTAGCAATAAAGGTATACAAGATTCAAGTTCACTTTGGTTAACCGTGGATATGTACAGAAGAACTAAATAAGGTTAATATTAATAATCCCTGGACCAGATAATAACATCCTCGGGTACTTAAGGAGCTAAGTTCAGTTTTATCTAGGCATTGTTTCTTGTTTTTGTTGCTGATTCCCTCATGTCCGGTGGTGTGCCTCTGGATTGGAAAAAGCTGATGTTTATTCCAATATTCAAAAAGGGTAGTCGTTCACAGCCGGTAATTACAGGCCTGTAAGTTTAACTTCATGGTGGGGAAATCCTGGAAAGTTTAATAAGGGAACATGTTCTAGAGTTGTTTCAAGACTGACATTATAAGTAGTAACCAGCATGGATTTAGTAGTAACCAGCATGGATTTAGGAGGAATAATCTTGTCAAACGAACTTGCTTGGCTTTTATGGAGTAAGTAGAATTTAGACTCTGGTATAGCAGTAGATGTAGTTTACTTGAGTTTTGCAAAGGCTTTTGATACAGTCCCCCATAGGCGACTAATATAAGCTAAGGTCTGTTGGTCTGGGGAGTCACATTTGTACATGGATAGAAAATTGTTAATGAATAGGATGCGAGAGTAGTTGTAAATGGGGCTTCATCATTATGGACTAAAGTGCTATGGGGGTGCCACAGGGTTCTGTGTTGGGGCTGCTTCTATTTAATCTATTTATTTGGAAGTGGGTATTGTCAGCAAGGTTTCTGTTTTTGCTGACGACACAAAACTTTGTCGACCTTTAAAACTTCAGAGGATGTGCAATCGTTGCAAGGGGATCTAGATAGATTATCACATTGGGCTGCTAAGTGGCAGATGAAATTCAATGTTGATAAATGTAGGTCATGCATTTTGGACTTAAAATACTTGTGCTACTTATACTATAATGGCTCTGTGTTAAGTGAATCCCTGTTGGAAAGGATCTTGGAGTTTTGGTGGATAACAAACTTAAAGGTAGCAAGCTTGCCAGGCGGCAACAGCCAGAGCCAGCATGGTATTGTCTTGTATAAAGAGAGGTATGGATTCAAGGAGGAAAATGTAATTCTCCCTCTTTACAAGCTGGTAAGGCCTCATTTGGAATATGCAGTGCAATTTTGGAATCCTGTGTACAAAAGGACATCTTTGAAATGGAAAGGTCAGAGAAGGGCAACTAAATTAAGAAGGGGATTGGGGGAGCTTGAATATGAAGAGTGACTGGAAAAGTTACAATTATGTACGCTGGAGAAAAGGCGCATGCGTGGGGTATGATTACTGTGTATAAATACATTAACGGGCCATACAATAAACTATCTGGGGCATTGTTCACCAATAGAACATGTCAAAGGACACGAGGCTCCCTTAAGACTTGAAGAAAAAAGGTTTAGGCTTCAAGCTCGGAAGGGGTTTTCACTGTGAGAACGGTAAAGCTATGGAACTGTCTTCCAGTAACGTTGTACTGGCAGGTTCATTGGTCAGTTTAAAAAAAAAGCTGGATGAGGTTCTGCAAACAAGAAATGTTGCAAGTTACTGGTATTGATACATGAAGTGGAGTTGATCAAGGGAAATTTCCGATTGCCACTTGGAGTCAGGAAGGAATTTTTTCCCCCTTCATAAATTTGGTGGGGGTTTTTTGCCTTCCTCTGGATCAACAGTTAGGCAGGAAATGAGGATATTGCTAGATGGGTTGGACTGCATGGACGTATGTTTTTATTCAACCTCAAATACTATACTATACTATACAGTGCCTTTAACCAGTACACTATCCAATACACTCCATAATTAGCGAATTTACAATCGAAAGTCCGGAAATATCAAGAGTCCGAGAAATCCGGGTCCGGGATAGTTCGAGAAGTCTAAGTCCGTTTGAACTCATAAAGTTCAGCTCGAACTCGGGCTTGAGTTCTAGTCCATGCCTAGTGGGCAGTAGGCAAGATATAGGTGATGGATGTTTTTGCAAAAATCTAGGTTAATCTAGGTTATGTGGTATGTAGTATACAATATTTGACTTCATGTTTGCAGATAATACATATAGATTTGAACAAACAGTTAACGGATATGTACACTGAGAAATTAGTTTTTCAAATTGCCCATACTTGAAACTATAATTCTTCCCAACTATCACAGTACCATTTTTTTGTTGATCTGTCCTATTTCTTTAGATATCCAGTCTGAACCATCTTACATTTCAGCTGTTAATCAAGTGCCTTATTACCATAAACTCTTTTGTTATGTGTAGTTTTACTGTAGCTAGAATGGTGACAGTTGGTACGTGTACAGCATGGTGGGAATTTCCCTTTACCAATGCTGTCTGATAGGGATTACTGAGCATGCTTGCTCTCTCAGAGAGTCAGATAGTCTGGCAGGGGGATGGGTAACCTCACAATACAGTTTTAATTTGCCAGGTTGGTCCTGGAGTATGCCTGTATTAAAGATAGTGCTGAAGCCAGGAGGAAACAGTTTTCTTTAGGCTGGTGCTCCTCACAGAAACAAAATCGTGAGGCAGGAATTACCAGTCCTATATCCCCGTCCCAAATACTTTTCAGTTTTACTGTTTCTTTAAATACATTTTATACACACAATAGATACCCTTTAAAGACTTGGGTGCAGAAGGGCTAAGAACTGAAGCAGGAGACTAGGAATAAAGACCGAACTCTAGATAACAAGGTAGGACATATTTTTTTAAAAGTTTAAATTTCACATTGCTGTAGTCAGTGTGTTAATGCCATAGTATGGACCCAGTGACTGCAGTGTGATGTGCAGGTGCCCTCTTTAGAAGCTGCCATTGGATCCCAACAGCTTGTGGTTAAAGCTATTCTGGATCATGTAAAAAACATTTTAGAACAATTTTGGAATTGTTGCAATGACTGGAGCATTTTGAAATATATGTTATTAATACCATTTTAATGTGTTAAGTTATTTCTAAATATAGTAATATACAAATATTACTGGGCTATTTTAATTTGGTACTTACAATTATAGAAACAGTATGCCAGAGTTCTCTTTCCCAAATTCCCCTAGTTGAAGTTTTGTAATGTCCACACAGAACTACGGTTTTGAAGGTTGAAATTCTGAGCCGAAACTTAAGGTGCCCATACACATGCGACTTTGGTCCCGAATTCACGATCACAGGAACAATCATTCTGTATATACTTTTGTTTGTTCTGTGTAATCGTTACTGGCTCCCTATAATGTAGTATACCGATGGATCAAACAGGATTTAATGAATATCACCAACAAGTATGGGCAACTTTTGTGATCCAGGCACCCTCCAGTTGTTTTGTTCATCGTTACTTAAAATCCCCACTAGTGATCAGTATATTGTATGGTAATGTGCAATGTAACTCCACCTGGCGAACAAGATACTACAAGATACTATTACTATATATGGCTAGCCATACACGCCAATTTTCTGTTCAGCTATGAATTGTATTCAATTCTTTAAATCAACCAAAACTGATAAACAGACTCCTTTTTTGTATTTGATCAACCAAAGATGATTGATATTAGGTTTAATATTGACTAAATCTTGATTGGTCATGTTGGAAAATGTTGGAAAAGAATCGAACCCATGCATAGTTCTATAATCCGTTTTCAATATAGAATCAATCATTTAATTTACTAGTCAATCAAAATCAGTTTAACACTGGGTTAGCTTCATACTGGCCATACACTGACCACAAGTGGTGTCAATTCGAAATCCGATCCAACATGGTAAATAATTGTAATGTCAGGTGAAACAGCAGTTGCATTTGCTACGTTTAATAGTTACTGTTATAAGTCTGACCATTTGTAGTTTACTTTATTTCTGAAGGGCTCAACCCCTGAAACGTTGTTTGTATTCGGCACTATTAATAAGATTAGTTTGAAAGTTCCATAAACGAATGTGCCTTCACCTATGTGAAAGAAAACAGCATTTCTTACCTTCTGACGTTTCCAGGCTGGATCATGGTTCACGTCCGTTAAGGCGGTCATAAAAGATCTGGCTTAGTATAGTATTTGAGATTGAATAAAGACATACGTCCATCCAGTTCAACCCATCTAGCAATATCCTCATTTACTGCCTAACTGTTGATCCAGAGGAAGACAAAAAAAACCCACCAAATTTATGAAGGGGGAAAAAATTCCTTCCTGACTCCAAGTGGCAATCGGAAATTTCCCTGGGTCAACTCTACTTTATGTATCAATACCAGTAACTTGCAACATTCCTTGTTTGCAGAAACTCATCCATCTTTTTTTTTAAACTGACCAATGAACCTGCCATCACAACGTCCACTGCAAGACAGTTCCATAGCTTTACCGTTCTCACAGTGAAAAACCCTTTCCGAACTTGAAGCCTAAACCTTTTTTCTTCAAGTCTTGTTCACCAATGTTCTATTGGTGAACAATGACCCAGATAGTTTATTGTATGGCCCATTAATGTATTTATACACAGTAATCATATCCCCACGCAAGCGCCTTTTCTTCAGCGTACATAATTGTAACTTTTCCAGTCACTCTTCATATTCAAGCTCCCCCGATCCCCTTATTAATTTAGTTACCCTTCTCTGAACCCTTTCCATTTCAAAGATGTCCTTTTGTACACAGGATTCCAAAATTGCACTGCATATTCCAAATGAGGCCTTACCAATGCTTTGTAGAGAGGGAGAATTACATTTTCCTCCCTTGAATCCATACCTCTCTTTATACAAAACAATACCATGCTGGCTCTGGCTGTTGCCACCTGGCACTGCTTGCTACCTTTAAGTTTGTTATCCACCAAAACTCCAAGATCCCTTTCCAACGGGGATTCACTTAAGACAGAGCCATTTATAGTATAAGTAGCATAAGGATTTTTAAGTCGAAAATGCATCACCTTACATTTATCAACATTGAATTTCATGTGCCACTTAGCAGCCCAATGTGACAATCTATCTAGATCCCATTGCAACAATTGCACATCCTCTGAAGTTTTTAATGGTCGAGAAAGTTTTGTGTCGTCAGCAAACACAGAAACCTTGCTGACAATACCCGCTTCCAAATCATTAATAAATAGATTAAATTGAAGCGGCCCCAGCACAGAACCCTGTGGCACCCCACTTAGCACTTTAGTCCATAATGATGAAGCCCCTCTCTCTGCATCCTATTCATTAACCATTTTTCTCTCCATGTACAAATGTGACTCCCCAGACCAACAGACCTTAGCTTATACATTAGTCGCCTATGGGAGACTGTATCAAAAGCCTTTGCAAAATCCAAGTAAACTACATCTACTGCTATGCCAGTCTGAATTTCTACTTACTTCCTCATAAAAGCCAAGCAAGTTAGTTTGACTAGATCTATTCCTCCTAAATCCATGCTGGTTACTACTTATAATGTCAGTCCTTGAAACATAATCTAGAACATGTTCCCTTATTAAACTTTCCAGGATCTTCCCCACCACTGAAGTTAAACTTACATGCATGTAATTACCCGGCTGTGAACGACTACCCTTTTTGAATATTGGAATAACATCAGCCTTTTTTCCAATCCAGAGGCACACCACCGGACATGAGGGAATCAGCAAAAATAAGAAACAATGATAAAACTGAACTTAGCTCCTTATGTACCCGAGGATGTATTTTATCTGGTCCAGGAGATTTATTAATATTAACCTTATTTAGTTCTTTCTGTACCATATCCTCGGTTAACCAAAGTGCACTTGAATCTTTTATACCATTATTGCTACTATACTCTATGATATCTGGATACTTGGATCTTCTATAGTGTATACAGAGGGAAAAAAATGATTCAAGACATTTGCCTTATTGCCATCCTCCACAACTAACTTATCTCCATTAGTTAATGGTGCCACATTCTCAGTCCTCATCTTCTTACTATTAATATACTTAAAAAAAAATTTAGTTAGCTATCCTAACTTCATTATTAATTTTAGCTAGTTTGATTGCTTTCTTACACTCCTTATTACAGTTTTTATAATCCCTAAAGGCCCTTTCCATTCCCTCGGCCTTAAAGGTTTTAAATGCCTTTTTCTTCCTTTCCATTTGCCTCTTTACATCAGAATTCAGCCACATGGGCGCAGATTTATTTTTTTTACATTTATTTCCCATGGGTATAAATTTAGATGTGAACTGGCTTAAAATCCCCTTGAACACAGTCCACTTCTGTTCAGTACCTTTACCTGATAATACATTATCCCAGTTGACAATCTGAAGAGCTGCTTTTAACCTGGGAAAAGGTTGGCGATATGGATATCATCCATATCGCCAGTTATCTCTTCTTTTAAATTTGGCTTCAATTCTTTTTTAACATAAACACATACTCCTCCCCCTTTCCTTTTGTTTCTGTCCTGTCTAAACAAGGCATATCCTTCTATATTTACAGCCCAGTCATGAGAACTGTTCAACCACGTTTCTGCTATACCTATTACATCGTACTTTTAATTCAATGCCATAATTTCCAATTCACCCATTTAGTCAGCCAAGATTCTCACATTTGCAAACATACATTTTAGATTATGATCCTGTAATTTATTCGTACACTTTAATAGACATGCCTCCCTATCCCCTATGCTAGCCCCACCCCCCTTTCCACCCACCACTGGCCTCTCTACACCCTGCTTTCCTTCTGCGCTATCTATCCCAGACTGCTAATACCCTCCCCCCCCAAACCTAGTTTAAAATCTCCTCCAACCCTCTAGCCATCTTCTCCCCTAAAACAGCTGCACCGCCATCAGTGAGGTGCAACCCATCCCTACTAAAGAGCCTGTAGCTGACAGCAAAGTCTGCCCAGTTCTCAATAAACCCAAACCCTTCTTCCTTACACCACTCTCTTAGCCAAGCATTAATGCTCCTAAGCTCCCGCTGTCTCCCTGGCTAAGCACGTGGCTGTGGTAGTATTTCTGAAAACACTACCCTGGAGGTCCTTGCTTTTATCTTGGCCCCTAGCTCTCGGAAATCATGTTTAAGGACCTCACCTCCTCCTCTAACTTTGTCATTGGCACCAATGTGAACCAAGACCGCCAGGTCACACCCGGCCCCACCCAATAATCTGTCTACATGATCCACCACATGCCGAACCCTAGCACCAGGCAGGCAACAGACAGTTCGGCATGTAGGGTCTTGGCGGCAGATTACCCTATTTACCTTCCTTATAATGGAGTCCCTTACCACTACCACTTGCCTTGCATTCCTGATCCTTTGTTCCTCTTCCCTTGTGTCAGAGATGGCAGCCCCCTGGGTGCTCAAGGGACTAGCCCCCTCCATACACGCTAATTCCGAGGTGTCCTCCTCCACTTCATTACCTAAGGCGGCAAATCTGTTGGGATGGACAATCTGGGAAGAAGCCCCCCTACTCTTCCGTCCCCCACTTCCCCTAGTAAGCCTAACAAAACTACCTCCCCCCTCAACCTTCCCTGTCCCACTTCCACCCACCTCTATACTGGCCCGAGCCAGTGCCTGCTGACCCCCCAGTTCTGCCAATCCCTGCAATGCTGCAAGCTGTCCCCTTAGACTCTCCACCTCCGCTTCCAAATGGGCAACCCACTCACACAGACATAGGTTCCCCGGAACGTCTGCTTCAGGTTCCTATACATGTGGCAGGATGCACATTGCATGGTACCGACAAAACTGTCCCTTCTAATATGCCACAACAGCACAATGACGCACATACCTTGTTTAATAGCCCTTCTTGTTTCAATGTCCTTCATTTTCTATGTCCTTGAGATCAAGGTCCTTTAGAGCAAGGACACTCACTCTAGTTCGTTTCACTCACAGGAAACTTCCTTTTGTTAGGTCCAAACCACAGCCCCAACAACTGTGAATCCTATTTAACTAATAGGCCCCAACTCCCACACCAATTAGTGCAAGAGCCAGGAAGAGAGGGGAAAAAAAACTAACTTATTAACCCTTTCACAGCGTGTTTGTGATTACAACAAGTGCAATACTAGAATATAGAAGCCCAGCGCACCCCTTTAACTGGAAGAAGAAAGATTAGTCTGCTTACTGCACACACAGTCCTGCACACACAGTACAAATAATCCTTATTTTCAAACTTATTTTCAAACTTTCACACACACCATACAACCATCAAATGATTAAATGTCCTTCTTTTTCTATGTCCTTGAGATCAAGGTCCTTAAGAGCAAGGGACACTCATTCTAGTTTGTTTCACTCACAGGAAACTTCCTTTTGTTAGGTCCAAAACCCTTGGGGCTTGGTTTTTTTTTCCAATGTTGCAGAAATGTCAATAGGAAAGAACTCAGTGTATGGCCAGCTTTAGTCTGAGCCAGTCTTTTTAAGAACTGAACAGGTATTGAACAGGTGTCAATGAAGCAAATCTTAAAGGCTGGTCTGTTTAACCTGCAGTCCTATAAAACGTAATGATAAATCTAATTGATATGCAGAGTGCTACTAGATAAGATTAAAAAAAAACAGGACATATTCAATTCCTGTTCACTGGGGTGAATAAAAATCAGTGCTGTTTAAACACAATCAATTTGCAATCAGTAGGTTTTAATTGCATTTTTTTTCCAAAATGTAACCTTTAAACCTCATGACATTGCAAACAAACAATAAGTTTTTGATATACATCCCACAGATGCTTCTGATGTCTTCAATGCAAAGGCATAAGATTCAGCTTTGTTCATCATTTGTACATATTAGAAACATCTTCACAGAAGCGTCAATGCAGCTGCAATGCATAGTACAAAGCTACGCACAGTAAACACCTCTGTATAGAATTTATTTAGAACTTCACAAGCCTGCACTGACCCTGAATAAATCATGAATGACAGAGCAAAGCTGAACCAAGATTGGTTTGCCATAGGTCAGTAGGGACAAGGGAAGATTTAATTGTATATACAATGACCGTCCATCATATATTACATCTGGGCTGCAGGTGGTTTCTCTTCCATTCCTCTCTGAATTTACAAAGAAATCCCTGCAGGAAAACTCAAAGCTTGGAGATTCTATTAGATTCCCATTGCTCAGAAACACAAGAGGTGTGGTAGGTTATATCTGTTATTTTTATTAGATTACAATAAATTAGATTTCAAATAAAGATGAATTCTAAAATCTCATAAGATTTGAATATATAAAGAGATATATGCACTAAGCCTAGATTGAAGGACCAGTTATACAATCAGATATACTGATTGGAAGTTCATTATAGTTGTGTATGTTTAGTACAGTACAATCTATGTTTGCCCGCACTATCAATCTGCAGCAACCAATAACATTTTGTCTAACTGCAGTAGATCAGTAAAGTTTTGGCATCAGATTAGTTGGTGCAGATAAATGCATTTAAAATTCTTTCCTGAGCACTTCTTTTCAGTGTTTTACAAATTATCAGGGAGATTCAATAAAAGTTATTATCGTTAAAAATGGTGATAATTTTGCCCCAACCAATTAGACTTTATTTAACATTTGAAAGCTAACATCTGATTGGCTGGGGCAAAATTAACATCACTTTAAACGATAAGAACTTTTATTGAATTTCCCTGATTGTTTTTTTTTGTTTGTTTCAAGCAACTTAGGGATCCCATGTAGGAGGCTGATAAAAAAAGTAAAGCTTTTTATAGGACATTTGTACAATGGGACATTTGCTAAGATTGTAATTGCCTTGTACGCCCTCAGATCTGCCTATATTGCCCCTTTTTAGATTTCCCCCTAGTCAATCTCGCACAGGCCTGATTATGACAGTATGTCAGATACTTTGCATCAATAAGTTCGCTAAGGCAGGGTATATGTCAGGCTGAGTTCCTGAAATGTTACTGTTGACATCTAGTCAAGGTCCAATTCAATGATGTGAATGTCAGTAGAAAATCACTCGTGAACCAGTGTTCTGCCTTTTCTTTATACTTTCTCTTGCTGTCCTTTCAGAGATTTTGCTATATAGACTGGTTGACATGTTTACAATTTTGTCCACTTCAATAGTTGGCCACTTTTTATGACATTGAATATCCAGCTAGATGGTTATTTAAATGTTTCAAAAAAGATATCTAGTTGATGTCATAAATGTAGTTCAGCTGCAGAGCTGGACAGGAAACCCCCAGTGGATTCTGGGGAACTTTAGCTTTATTCCTGGGAAAGGGCCAAGACTCATATAATTTAATTATGAACACTTTTTGTACTAAATCTTGTGACCCTCAAGAAAATGAACATAGTTCTATAAATACAATGTCTCCACACTGGGCTCTCAGATTTTATAGTATGTTTTATTTTTCCGTATGCAGCAGTTGTAGAGTCTCTAGGATAACCCTTCCTAGACCAAGCTACATTGAGGAATAGCTTTTACAAACATCTAGTCGAGGGATCTGAGATAAAATGCACAATCGTTCTACTGTTTTTTCACCCCATAAGCAATAGCACAATGGAAAGCATTTGTACTCTGCACTTCATTTAAGTCTCCCACTGTCCCTGGGCAGAATCACTAGATTTTTCCTTGGCAGGCAGCACACGGCCGGCAGGAGGGTTTGCATTAGATGGATGAACTCAATGGAACAAGAAAATTGTCCCACTTACTGAAGATAATGAATAGAAAAGTGATACGGCGGAAGCAATTAATCCTAATCACTTAGAAGACAATGCAATTCAATTACTGCTTCTTTGAGGAGTTAAAATCCTCCAATTAATGTTAATAGGATTTTTTCTCTTATGATGCCAGATAGCGCACTACACATTCAGGCTTCTCTGTAGTGATAAGAATAAATCTAGGCAGTACTGCACTTTCCTTTACTGCTTCCTTTATGAAGTTTCTATTCATTGAATCATTTTAACCCGAGCGCTTCTGATTGGTCCATGACGTCAAGCAGATGAGAGACATATTGCGGCAAAATACAAATATGTGTAATGTGAGTGTATAAAATATAGATCTTTAGTAGATATTATCAAGACAGGGTCCAATATAATGAAAGATTTCTAGGTTGTGTATGTTTTGGATATGAATGTAGATCTTTTATTAAAACCAATTTCATGTTGAAAATATTAAGAAAAAACATTTACGGAATATTTGTACTTGCACAGACAAATATAGAAAGATTTCCCTTTTAGGGTGGCTTCATCCCTTTAACTAATATGTGGGTGTCATTTAGACTGTAATTTGATTTTCAGTTTTAATATGTAATCAGTAAAATATCACTTTGTTATTTTGTCATCGAGATTGGAGATGCATTTCTGTTCTGTACAAGGCAATCACTACACTACGGCCTCCAAGGAAATACTGGCCTCATGTGGCCAAATTATTGTGCAAACCTTGTTTTATCCAGGAGACTACTTCTAAATCTAGAATTCCTAGGGTAGTATACCAGAACTCTTATACTTTGTGAACTTAATTGGAAATGAATTCATTAAATAACAACTATATTTCATATTTATTCTGAGCATATGATTACACCTACACAAACCTTTAGGGACAATGTATTATTTGCCTTTGTACCTATTTCTACACAAAAATAACTTCAATGAAGTCAGTAAAATGCTTTCCTCCCCAACAAATGACAACTATGATCTGTACCACATAAATATATAGAGTAAGATCCTTTAGATTAAGTTTTAAGTAGGGGAACGTAGCTCAGATCCCATCCAAGCTATATAAACACACTTAATACAAAGTGCCAACTAGAGATGACTGAAACTGTTTTTTTTTTCAGATTTCCGGATCAGAAACTACTTCTGATGGTATTTACAAGGATTATTGAACATTCAATGCTATTTTCGAGGATTATTAACATTCAATGATCATTGAAGGTGCGCTCTGAAGTCCCGAAATCCAAACAATCCACCCGGTTTTAGACGGAACATTGAGATTTCGGAACCGAGGAGTTCCGTGTCGGATCCGGGTACCATCTCTAATGCCCACTAGAAAATTATAAAAGAAGGCTCAACCATGGAAAAAATTCCCCTTATAAATACAAGGATAGAATTAGGGGACTAGATCTGTACACACATTGTGTTGAGGGGCTCTGCATACAAATAAAGCACACACACACACACAGAATTCAGGGCCATATTAATAAAGGTTTTTAACGGTACTCTACTATTGCATGGTATTCTAGGGCCAAGCATTCGTAAATAAACAAACCTTCTGTGTAAATGTACAACCGTGGCCGTACATTTACGCCTGCTATCATACATAAATGATAACACATATTGCTAAATTGCGATACCGCACATTATAAATATGGCCCTCAGAATTTACAATTGCAATTTTTCAGTTAGTGTAGGGGTATATCTGCCTTAGTATGGTCTGAGGTGATTGCAGGTGGTAAATTCACAACCAAAGTCTTTGAAGCGTGGGAGCAGAGTTGTGCAATTTGGAGCACGCACCCTCTAGGGGGAAGCATTGAGGGAAATGCCCCTGTGTACTGTATATACTCGAGTATAAACCGAGGTTTTAAGGTTTTAAAAGTACCTTAAAAACCTGGCCTCGGTTTATACTCGGGTCAGAAAAAATTTGCCAAGCCTACCTGTTGCAGATCGGAAGCACCATTCAGCGAGGAGAGCGAAGGGGAGACCGGAGCAGTCAGAGACGCTGTCAGTACGCGCAGGCACGTCGGGCACGTAAGTTACGCACGTCCCGCATAACCTGCACGTCCTGCTTTAGTTAGCGCCTTCTCACTGGAGCTGGTCATGGAGGAGCCTGCACGTCCTGCTTTTGTCAGCACCTTCTCACTGGAGCTGGTCATGGAGGAGCCGTCAAGTAACAAGATCCGCTCAGCCCTCTGCTCAGTCCTCGTCTCAGTCCTCAGCCAGTAAGGATCCAATTGTGTATGGGGGGTTTAGGGGTGGACTACCGTAATAAGTCCAGTGTACAGTGGAGGGAGGGAGGAGGGGGTGGGTGAGGGATAGTTTATGAATTGTATTTTCTGTGTTTACTGTTCTTTTATAGAATATTACTCATGGCAGAAGAAAGAAATGTATTTTATTACAGTAACATATGTTGAACTTGCCACTCCTTGTGTTTAGAAACTACAACTCCCAGTAACCAAAGCATGCTGGGAGTTGTAGTTTGCAAACATCTGGGGTGCCAAGGAATTAGGCTTTATTTGCCTTTTCAATGGACAGCAGAATTCTCATACAATAATAACCAAATCCAGTATGGGATTAATGTATGAGAATTCTGCTGTCCATTTAAAGGGCAACTAAAGCCTCAAAACAATACAGAATCAGAAGGCAGTAGTGGTCATAATTTCTACCCTCGGTTTATACTCGAGTCAATCACTTTTTTCTCCTTTTTTAGGTAAAACTAAGTACCTCGGTTTATACTCGGGACGGTTTATACTCGAGTATATACGGTAAGTGTCAACAAAGGAAGGGA
Source organism: Hymenochirus boettgeri (assembly GCA_019447015.1). Classification (NCBI taxonomy): domain Eukaryota; kingdom Metazoa; phylum Chordata; class Amphibia; order Anura; family Pipidae; genus Hymenochirus; species Hymenochirus boettgeri. Next base: position 105,905,248 of record CM033477.1, on the reverse strand, counting down.
AAAAAATGTCATCATTACATTTTTTTGTTCAATACTTTTTTTATTAGGATGATCAATGCATACGGAAAAGAAACAATTTATACAGAAAAAATATATGTCTGAATGTTATAAATCGATCCGTCATCAATAATCAAATTCCTTTTACATTTGATATTAAGAAGGGTAAGGTTATACCATATTTTGTTTTGTAACACATTTGATGTGGGGTAAGGGGCTTACTAATAGTTATGTTTTATATATATATTTTATATATTTTTATATAAAATAAAATTAAATATAGGTCACTATTACAGTAGACCTAAATGTGGATCATAGAGGGCCACGCAGGGTATAGCACATTAAAATATAATCTTCTAATCTTATAGCTGGGGTACCCCGGATAGGACTTGTTGCATTATCTAGTTAAATTAATTTCTTATCTTGCTTCTATGTTTTATTCATAATACACTTACCGTATTTAAATACAATCCCATGAGATAATTTGATCACCATCACTCTTGTTGCCATTTTATTGTCATATTAATGTGTCATTTAAAAGAGTCAGTATATCACTTGTTGCTTAATTGATAATTGTGTTTTGTAAGAAAATATTTAAGGCTTACTGAAATAGTAAGTTTCAATTTTATATATATATATATATATATATATATAACACTGTATAACAGTATTTTTTATATAGCACTTTATATAGCACTATAAGTAGCACTTTATATAGCACCTCACAATGCACTAGCACTTTAAATTTGCATGTATCCAATTTGATGAAGTCACTAATGAAGGAGTGGTTTATGTTTTAAATTGTTGATCCCATGATATACTGTTGTAATTTGGCTTGAGAAAGGGACCTAGAAATGTACCGAAACGTTGCCTGCACCTGATGTTTGAATAAACTATTTGCACTGAAAAGACCTGTGATTGCACTGGGCTATTTCATATAGTCTGGAAGGTCCTAACTTCTAACCTTTTTTACTTCAATTACCATTAGCAAACTTTTGCATTTCTCATAGTTGTGCACTGGATCCATACAACAGGCTTTCTCACTTCCCCCCAGCCCTTTTTTACTTCAATTACCATTAGCAAACTTTTGAATTTCTCATAGTTGTGCACTGGATCCATACAATAGGCTTTCTCACTTCCCCCCAGCCCTTTGGCTTTTTAAAATGAGGGAAGAGGCCATCCATCCAGTGCATTAGAAGTTAGGACCTTCCAAACTGGGGTTACCTTGAGGTGGTTGGAAGGCTTTTCATTCATGTGATCACAGTAATGTATACTAAAACCCCTTTGTGTATAAAGTATGCCAGTGTGCAGATAATATGATATTGTATGGGGCCTAGGAATGTGCATTGATTATCTTTTCTATGTTTGTATAAATGTTTGACCAGATCAGTAGCACTTCCGTTAAATGTAGTTGTAAATTAGCCTAATTGGAGTGCTTCCATAATCCTTGTATTGTATGTATCTATTGGGAGGCTTTGTCAAGCTTCCGTGTGGTAATTGCACCCGCAACATGCCCCTTTTATGGGAGGTCCTATGCCTTTAATATAAAGCACTGGATGGATGGCCTCTTCACTCATTTTTAAAAAGCCAAAGGGCTTGGGGGAAGTGAGAAAGCCTGTTGTATGGATCCAGTGCACAACTATGAGAAATGCAAAACTTTGCTAAAGTTAGGACCTTCTAGACTGGGGTTACCTTGACGTGGTTGGAAGGCTTTTCATTCATGTGATCACAGTAATGTATACTAAAACCCCTTTGTTTATAAAGTATGCCAGTGTGCAGATAATATGATATTGTATGGGGCTTAGGAATGTGCATTGATTATCTTTTCTATGTTTGTGTAAATGTATAAACCAGATCAGTAGCACTTCCGTTCAATGTAGTTGTAAATTAGCCTAATTGGAGTGCTTCCACAATCCTTGTATTGTGTATATATATATATATATATATATATATATATATATTTCTATATTTCCTTCCAATATTACAGCAGCACAAGTATTGCAGATAAAAACTTGTTCAGGGAGGGCGTTGTTTAACCATGTTAGGTCTATTAATTGCATTAATTGTTATCCAATCTATCTATTTCCTGTTTGAACACCTATAAGTAATTAATAAATCAATATTGTTTATTCTCTGTGTGTTTGGCTTGAGAAAGGGCTGCTGCCCGAAACGTCGCAGATTTTGACAGAGATGTCTATTAATGAATAAAAAGTTTTTATCTGCAATACTTGTGCTGCTGTAATATTGGAAGGAAATATACATTTTGTTATATACAGCTTTGCACGAAGACACATATAGTAGAGGTGCTGCAACCCTGTTGTGAACTTATAAATTTACGATCACGGTCATACTTTGACGATAGCAATTGTATATTTTACAAATGTTATCGCAGATTTATGACTGTGATTGTAAACTTACGATTGTGGCATCAATCATTAAAGGTGCAGTATCGCAAAATGGTGATATCGCATCTTTATGTGAGGGGGTTAGTTTCGCAAAATAAATCGAAAGATTGATTTCTGTAAGTCATTTAAGTGGTTCCTATTTGGGGTAATTGCCAATGCTCTAAACAAAAAGAACTTGGAAGAATCAACATCTTTACTGCTACCACTCGCCCCAAAGATATACAGAATGTTGAAAGGGGTACATTTATTTAAGTCCTTCTTTATTATTTTATCACGGGGGAGATAGTTATGGGAGTACATTTTATTTTTAATCAACTGGATTTGACATAAGTAACTGTCACAAATGTGAGTATCATTTTAACTCCCATAGGTAAGATCTATTATGACAGCATTCATTTTCAATTTATCTCACTTTATTAGCATTGTCAACCAATATGGCAGCTCCCACCTATTTCAATCCAGAGGTATTAAAGGGTTAATAAAAGCTCTTCCCCTATAATTTGTTATTTGTTCCACCCAGAAGGGTGTCTGACTCAAAGGCAATAGGTGTTAAATATCACACCAGCAACCAGTATGGCCCTAGACTTTTGGGCACACAAACAGCGGGAAACCCTCCTTAAAAAAATCTCAAGGAACAGGTGCCATTTCAAAGTCAATTCATATTTCATCATAATTCAAGGGAAAGAATTATGTCATATTTTCCCAAATAATGTCAGCTAATGCTGGAATCATATCTGCCATATATTTTACAGGAGGATATCACAAGGTAAACTAAGAAATTTTACTTCTTGGTCATATGAACTCATGTTTGGTATCTTTGCATTGTGTAAAATTCTCAGATCAAAAAATTTTAATATTTTGTATGTGAGATGTACGGTTCACATAGTATGGACTAGAGGGTAAATAGAGCTTAAAAGTCTCCCTCCAAAAAGGAGACACTTCCCAGGGAGGGAACAGACACACCCCTCTAGGAACCAGACCACTCCTATTTTCAGAAGAAGGCATAAAATAGGGCAATAGCCTCTGCCCAGAAGTTCACCATTTTAACATCAAGACAAAGCCAATTAGGCGGACTATATATTGGCTACCATTCTGGACTATCATTTTAGATGTCGTAATTCTCTTCTTTATCTCATTTACTCTTAAATGTGTGTTACCTTTAATGTTCAGTTGTTTACAATAGCATTTTTCTATGCACTGTTTTGTATTTTTAATAAATTATATAAAACCATTTAAAGGCTAATTGTCCTATTCTGAGTATATCCCAAAAAATTAACATGTGCCTTTGAAGTTACGCTACCGTAAAAGAATGACTGTTTAGATATATATATAACTGTGTATAGAATAATAGGTGTGGAAAATCTTTTGCTTACAGGATCTTTAGAAGTTAGAGGTGTGTATAATCTCTTGCATTCTAATTAGTGATGGAGTTTACAGGTCATTTCGCTACCTCGAAATGTGGTGGCAGTCTAACATATAAATATTAAGATATATTTTAGTGTGTGCCGTGAATTTATGTTCACTACCCTTCCTTCTCCGTCCTGTTTTACTTGACTTTTTGGTTAGTTGGGGTACATTTTCCGATAACTGATAAGTAGGTAGGCAGACCGGAGTGTGGGGTTGTGACAGTAACAGAAACACTAATGTAATGGTCACATGAGTCTGTCACTATCCATCTCTTGAGATGAGCTCAAAGATCATCAGCACTGTCGCTCTACAGTTTGTAATGACACAGTCCTTGAGAGTATACCATAGAAAGCTGGACTATGTACTGGATACTGATTTGTTATTCTTATTGGTAAATAAGAATATATACATATATCAGAAATTAGCTGGCTTAATTTTTTGGGGCACTGGTCTATCTACCAGAAATTAGTTCTTGCTGGGTGGGATGTCTGGTACTGTATATATTATAAGAAATAATTTGCCTCTTACAGTGTAACATAAGGATATAAAGTCACTATGTAGTAAAAACATGAGTCAGCAGGCCATGGTCACAGAAGTCTTTATAATACACTGTATGGGGTGCAGTAACTCTTACATAATTCCCAAATATAAAATGTTTTATGGATGGTGCTAGGACAAGCTTAAATCTCATATGCCTTGCTTTTTGTAGCATAGCAGATGGTACAGGATGAGCATTTCTTGGGCTAGTTAAAAATATTTTTTGTCAATAATGAATATTTAATTTTAATAAGAAATATTGAGAAGAACATAAACATTGGAGACTTGGATGTAGAGGGCTGGATTACTGTCTGGTGGGCGTTTTTGGTTGATCTGAAATAACTGTTTTGTCCAGCAAACTTGTGTCCATAAAAAATGTATGTAAATTGTTTTAGGCAGATAATAGCTGGTGTGTGGCAGTTTGAAGAAAAGCCCATTATCATGCAGTCCTGCAATAATAACTACTTTATTGTACATATTAGCGTGGATGTGACAATGATAGTGGTGCTGTATATATTTTAAGAATGTTGTGTTTTTTTTTTTCATTTAGTCTGTCGTGTAATTTCTCCCTAGTATCCCGATAAACACAGTCTGTGAGCAAACTAGCTATTAGGAAGATTTGTTTTAAATAAGAGAATAAAGCACGGTTTTGGAATATCAAAGATTTTGACACATTTACTGACTTTAAACGACAAAATACATTTGTGCTTTGTAAAACCATTAACTAGCTATAGGCTTGAGCACATCTTTCCTGAAAAGGATAAGAAAAGTGGATTGCTTGGCTTTTTCAATAATTGCTACTTTGGATGCTCTGTAGATTTGAACTAAACCTGCTTTTGGTTTTGACAATTGAAACAGCCCATCAAAACTTGGGTTTGTTCAAACAAGAAAGTAACCTGGCAGGTTTGTGCATTCCTAATTCCTACACAAAGCTTTAGATATGCTGAATCATCAAAGTCTTTCTCTTGAGCAAACAGACCAGTCACTTCCTTAGGGGTTTCCCCTTGACATATGGAGGAGACAGAGAAGCTTATTGGAGAACCTTTCTCTCTTGTACCCATAGAGGAAACACAATGAGCGCAACTAGAAAGCTTGTTAATTATACATTGTTATTATTTGTATTTGTGCTATAAACCAGACAAATGGGTTTGACTGAAGAAAGGAACATTATTTTTTTACTTTTTCAGAGTGTCTGCAATTATACTGCAAGAATTACCTTTGGAAAAATTAAAGGTTAAAAGGGCGGGGTGGTAGGATTGATTATTCCCACCTCCTGATATTGATTGTTGAGGATCTACAGCACATACAGTTTTCATCTTCCAGGTTAGTGCCCTGGGCCTTCCTGTATTAAAGATAGTGATACACTCAGGAGACCTGGCAGAAGAAATCTTCTTCACGCTGCTGCTCTACATAGAAATGATATTGAGAGGTCAAAAGTACTAATCCTGCCTTCTTGCCACACATAATTTTAATGTTAACTATTTTTGAAAAAACTTTATAGGCATTACAGTTCTCCTTTAGTAAAATCTATAATTGTAACCCCTATCTCCATGGGAATTATAGATTTTTTTTAAGCAAATGTTACAAAAACCCTTTAGATGGTCTTTAAAGAATTGTCATAGAGGTAAGAAAAATTGTGTCCCTGGGAAATGTCAGGGATGTTTGGAGTTTGTGCAAAATAGTCAGATAGGGCAGTGTTAATATTGGGGAAGATTGGGGCAGAGCAAGAATTGTGAATTTGCTGTGGCAGGGTGCCATGTGTATAGCCCTCACTCAACTGCAAGTTGGACTTTTCCTTGCTACGTAATTAATCATGTTCATAGTGCATGTCTCAAAAGAATAAATATACTACAGTATTTGTACATTGCCACATAGTATTGGAGGTTGAATAGAGACATATGGCCATCTAATCCAACCTTTATAGCCTAACTTTTGATCCATTCTCACAGTTTCCTAAACTGAAGATGAAACTTCAAAAAAATGAGTGTACCTTGAGCTGCAGGTTTTTGTATCAAACTTCATCCTGGCTTAATCCAATTGCGTCTGGGATACCACCGCAATCCTAATAGGTAATATGTAAACGATATGAAGGACGCAAGAGAGCCATGGCTAGCTAAATGCTATAAATGCTTTTTATTTAGGAGTGAAGCACAACATGTTTCGAACCCTTAAGGTTCTTCATCAGGTGTAAGTTACCAGGTAACTTTCACCTGATGAAGAACCTTAAGGGTTCTGGCTGGAATGCAATCAACACTTAATCATCACATTGTTGGCAAAGGTTCACACTGGTGAAAAAGTGAAAGCCTACATTTTATCACAAAGGTTACTGCACCAGCTTCCTTAATATGCAAATGTGGCTACTTATTGATGAAATATACAGTGAATGCGAATGGAGGATTCTGTGATGTACTCAGATATTTCCTAGTAAGTGATTTATATTCAGGGGTGAGACTAAAAGGGGAGCAGACCCTGCAACTGCAATCTTCTTATTTTTCCTATGACAGGGATAGGAGCCCCATTGTAATTTAGCTTGGGGCCCCAGTGATTCCTAGTTACACCACTGCTTACATTGATCTTTTCATTTTCCTATATGTGTTATAAAATCCACTAACCAGATGAATCTTTTCTTGAGTTACCACCATTCAGGTCATACAACCTGTCTTACATGGCCTGAGCGATTATTCTTTGTGTAAGAGTGTAGGATGTGAGCTGGCGATGCGCACAACAGCAAGTAGAAAAACAAAGCTGAGAGACACAGAACGTGTGAGCTGAGTCAATGGCATCCCATTAGCAGAGCTATAATGTGGGGTGTAATTAGGGAGCTTAATCTGGCTGATTGTGTTAGAGCCTGGCACCTGCAGCTGCGGGTATCTGGCACAGCCTGTCGAGCGCTAGTACTTTGGGGTGTAATTACAGAACATTAGCTTTATTCATTCTTGGATTGTCCTTAGTACAATATCAGCTTCCATTATCAAAAAGGACTACTGCACAGTTCAAGGGCTTGTAGCAGCTGCACTGAGAAGTGAACAAGGATCCTCTCCTCCTTCATTTAGATGGCTTTGGAAAACAGAACGCCTGGTGTATTTAGGAAACCTTATAGAAGCTTTTTATTTCCAATGTGCCCTCATGTCATATTTCATCAACTCAGAAGGTAGCTCCAGAGTCATCTAAACATGGTTAGCTAATGGATGGCAGAAAGGAAGGAGGGAGAGTTGGTCATTTTATATTAAAAGGATATTAGTTTATTCTTTACTGTAGAAACACCAGACTGTGTCATGATGTAGTTCTAAATATGATAGATAGATAGATAGATAGATAGATAGATAGATAGATAGATTAAAGATAGACAGACAGACAGACAGACAGACAGACAGACAGACAGATAGATAGATAGATAGATAGATAGATAGATAGATAGATAGATAGATAGATAGATTAAAGATAGATAGACAGACAGACAGAGACAGACAGACAGATAGATAGATAGATAGATAGATAGATAGATAGATAGATTAAAGATAAATAAATAGATAGATAGATTAAAGATAGATTAATAGATTAAAGATAGATAGATAGATTATAGATTAATAGATAGATTGATGATAGATAGGTAGGTAGATATATGATAGATGGATAGATAGATGATAGATTGATAGGTAGATAGATAGATAGATATATAGATGATAGATAGATGGATAGATAGATAGATGATAGATAGATAGATAGATGATAGATTGATAGATGATAGATAGATGATAGATAATAGATAGATAAATAGAGAGAGATATGATAGATAGATAGATGGATGGATGGATAGGTAGATAGATGATAGATGGATAGATAGATGATAGATTGATAGATAGGTAGATAGATAGATAATAGATAGATAGATAGATAGATAGATGATAGATAGATAGATAGATAGATGATAGATAGATAGATAGATAGATAGATGATAGATTGATAGATAGATTGATAGATGATAGATTGATAGATAGGTAGATAGATAGATAATAGATAGATAGATAGATAGATAGATAGATAGATAGATAGACAGATGGATGGATGGATGGTTTTACGTTTGTCACTTCTGTAAACTTACAAGCTTGTAGTTTGCTGACATCACTGTTCCTGGTTGGATTTGTCCTGTCGTTTTATTCCCCAGGGAGAGAACTATCTCTCCTAAAATTAATCAGGCACACTCTCTGAAAGGCCGGTCACAGAATTTACTTCCTTCATTTGCACTGGCTCAAGTGTTTGATTGTTGCTGACATCAGTTCTGCCACACCTGGTCAAGGCAACCATGAAGGTAACTTACTATATTCAATTTCAGTATGTTTAAAGGGTATCTTCTTCTTCTTCAGTTTAATTGAAGGATGGGAGGTAACAGAGCTATGTCTTACCTCCCGTTCTCAGGGGCACTTCTAGGGTTTTTGTTTCCTGAGCCAAACTTCTGAATGCCTTTCTTGATTATTTCATGGCGTGAAGCCGCTGTAGTTGTGGCTTTAACAATGGGTGTGATTTTGTTGATGGGCGTGGCTAAATTGTCACAATTTTGAAACTCCTATTATACTCCTATTTAAATAGTACCCCAGACAGTCAATGACCAATACTGTAAATTACTAGAAACAGATATTACATCCCTTTCTCAAACAGCTACCATATTGCAACTTTCAGGTTTTTGTTGATCAGTATAACTGGTAGTGTTGGTATCACTGTTACAATACATTAGGATTGCCATACTTTCTGTAATATAAAAGCACCACCAGGAAACTAACTAGAGGCACATGCTAGTGCCCAGGGTGTGCAGTATCTTCCCTTCCATAAGAGGATTGATAAATATAGGATATGTGTAATATAAGTATTTTAAGTAATGTATGCCAGAGTGCATTATAGATACAACACCAGCACTTCATCTTGACTGTTTTTGTCTTCTTGGTGACCGAATTATTAAATATTACCACTATGGCACGATCAATCATTTCACCAGGGTTCCCTTTTTCTTAGCCGTCTTAAAGAAGTCACAGAGCATCTGCCAGTCCGGCCCCTTCTCATGCACGTTTGGGGAAAAAACGCAGAAGGCCGATGATGGAACAAGGGCCAGTAAGTAAGTTTACATTCTGAATTGGAAGAATAGACATAGCGAGGTCTAGGTTATTGGCCTTTATAGTACAATAGTGGATTCTTTTTTTGGGGGGGGGAATGCCCTTTAAATTGTTGCTATTTTCAAATAAAACCAAGTTTTTTTAAAGGTTTATTTTTTAATTTCTTTAAACTTCCTAAACATTATAGTTTCATGGGAAAATAAAAGAGGAAACCTGAGGAAAATTGAAGTAACCCGTTGATGAGTCCACTAAATGCTTAATATGTGGAGGACACATGGGTCGATATTTGGCCCTGACAGACCCTGTCTGATAGTTTGGTTAATCAGAGTGAAATATGGGCTGCAATGGGGCTAACACATTGTTTTGTTATTTGAACATTTAGATATAAATGAAAACACCTAATTTGGAGCTAAAGAGATAATGGAATGTTCTTTCTTTCAGGTACGTTTGTATTTCAGCCATTTCCATCACTGTCATGAACAAGTTTGTTGTTTGCAATAAAATAAATTGGGAACTGTAACTGGTTTATTCTTAGCTAGAAACTGTACGATGACTGGGGCCTTTTATTTAGTTCTCCTTTGAGTAAGTCACAAAAAAATTAAAAAAACTTCTGTTTGTATTTCCAGTTTTTTTCTACATGGACAGTTAGATCCTCCCCAATGTGATCAAGAGAAGGGGTTACATTGGGCAATGAGGATGGAGAACCAGTGTTAGAAGTGGAAGGATTAGAAATGGAATCTCTCCAACAAAACTCTGCACATAAACGGCCAATGCAGAATCAAAAAACATACGTGTTGCCTGACTGTGATCCCACAATGCTTTAAACTCCTTTGCGATACTTACTGCATCATGGGATTCCTGGGCAGGTACACAGAGGTATAGGTGTTGTTGCCTTTACTACGTAGTCTATGCCACACCATTTCTAAAAATTATTTGAAATGGCACGGCCAGTGTAAAATGACTGCAAATCCCACACTTACTTAAAGTACATCGGGTAGCATGGGTTTTGCACTATATAAGCCCCAAAATGGTCGATATAGCATCAGCCCAAAAGTTCCTCCCCTGTCTTTTTGCCATAAAATAACAATACTTGTTACCATATATTAAAAAGATGACTTATGCCTTGTGGAAATCCATACAAGCATGCACCGCCACATTTGGTCGAAATGAGTATTCAAATAATTTAATTAACGGTAAGGATAAAACAACAGCTGCAGCTATAGACTTAAATTTGAATAAAATGCATCCAGATCTGACATGTACAGTGTAATAAAATAGTGCATATAAAGTGCAGTGCAGTTTCTGACTAGGGATAAAGTGCAATGGAACTCTCAGATTTTTAGATCGCAAAACTTTTCCCTAGATTTTCAATAATTATTGAATTTTCAAAATCTAATATTTGAGTATAAGACAAGTTTGAAGATTATCGAATATACAGATAGATTTTGAGAAATATCAAATACGTGAACCTTTGATTTCAATATCTGAATATGGGAAAAATAGCAAATCTGAAATGCCTTTATTATCGAATATGTGATGCAAAAACTCGAAAATAGTTTGCCCGAGAGTCAAGTTTTGGTTGTTTGTACAGGTTGCCCATACCATTTCCCAGGTCCCTGAGCCATTTACACTAACTTACTATTACTATCTACACCACCAGAACTTTTGGCTTTTTCTATCCCATTGACTTCTATGGGTCCATTTTTAGATTATCGATTTTTTTGAATGTCCAATCTCGAACCATTACTCTGCGTTTCCGTTCATCTCTATTTCGTCTATTGTCTGCAATGTCATAAGTAGACATGTCCGAACTTCGCAAAATCCGCTCCGCTCGAGGACCCGCGAATTTTCAGAAAAATTTGAAAATTCAAAAATCCGCGAGCGGACCCATTAAAATAAAAAAATCCTCGAAAATACGAGAAATCCTTGTAATTTCAAAAATTTTCGAAAATACAAGAAATCCTCGTAATTTAGAAAATTTTCGAAAATACAAGAAATCCTCGTAATTTTAAAAATTTTTGAAAATACGAGAAATCCGTGGTTCGGAAGGCAGAAAATCCGGAAAATCCCGCCGTTCACGAACAGGATAGATCCGCGAACCGGCCATCCCTAGTCATAAGTAACTCATCTATGCCTTATCTTCTGTTCTTCAATCAATGCCTGTGGAACCAAGAACGTAGATAGAAGAAACTTACCTTTCATGCGATCCACCGCAGCGTACTATAGTTAATCAGAACCAGGAAGCGGTCAGAACCTGTCAGTGTGACAGTTGAGGATTAGGCGAAAGGTAAGTTTCTTCTATATTTGTTCCTGGCTCCACAGGCATTGATTGAAGAACGGAAGGTAAGACATAGCCCTTAAGCTCCCGGTCTTCAATCACTGCATTAAAGGAATAGTTCACATTTGCAGTGAACTATTCCTTTAAATCTAGGACTGAAAAAGGCCTTTATCCAAGAGGAGGACTGAAATACCAACCATTGAAATATGCACCAAAGCTGTAACTCACTTAAATACCCTGTGGGTTTCCCAAACCCACCCAAAAGTGGAGTCTTGGTTACAAATTCTCTCTTTGACACATCAGTTAGGATTTTCTATGTTGTCCCCGTGCTTGTATGTTTTTTACTGAGCACCCTGGTCTCCCCACAATAAAGTGCTTAAACTGTAATTGTAAAGTGCTACACCCCTATAAATACATTCCAGAATGGAAACACCAAGCACTGTGCTATCACTCCACCCAGGAGGAGACCTGAAAAATCTAACACTGTGCTTTTACTTTTTTTAAAAGAAGCACTGGAACAAATAACAAATGGACAGTTAAGGTGGCCAAAGACTGATCAATATTATCAGCCGATCGTGTTCAATACAATTGATCTGCAGGAAATTTCGGCCATCCCCATTATGAAACCAGGTTGATACGATCGTCCTGATTTTGTCGGCAGGCACCATACATGGAGTAATAATCACTCGATCAGATCGCTGTGTCTATGGCCACCATTAGGCTGCTGGCTACTCAGATTCTTAGTTAACTCGCTATTCACTGAAATGGAAAGCACCTGCAACCTGTTCCTCTGGCATTCACAGCGCTTCGAAACATTAAGGGAAAGCGCATTAGTTGGCAGCATGGATTTCTTTCAACTGACTCATTTTACTCTGCAACTTTTCATGCTGGGCCTCGCTAACTTGGTTGGGCAAGTGCCAATGCTATAGCCCTTACTTATGATATGCTGGCCATACACTATAAAGACATTAGATAGAGTCGGCATTCGTTCATTGAATCTTTCAAATGTCTTTAGATTGTGTTTGCCAGCCAGTGGTTCTTACCTTCTGATGTTTCCACCTGGTCAATTCAGCTCTTTCTTTTTGGGTGGATCCCACTAAGCATATCTGAGCTTAGCTAGCTAGGCTAGGGGGCAGCAGGGCTCTCTGTGCTAGTACAGTATAGTATTTGAGATTGAATAAAGACATATGTCCATCTAGTCCAACCTACTCAACAATACCTACATGTATTTTATTGTATATCTTTGTGTATAGGAAGAGAGATGATAGTGTACATTGCTTTAAACAGCAAATAGTTGACTGTAAGTAAAGGGAAAATGTATTTTAGGGTGAACCACTTATGTTATTTCAATTAATTCAAGACTCCAATGCACTCTTTCCAACGTGGGTGGAGACGCCTTCAATAAAGTTTAAAATATATTAATTCAAACCACGTGTGAAAAAATCACAAATTTTGGCGGAGAAAGAACTTGTCTCAGGTGAGGAAGGAGGAACGTTCTCCTACCCCCAATGCTGTGAACTTTTGATGTGTTGTTTAAATAAAATTATTTTGAACTTTATTGGAGTGTGACCCCCTATTTGATATTTTTGTGAACTATTCATGTTATTAGTATGTTCAGGTCATAGTGCTTTGTTTAATATCCTTCAATGCAGTAGACAGCAAGGACACTTTCTTAATATCTTTATTTAGTGCACACTAAATTAGACAAATTAAAGATTTTTTTTTTAGAATATATAGATCCATTCCATCCACCCATATTCACACAGTATATACTACATGATGGTGTAAGAATTAATTTGCATTTATGGACAAAGTAAACATTACAGTCCATTAAATAGACAGGAGTGCAAAGTGTTAATTTTTCCATAGTGAATCCCCCCCCTTCAGTTAGAGAATGTATTATGTAAAAAATAATAATTAGATTGCAATGTTTTATAAAGAAATAAAGGATTGCATTTTTGAGGAAATATCCAAGAGGTGATGATGAACTCTTATTTTATATTGTCCAATGGGAAAACCGCTATTAGCTTTAGTGGTTTATGATGATTTTGTGGCCCCAAACTGTCTATAATGGAAAAGACTTTTAGCATCCAGATCCCCAGAGTATTTCATAGCTTCAGCAAAGAGTTTTACCACCTTTAAAAACAAATACATTTAAGTTAGATGCAAATATTTCATCATTAAATTGAAAGACAAAAGAAAGAAAAACTAATAATCTCTATTTTATTCACTATTGTTTAGATTATCTACGTTTACATAACCATATTTAGAAATTTTGTACTAAACACTAGAGATGGCCGAAACTGATGAGTTTCGTCCCGTTTTCGGATTTTCGAATTTTCGGTAAAATTCGAAAATCTGAAAACGGACCCATAGAAGTCTATGGGGAAAAATTTTTTGAAAGTTTCTTATCAATTTTAAGGATTAAATAGTAATAGCAGATTACTGTTAATAGCAAAGGGACCTGGGGAATGTTCTGGGGAACTCGTAAATATAAGTAAAACTCATTTAAAATCTATCTTTCCTCACGATCGGGCTTTTTTCGAGCTTTCGTGGGCTATTTTCGAGGGTTACCGAAATCGAACACTACTTTCGAGGGTTACCGATATCACAAATACGAGGGTTACCGAAATCAGCTTGTACATTCGAGGGTTGGCGAAATCGGCGCAAACATTCGAGGGTTGCCGAAATCGATTGCTACTTTTCGAGGGTTGATGGACTTACGATTTCGAGGGTTACCTGGATTCGTACATTTATCGAGGGTTACCGAAATCGATCCCCACTTACGATACACTTTTTCGATGTTTACCGAAATCGATCCATGCTTTCGAGGGTTACCAAAATTGATCCCCACTTACAATACATTTTGTTTACACTTCGATTTCGATAATCATCTACTTTCGATTTCGATAATTATCGAATTTACGATAAAAATCGAAAACTCGGAAAATTCGAGTTTCGAAAAATCCGGGAGTTCCGAAAGTTTCGTCGGGACTTCGAAACTGCCGAATTCGAATCGAAACTGGGTTCTATTAGAACCCAAAGTACATCTCTACTAAACACTGAATTTTAAAATTTGAACTAACAAGAGTAAGCATGATGTAGGTAAGAAACATCTTTTTCTGCATTCATAATGTTTTTTGAACATTAATTGAAAAAAATAAATAATAATTCTGCCTTTGCATGAATCCCTTGTATGTCCTCATATTGTATTTAATATGCTGTGCAGTTTTGGTACCAGCCCACAGAAATAAGAGTACAGAGATTGGCAATTTAACTGATTTAAGGAATGGAGAATTTGTGTTATGAAGATAGATTGTAGAAAGTTGGTTTGTTTGCCTGGAAAAGAGGCGTTTGTGATGGGATATGATAACCCTTTATACAATTTGTTATGTTTATATTAGCATTTTTTAAGTTGCAAGTCAGGAAAAAATATATTTTAAAGGGCATGTCAACCCAAAAAAAACAACTCTCTGTGAAACAGCAGAGAGGGGTCAGACCGGCAGCCACAGTGACTGACGGCTGTGAAGATAGGAGGAAGGGCAGCTAGATGGGATCTGGAGGGATAGAGGGGGGGGGTGTCCCCTGCGCATGTCAACATCCCTCCCGGAGGCAAGACAGGAGGCAGAGACCTTTTGGACAGGAAGACAGCCACTACTCTTCAGTTTCCTGGACTTTGGACATGGACATGTGAGGTAAGGATTTTTTTTAACTATACAGAGGGGCCAGCACTGGAGCAAAGATTTAGATTTGGGGGTGGACATGCCCTTTAAGCATCTCAATAAGGCATCATATTCCACCAACAATCATTGGGTGCATAAAATACACACAAATAACCAGGACCACCACATATAATTGGCCACAAACAATGGTCGGGATTTGTTTGCTGTTAAATTTCTTTATGCTCCCCATTAAATCTTATGGCGTCATCTATTAGGGAGACACTTGCAGCACATTATAACCTCCTTTGTACCAAACCTGAATGTTTTGTTTCTTTAAGAAAGAGGGTGCCAAGGGGAAGAGGGTGGAGAAAAAAAGACAAGCCTGCATGGTACATGGACAGCTGGGGCTGTCCATGTACCATGTTACAAATGCTCTTACTTGGCCTTAATCTCTGCCAAACATCTATAGAATATTCTAGACATAGTCACAAGGAAAGAGCAATGTTTTCTATCTTACTTGGAAATTAGTGAGCAGTGCAATTCCACAGTCTACTGCTGTCCTCCGTATCAAAAAGTTATCACGGACATACTTAGTATTGTTGTTTGGAAGGTTAATAACCATATCAATGTTACCTTCCTTAATTAACCTGTGGATAGAACAACATCAATCAGTACAAGGCATGGACATCAACTACTGCAAAAATGGTGAATACCCAACACTTTTAAATCACAGACCCCTTCATATGAAATTAATCCTTGAGTATAAAACCAAGTGTTCCGCTTTATAATCACTAACACTTTAAAAATTCCTGTAAGTACATTTTAATCTTCACGTTAAGTCTATTCATAGAGCAGAGAATAAATATATTCAGTTGCAAGAATTTCTTTTGTTCTTAGAACAGTGCCTGTGCCAGAGAATTGTAGTCACGGCTGCAAGACCAGATTTATTGACATTTTTAGCTTAAGATGGAGTACTAGACAACCGTCTCTTTGTTGCTCCTGCAGGGCATTTTTATAAAAGATCATTGGCCATCAGCACATGTTTTCTATGTTATAAAGCAGTGAAATGTCACAGGAAATGATACAGCGGAGAAACATTTTTCAAAAACCCAGCCAGGTCCCCTAAACACATGCAGGCAAAACTGGGATGGTATCCAAGATGTTGTCCTCAAGGTACAACAGGGAACCCAATAAAGTGCAGGCACAGTTTAGGGAAGTTGACCGTCATGTCTTAGATCTGATAGAACTATGGGCGCTGCTAGATACCACAGGGTATCCACTAAAGTTTAGATGTCCTAAACTTTACTGGACCACAGGTAGGCTCAGAAGCAACCAAAAAGAAAAAAAAAGGGACATGGTTAGTTAAAGCTACAAGCTTCCATTTACACTTACAGGATTATTCAATAAAAGTTCTTATTGTTAAAATGGTGCTAATTTTGCCCCAACCAATCAGATGTTAGCTTTCAAATGTTAAATAAGATCTGATTGGTTGGGGCAAAATTAGCACCATTTTTAACGATAAGAGCCTTTATTGAATCTCCCTGTTTGTTTTTTGAGTGTACTTATCCTTTAAGATAAAGTACAATAAAAACATACATGGAATTTCCTATAACACATTCTTCTTTTAACTACTTGGACTAGGTATGGAAAGCCATTATCGGCCGTGTTAACCTATGTACCAAGGGTTTACATGGCTTTAAATGGTATGTCCATCAAAAAATTAACTTTCTTTCTAATTGTTTTACTGAAGAACAGGAGGTAAATGCACTATTTCTTACCTCCCGTTCTTCAGTGAATCTTGCAGGAAAGCAGGATAAATTAACCAGGATCGTTCCAGCGCTGACAGACCCCAGCCGAAATCCCTGATGCCTCCAACGCTTCGACTCTCCTTAGCACAGTGTGTGCATGTGCGCACAGTGCAAAGGAATGTAGATGCATCGGAGGTGCCGGGGATTTCGGCCGTGGCTCTGTCAGCGCTGGAACGATCCCGGTAAGTTCTCCAGTTTTCCTGCATGATTCACTGAAGAACGGGAGGTAAGAAATAGTGTATTTACCTCCTGTTCTTCAGTAAAACAGTTAGTAAGAAAGTAAATTTTTTTGATGGACATACCCTTTAAAAAACAACTAATGGCGGTTGTGGTGGTACAAAAAAAAAGTGGGCTGCAAAACTGAGACAAACAATGTACCGAGCTGTTGGAATATGCTGGCATTAAAGATTCGGAATTGGTAAACCCCATTCAGAATGCACTGAGAGACACTATCGGCTTGGTGCATGGCATAAAGGGATCAATAGAAAGCAAGAACATCTCTCAGTACATAGCCTTATAAATGCCTCTGAACAATCATGTTACAGTCCAAAACTGTAAATATAGTTTAGAATTACAAGAACCATGTTTTTTGAATACACGCTTTAAGAGATGTATAGAAATGCAATTCCAGTATGCATGGAACATTGCTTATTGAGATGTATGTTTAACATCTATGTAGTGTCTGCACTTGATAAAGAGCATGACAGGTGCAGAAACTAGCCTCAATAAAGTTTAGTTTGTGTTTATCATTGCAACAGAGCGTCTATGATGCTTTCTTCCTGGTTTGTTTAATGCCGAATGGACTGATACCCTCAGCACTAAACAAAAGATCGAATTAAGGCAGCTTGTTGAGCATTTGGTTGTGCGTGAAGATGAAATAAAATAAAACATAGCTCTGATATAACATATGTTGTAGAATCTGAATGTATTTTAAAGGGGTAAAAAAATATTTCCATAAACCGATTCAAAGCAAAACAAACTCAGGCACTTTGGGTCATATTCATAAACACCCGGTATTGAATATTAGCGATACAGAGCATTAACTGTAAATTACGATATGGCCATTAATCTACGCCCGCGATCGTACATGTATGCCGAACATTAGTTAAGTGACAACTATACTGTAAAAATTTACTTTATAGAAATTAAAAGATTGATTATTCCTTCCTCCCAATATTGTTTTGTTGAGGAACTAAAGCACATACAATTTTCATCTGCCAGGTTATGTCCCTGGGCCTTCCTGTATTAAAGAAAAAAAGTATCGCTAAAAAGCGATACTGTGCCTTTATAAATACGGCCCTTACTTAAAGGGGGACTGTGGTCTAAAAATGACTTTAGGTAAATTGATAGGAATTGCTCTCCTGAGAACTTTTGCAATTTATTTTCATTGTTTATTTTGCATAGTTTTGAAGATATTTAAGTTGTTGTGTGTGATATGGTAGCAGCATCACCAGGTCCCCTGCACTTCCTGCTTCCTGCTCTGAAACCATGTTAGTCAATCTGCCCTGTGTCTCCTCCTCCCCTTTGCAGCCCCCCATGTCCCTCCCACTCAGGGACCCCATGGTCCCTCCGGTTGCAGGCCCCCCTTGGCCCATTCTCTTACAGCCCCATGTGGCCCCGCCCACCCGTGGGTGCATAACCCCCGCACACCCGTGGGTGCATAAGCCCTGCCCACTCGTGGGTGCATAAGCCCTGCCCACTTGTGGGTGCACAAGCCCTGCCCACTCATGGGTGCACAAGCTCCACCTACTAGCAGGTGCATAAACCCCACCCACTTGCACGGGGGAGCACAAGCCCCACCCACTCTCGAGTGCATAAGCCCACCCACTCGTGGGTGCCATGGGCCACCCAGACCCCCACCTTACAGAAAACTGTGGAAACAGCCTTTTCAGGCAGAGTGAGGGCTCTGCCTGAAAAGGCTGTTTTCACATAGTGGAAGAGAAGGGCTGTAGATTCCCTTACCTACTCTGTCTGGACTTCCTGTCTCCCTCACACACTGAGGGAGTCTGAAGCTATGCTCGCCGGTGGCACTGTGTAGGAGAAGCCTTAGGAATGTCACATGTCAGCCTTCCACTCATTAACTTTCTGGTCATTTCTTTATATCTTGGGCTGTGGAGCACGTAGAGAGGTGGTTGATGGCTCGTTTTAAAGGTAGGAATCTGGCTTTTAATTTAAACTCTTGATTGGAGGCCACAGTTCCCCTTTAATCCAATATAGTGATGACGCTTTTTACTTACTTGTAAATAGAAGGATGGTTGCTATTCTCCCCTTCCTGAGTTGGCCAAGCAACAGGTTTGGCTGGAACATCATTAGCGTTAAGCCAATCAGCTGTGGCTTCTGTGGCATATAACTGTTAATATAATTAAAGATCAAAAAACCTGGATGAGTAGAGTTTATCCTAAAGGTGATAAAAACTACAGTGCATGTCAAAGAGAAATTATTAGATATTCCCTTAGAGAATTTGTGAAAGTTTTAAAGCAATTTTAAAGCAAATTGTTTGAAGGCTTTTTCTTATATATTCCTATATAAGTGAACTTTCAGTCACCTAGGTGATAAGGATTAAGGAGAATTGAAATCTAATTTTGCATCGATAAAGGATTCAATTATATGATTTCTACAATGAATTCCTGTAATTTGGCCATTCACATTAATGGCATAGAGTCACGTTGGGATCCTGCTTTGGCATTGTTGGGGATCACAACTTTCCTTCAGACAGCATTGAACCCCTAACTTCAAGAAGGAGCTGATGCAGTTGGAATGTGCATGTTTACCAAAAAAACATTAGGGAGTATTCTGAAAACACAGGTCTTGTGGTACAATACACCTGCACGTATCACAGCTTAAGACCTGTGTATTCTGTGTACTCCCTACTGTTATTAAGTATTGGGTTCCAGTGGAACACTAGAAGGAAGATATACACAGACTGGAGCAAAGAGCATTGAGAACTCATCTTTATGCAGGGACGTGTATGTTCTCCCAGCAGACCTTCTACGTGAAGAACATCGGATGTTGGCGGGAATCTGCGCTGCAACGTGTATGGCTAGCTTAACTCCCCATTGTATGTAACTTGCTACTACTTTTCTTGCTACCGTTAAACCTCTGTTCTAAGAACATGAAGGGCCATATTCATAAATGCACGGTATCACAATTTAGCGATACCGCGTGAGATCGATAATGTACGTCAGCGGCCGTAAATGTATGGCTGCATTTACTCCAAATGTTTGTTAATTAACGAACGTTCAGTCATAGAATACCATGCAGTTATAAACTACCGCAATGGTATACAATGGGGATCATAAATCTACGATTGCATTATCAAAGATTTGCAATTGTTATTGATAATCCTTATCGTTAATTTATGGTAACGATCGTAAATTAACGATCATTAAACTGATTGGAAATTAATGATCAGTTTAATGATTGCTAAAGGCGCGATATCGTTATCACAAAATTCCAGTTCTTACGCCCATGGAATGCGAAAATGTTGTAAATAGTCGTATATTCGGTTAAACTTGAGCAATATGTACTGAACATAAAGTGAAAAGAATGGAAGGAATATATAAAGAGAATTGGATTGAAGGAATACTAGCAAAAGTGTGTCAGTGATGCATAGTGGGAATTATGTTTGTGTATGTTTGGCTACAGTGGATATAAAATCTTTACATGCCCTTCTATCAAATTGCAGGGTTTTGTACAATAAAAAAAGAAAGAAGTTAAAAAGAAATGAGAAACAGTTAATGAAGAAATCCTATCAAATCCTGGTTCTATTAGTGTCGTACCCCTAAACTAATACTTTGTTGAGGCACTTGTTGATTTTATTACAGCACTCAGTGTTTTTGGATAAGAGTCTAACACTTTGGAATTTCTGGACTACTATATTCATATCAACATCATGTCAATGTTCTCTAATGTATGGGCACCCTAAGGCTCTGGAGATAATTTGGGTGGAGAAATGTCAGTGCTTTAATGCTTTTTCACAATTAAAAATCTGAGGTCCCAAGAAGGACCCAGACTGTTCCAACAAATATGACACGTTCCAATCATGTTTGTTATGTTGGTGCAAGAGAACAGATTAATGACTTGTGTAGGATTGGATTTGGGAGCACGAGTTGCCAGTCCAGCTACATAACTAAGGTGAGATGGGCTTAAAGGAGCAAAGAGCCCTCCACAAGCATTAAATTGTATGTCCACCCTTATAATAATTCATTTCCCATAACATAGTATGCCTTCCCCCAGCCCCAACCACTATAAATAATTTTAAGAAAGTGCCCCGATCTTTACTTACCTTCCTCTCTCCCTCTCCGACGCACAGCCCGGCCTTCTGCTTGCAATACACCGCAAGCAGGGGCGGGACCGGCCGCCGCGTCTGTGATTGGCTGTGAGACAGCCAATCACGGACGCAGCTGCCGCTTCTCAGAATGCCGGGGGAGAGAGGGAAGGTAAGTAGAGTTGGGGACTTTCTTAAAATTATTTTTTAACGGTTGGGGCTGGGGAAAGGCAAAGTATTATATGGCCAAGGGTTTCTGTGCTAGGGGAGGGATTGCAAAACGGGAGGGAGAGGGAGGGGGAGGGAGAAGGGCTGCAGTGCACATGCCAAACTTCTCCGGAGGCGAGACAGGAGGCAGAGTCCTATATGGACTCTGCTATCCTCCTGGTGGGCAGTTTTTGGGACTTTGGGGGGGGGCTACAGGAGAACCATACGGAGCTGGGATGTGAGGTAAGATTTTATTACACTACATGGTGGGCCATTAGTGGGGGGGATTATAGTTTTGGGGTGGACATGCCCTTTAAATGAAATAGAGCCTTCTTAAACAGAGCTACTTCACAGACTCATCAATAAATATAGCATTGCTTAAATAATCCAAGAAATACTATGATTTCTCATTCATAGCATTCCTAGAGAAATGGGCGGAGTAATGCAAAGTTTCTCCTTTTTATCCTTTGGCTAATACATGTGTCCATCCAGAACCATTGGCTTAATAACATGCAATGGAAACTAATGGTATAGAACTATTCATCTGACTTGCAGAAGTGACTTGATTCAATCTTTTTTTTTTTTTATTGAAAGCCCAGGGTTGTTGCTTTTATGCCCAAACACCTCAGTGGGAAAGGAAAGCTTTGCAAATGGCTTGGAAAAATAAGAGTAACGTAGTGCATTATTTAAAGGTAAAGCTTTACAATGGCCTGAACTTTGATTTACACTGTACATTCCCTTTATTGTGACTGTCTCACTACAAGCTGCTGTTACCCTGACTCTCTCTTCAGTGGATTATGATCTCGCTAAGCAGGGGGATAGATATGACTGTAGTAAAAAGTAAATAAAACAATTAGCAAATTAAGAGAACAGGGATATTTCAGTAACTTACTTGTAAAGAATCTCATCACACTTGTCCTCCTCGTCTCCCCCTCTTCCCCTTTCCCTTCGTATATGCTACTTTCCGCGACGGCTGCAGTCTAAGCTCTGGAAGGGAGGGGTCAACAGGTGTCATCACTTCATTTTAAAGTCCTTTCAACTGACAAGTGCCCTCTGACTCTGATACAGCCCGTCACTGCTTTAGGGGAGTAGACATAGAGGGGAGGGGACTACACACTTGGTAAACAAACTTCTGCCAGTGTGAAGAAACGAAGCCACACCGAAACAGAAAGTAAGGCAGCTTATCTAATGCTCTATACTTGTAATCGAGACAAGTTTTTTTTTTTTCACTATAGTTTTGCCCTTTAGACAAACATCATATCTGTTACTAGGTGGGAAACTTTTTTTCCTTGAACCGATCAAGGAAAACATTTTTTCCGCACTTTTTTTCCCACACTGCTTTTTGTCTCCTTTCTTCTTCATTGCAGGGGGGGGCGGCTGAGATAAAGTCTCACCTGCTAATGGTAGAAATGGCCCTTCCATAAGGATTGATAAATAGGATATGTGTAATATAAGTATTAGTAATGTATGCCAGAGTGCTTATAGATACAAAACACCAGCACTTCACTTGACTGTTTTTGTCTTCTTGGTGACCGAATTATTAAATATACCACTATGGCACGATCAATCATTTCACCAGGTTCCCTTTTTTCTTAGCCTTCTTAAAAAGTCACAGAGCATCTGCCAGTCCCGGCCCCTCTCATGCACGTTTGGGGAAAAAAAACGCAGAAGGGCCGATGATGGAACAGGCCAGTAAGTAAGTTTAACATTCTGAATTGGAAGAATAGACATAGCGAGGTCTAGTTATTGGCCTTATAGTACAATATGGTGGATTCTTTTTTGGGGGGGGGGAATGCCCTTTAAATTGTGCTATTTTCAAATAAAACCAAGTTTTTTTAAAGGTTTACTTTTAATTTCTTAAACTTCCTAACATTATAGTTTCAGGGAAATAAAGAGGAAACCTGAGGAAAATTGAAGTAACCGTTGATGAGTCCACTAAATTCTTAATATGTGGAGGACACATGGTCGATATTTGGCCCTGACGACCCTGGTTAATCAGAGTGAAATATGGGCTGCAATGGGGCTAACACATTGTTTTGTTATTTGAACATTTAGATATAAATGAAAACACCTAATTTGGAGCTAAAGAGATTATGGAATGTTCTTTCTTTCAGGTACGTTTGTATTTCAGCCATTTCCTCACTGTCATGAACGTTTGTTGTTTGCAATAAATAAATTGGGAACTGTAACTGGTTTATTCTTAGCTAGAAACTTTACGATGACTGGGGCCTTTTATTTATTTTCTCCTTTGAGTAAGTCCACAAAAATTAAAAAAACTTCTGTTTGTATTCCAGTTTTTTTTTCTACATGGACAGTTAGATCCTCCCCAATGTGATCAGAAGAAGGGTTTACATTGGCAATGAGGATGGAGAACCAGTGTTAAAAGTGGAAATTAGAATGGAATTCTCCAACAAACTCTGGCACATAAACGGCCAATGCAATCAAAAAACATACGTGTTGCCTGACTGTGATCCCACAATGCTTTAAACTCCTTTGCGATACTTACTGCTCATGGGATTCCTGGCGGTACACAAGGTATAGGTGTTGTTGCTTTACTACTAGTCTATGCCACACCATTTCTAAAAATTATTTGAAAGTGCAGGCCAGTGAAAATGACTGCAAATCCCCAACTTACTTAAGTATCTCGGGTAGCATGTTTTGCACTATATAAGCCCCAAAATGGTCGATATAGCATCAGCCCAAAAGTTCCTCCCCTGTCTTTTTGCCATAAAATACAATCACTTGTTACCATATATTAAAAAGATGACTTATGCCTTGTGGAAATCCATACAAGCATGCACCGCCACATTTGGTCGAAATGAGTATTCAAATAATTAATTAACGGTAAGGATAAAACAACAGCTGCAGCTATAGACTATTTTTGAATAAAATGCATCCAGATCTGACATGTACAGTGTAATAAAATAGGGCATATAAAGTGCAGTGCAGTTTCTGACTAGGGATAAAGTGCATGGAACTCTCAGATTTTTAGATCGAACTTTTCCCTAGATTTTTCATAATTATTGAATTTTCAAAATCTAATATTTGAGTATAAGACAGTTGAAGATTATCGAATATACAGATAGATTTTGAGAAATATCAAATACGTGAACCTTTGATTTCAATATCTGAATATGGGAAAAATAGCAATCTGAATGCCTTTATTATCGAATATGTGATGCAAAACCGAAAATAGTTGCCCGAGAGTCAAGTTTTTGGTTGTTTGTACAGGTTTGCCCATACCATTTCCCAGGTCCCTGAGCCATTTACACAAACTTACTATTACTATCTACACCACCAGAACTTTTGGCTTTTTCTATCCCATTGACTTCTATGGGTCCATTTTTAGATTATCGATTTTTTGAATGTCCAATCTCGAACCATTTACTTGCGTTTCCGTTCATCTCTATTTCGTCTATTGTCTGCAATGTCATAAGTAGAATGTCCGAACTTCGCAAAATCCGCTCCGCTCGAGCCCGCGAATTTTCGAAAAATTTGAAAATTCAAAAATCCGCGAGCGGACCCATTAAAATAAAAAAATCCTCGAAAATACGAGAAATCCTTTGTAATTTCAAAATTTTCGAAAATACAAGAAATCCTCGTAATTAGAAAATTTTCGAAATACAAGAAATCCTCCTCGTAATTTAAAATTTTTGAAAATACGAGAAATCCGTGGTTCGGAAGGCAGAAAATCCGGAAAACCCCCTTCACGAACAGATAATCCGCGAACCGGCCATCCCTAGTCATAAGTAACTCATCTATGCCTTACTTCTGTTCTTCAATCAATGCCTGTGGAACCAAGAACGTAGATAGAAGAAACTTACCTTTCATGCGATCCACCGCAGCGTACTAGTTAATCAGAACCAGGAACGGTCAGAACCTGTCAGTGTGACGTTGAGGATTAGGCGAAAGGTAAGTTTCTTCTATATTTGTTCCTGGCTCCACAGGCATTGATTGAGACAGCGAAGGTAAGACATAGCCCTTAAGCTCCCGGTCTTCAATCACATGCATTAAAGGAATAGTTCACATTTGCAGTGAACTATTCCTTTAAATCTAGGACTGAAAAAGGCCTTTATCCAAGAGGAGGACTGAAATACCAACCATTGAAATATGCACCAAGCTGTAACTCACTTAAATACCCTGTGGGTTTCCCAAACCCACCCAAAAGTGGAGTCTTGTTACAAATTCCCTCTTGACACATCAGTTAGGATTTTCTATGTTGTCCCGTGCTTGTATGTTTTTACTGAGCACCCTGGTCTCCCCACAATAAAGTGCTTAAACGGTAATGTAAAGGCTACACCCCTATAAATACATTCCAGAATGGAAACACCAAGCACTGTGCTATCACTCCACCCAGGAGGAGACCTGAAAAATCTAACACTGTGCTTTTACTTTTTTAAAAGACACTGGAACAAATAACAAATGGACAGTTAAGGTGGCCAAAGACTGATCAATATTATCAGCCGATCGTGTTCAATACATTGATCTGCAGGAAATTTGGCCATCCCCATTTGAAACCAGGTTGATACGATCGTCCTGATTTTGTCGGCAGGCACCATACATGGAGTAATATCATCGATCAGATCGCTGTGTCTATGGCCACCATTAGGCTGCTGCACTCAGATTCTTAGTTAACTCGCTATTCACTGAAATGGAAGCACCTGCAACCTGTTCCTCTGGCATTCACGCGCTTCGAAACATTAAGGGAAAGCGCATTAGTTTGCAGCATGATTTCTTTCAACTGACTCATTTTACTCTGCAACTTTCATGCTGGGCCTCGCTAACTTGGTGGGGCAAGTGCCAATGCTATAGCCCTTACTTATGTATGCTGGCCATACACTATAAAGACATTAGATAGAGTCGGCTTCGTTTCATTGACTTTCAAATGTCTTTAGATTGTGTTTGCCAGCCATTGGTTCTTACCTTCTGATGTTTCCACCTGGTCAATTCAGCTCTTTCTTTTGGGTGGATCCCACTAAGCATATCTGAGCTTAGCTAGCTAGGCTAGGGGGGCACAGGCTCTCTGTGCTAGTACAGTATAGTATTTGAGATTGACTAAAGACATATGTCCATCTAGTCCAACCTACTCAACAATACCTACATGTATTTTTTGTATATCTTTGTGTATAGAAGAGAGATGATAGTGTACATTGCTTTAACACAAATAGTTGACTGTAAGTAAAGGGAAAATGTATTTTAGGGTGAACCTTATGTTATTTCAATTATTCAATCGACTCCAATGCACTCTTTCCAACGTGGGTGGAGACGCCTTCAATAAAGTTAAAATATATATTATTCAAACCACTGTTGAAAAAATCACAAATTTTGGGGAGAAAAACTTGTCTAGGTGAGGAAGAGGAACGTTCTCCTACCCCCAATGCTGTGAACTTTTGATGTGTGTTTAAATAAAATTATTTGAACTTTATTGGAGTGTGACCCCCTATTTGATATTTTTGTGAACTATTCATGTTATTAGTATGTTCAGTCATAGCTTTGTTTAATATCCTTCAATGCAGTAGACCAAGGACACTTCTTATATCTTTATTTAGTGCACACTAAATTAGACAAATTAAAGATTTTTTTTTTAGAATATATGATCCTTCCATCCACCCATATTCACACAGTATATACACATGATGGTGTAAGAATTAATTTGCATTTATGGACAAGTAAACATTACAGTCCATTAAATAGACAGGAGTGCAAAGTGTTAATTTTTCCATAGTGAATCCCCCCCTTCAGTTAGAGAATGTATTATGTAAAAATAATAATTGATTGCAATGTTTTATAAAAAGAAATAAAGGATTGCATTTTTGAGGAAATATCCAAGAGTTGATGATGAACTCTTATTTTATATTGTCCATAGGAAAACCGCTATTAGCTTTAGTGGTTTATGATGATTTTGTGCCCCAAACTGTCTAAATGGAAAAGACTTTTAGCATCCAGTCCCCGAGTATTTCATAGCTCACAAAGAGTTTTACCACCTTAAAAACAAATACATTTAGTTAGATGCAAATTCATCATTAAATTGAAAGACAAAGAAGAAAACTATAATCTCTATTTATTCACTATTGTTTAGATTTATCTACGTTTACATACCATATTTAGAAATTTTGTATAAACCTAGATGTGGCCGAAACTGATGAGTTTCGTCCCGTTTTCGGATTTTCGAATTTTCGGTAAAATTCGAAAATCTGAAAACGGACCCATAGAATCTATGGGAAAAATTTTTTGAAAGTTTCTTATCAATTTTAAGGATTAAATAGTAATAGCAGATTACTGTTATAGCAAAGGGACCTGGGGAATGTTCTGGGGAACTCGTAAATATAAGTAAAACTCTTAAAATCTATCTTTCCTCACGATCGGGGCTTTTTTTCGACTTCGTGGGCTATTTTCGAGGGTTACCGAAATCGAACACTACTTTCGAGGTTTACCGATATCACAAATACGAGGGTTACCGAAATCAGCTTTGTACATTCGAGGGTTGGCGAAATCGGCGCAAACATTCGAGGGTTACCGAATCGATGCTACTTTTCGAGGGTTATGGACTTACGATTTCGAGGGTTACCTGATTCGTACATTTATCGAGGGTTACCGAAATCGCTCCCCACTTACATACACACTTTTTCGATGTTTACCGAATCGATCCATGCTTTCGAGGGTTCCCAAAATTGATCCCCCTTACAATACATTTTGTTACACTTCGATTCGAATAATCATCTACTTTCGATTTCGATAATTTCGAATTTACGATAAAAATCGAAAACTCGAAAATTCGAGTTTCAAAAATCCGGGAGTTTCCGAAAGTTTCGTCGGACTTCGAAACTGCCGAATTCGAATCGAAACTGGGTTCTATTAGAACCCAAAGTACATCTCTACTAAACACTGAATTTAAAATTTAAACACAAAGTAGCATGATGTAGGTAAAAGACATCTTTTTCTGCATTCATAATGTTTTTTGAACATTAATTGAAAAAATAAATAATATTCTGCCTTTGCATGAATCCCTTGTATGTCCTCATATTGTATTTATATGCTGTGCAGTTTTGGTACCAGCCCCACGAAAATAAGAGTACAGAGATTGGCAATTTAACTATTTAAGGATGGAGATTTGTGTTAAATGAAGATTTATAGAAGTTGGTTTGTTTGCCTGGAAAGAGGCGTTTGTGGATGGATATGATAACCCTTATACATTTGTTATGTTTATATTAGCATTTTTTAAGTTGCAAGTCAGGAAAAATATATTTTAAAGGGCATGTCAACCCAAAAAAACAACCTCTGTGAAACAGCAGAGAGGGGTCAGACCGCGCACCACAGTGACTGACGGCTGTGAAGATAGGAGGAGGCGGCAGACTGGAGAGGTGAGATGGCTGAGGGATAGAGGGGGGGGGTGTCCCCTGCGCATGTCAACATCCCTCCCGAGGCAAACAGGAGGCAGAGACCTTTTGGACAGGAAGACAGCCACTACTCTTCAGTTTCCTGGACTTTGGACTGGACTGTGAGTAAGGATTTTTTAACTATACAGAGGGGCCAGCACTGGAGCAAAGATTTAGATTTGGGGGTGGACATGCCCTTAAGCATTCAATAAGCACTCATATTCCACCACAATCATTGGGTGCATAAAATCACAAATAACCAGGACCACCACATATATTGGCCACAAACAATGGTCGGGATTTGTTTGCTGTTAATTTCTTTAGCTCCCCATTAAATCTTATGGCGTCATCTATTAGGGAGACACTTGCAGCACATTATAACCTCCTTTGTACCAAACCTGAATGTTTTGTTTCTTTAAGAAAGAGGGTGCCAGGGAAGAGGGTGAGAAAAAAAGACAAGCCTGCATGGTACTGGACAGCTGGGGCGTCCATGTACCATGTTACAATTCTCTTACTTTGGCCTTAATCTCTGCCAAACATCTATAGAATATTCTAGACATAGTCACAAGAAAGAGCAATGTTTTCTATCTTACTTGGAATTAGTGAGCAGTGCAATTCCACAGTCTACTGCTGTCCTCCGTATCAAAAAGTTATCACGGACATACTTAGTATTGTTTTTTGGAGTTTATAACCATATCAATGTTCCTTCCTTAATTAACCTGTGGATAGAACATCAATCAGTACAAGGCATGGACATCAACTACTGCAAAAATGGTGATACCCACACTTTTAAATCACACAGACCCCTCATATGAAATTAATCCTTGAGTATAAAACCAAGTGTTCCGCTTATAATCACTAACACTTTAAAAATTCCTGTAAGTACATTTTATCTTCACGTTAGTCTATTCATGAGCAGAGAATAATATATTCATTTGCAAGAATTTCTTTTTGTTCTTAGAACAGTGCCTGTGCCAAGAATTGTAGTCACGGCTGCAAGACCAGATTTATTGACATTTTAGCTTAAGATGGAGTACTAACAACCGTCTCTTTGTTTGCTCCTGCAGGGCATTTTTATAAAAGATCATTGGCCATCAGCACATGTTTCTATGTTATAAAGCAGTGAAATGTCACAGGAAATGATACAGCGGAGAAACATTTTTCAAAACCCAGCCAGGTCCCCAAACACATGCAGGCAAAACTGGGATGGTATCCAAGATTTTGTCCTCAAGTACAACAGGGAACCCATAAAGTGCAGGCACAGTTTAGGGAAGTGACCGTCATGTCTTAGATCTGATAGAACTATGGGCGCTGCTAGATACCACAGGGTATCCACTAAAGTTTAGATGTCCTAAACTTTACTGGACACAGGTAGGCTCAAGAAGCAACCAAAAGAAAAAAAAAGGGACATGGTTAGTTAAAGCTACAAGCTTCCATTACACTTACAGGATTATTCAATAAAGTTCTTATTGTTAAAATGGTGCTAATTTTCCCCCACCATCAATGTTGCTTTCAAATGTTAAATAAGATCTGATTGGTTGGGGCAAAATTAGCACCATTTTTACGATAAGAGCCTTTATTGAATCTCCCTGTTTGTTTTTGAGTGTACTTATCCTTTAAGAAAAGTACAATAAAAACATACATGGAATTTCCTATAACACATCTTCTTTTAACTACTTGGACTAGGTATGGAAAGCCATTATCGGCCGTGTTAACCTTGTACCAAGGTTTTACATGCTTTAATGTATGTCCATCAAAAATTAACTTTCTTTCTAATTGTTTTACTGAAGAACAGGAGGTAAATGCACTATTTCTTACCTCCCGTTCTTCAGTGATCTTGCAGGAACAGCGATAAATTACCAGGATCGTTCCAGCGCTGACAACCCCAGCCGAAATCCCTGATGCCTCCAACGCTTCGACTCTCCTTAGCACAGTGTGGCATGTGCGCAGTGCAAAGGAATGTAAGTGCTCGGAGGTGCCGGGGATTTCGGCCGTGGCTCTGCACGCCGGAACGATCCGGTAAGTTTCTCCAGTTTTCCTGCATGATTCCCTGAAGAACGGGAGTAAAGAAATAGTGTTATTACTCCTGTTCTTCAGTAAACAGTTAGTAAGAAAGTAATTTTTTGATGGACATACCCTTTAAAAAACAACTAATGGGGTTGTGGTGGTACAAAAAAAAAAGTGGGCTGCAAAACTGAGACAAACAATGTACCGAGCTGTTGGATAATTGCTGGCATTAAGATTCGGAATTGGTAAACCCCATTCAGAATGCACTGAGAGACACTATCGGCTTTGGTGCATTGCATAAAGGGATCAATAGAAAGCAAGAACATCTCTCTACATAGCCTTATAAATGCCCTGAACAATCATGTTACAGTCCAAACTGTAAATATAGTTTAGAATTACAAGAACCATGTTTTTTGAATACACGCTTTAGAGATGTATAGAAATGCAATTCCAGTATGCATGGAACATTGCTTATTGAGATGTATGTTTAACATCTATGTAGTGTCTGCACTTGTAAAGAGCATGACAGGTGCAGAAACTAGCCTCAATAAAGTTTAGTTTTGTGTTTATCATTGCAACAGAGCGTCTATGATGCTTTCTCCTGGTTTGTTTAATGCCGAATGGCCGATAATACCCTCAGCACTAAACAAAAGATCGAATTAAGGAGCTTGTTGAGCATTTGGTTGTGCGTGAAGATGAAATAAAATAAAACATAGCTCTGATATAACTATGTTGTAGAATCTGAATGTATTTTAAAGGGGTAAAAAAATATTTCCATAAACCGATTCAAAGCAAAACAAACTCAGGCACTTTGGGTCATATTCATAAACACCCGGTATTGAATATTACGATACAGAGCATTAACTGTAAATTACGATATGGCCATTAATCTCGCCCCTGATCGTACATTATGCCGAACTTAGTTAAGTGACAACTATACTGTAAAAATTTACTTTATAGAATTAAAAAGATTGATTATTCCTTCCTCCCAATATTGTTTTTGTGAGAAACTAAAGCACATACAATTTTCATCTGCCAGGTTTGTCCCTGGGCCTTCCTGTATTAAAGAAAAAAAGTATCGCTAAAAAGCGATACTGTGCCTTATAATAGGCCCTTACTTAAGGGGGGACTGTGGTCTAAAATATGACTTTAGGTAATTTGATAGGAATTGCTCTCCTGGAAACTTTTGCAATTTATTTTCATTGTTTTTTTGCATAGTTTTGAAGATATTTAGTTGTGTGTGATATGTTAGCAGCATCACCAGGTCCCGCTGCACTTCCTGCTGTCCTTCTCTGAAACCATGTTAGTCAATCTGCCCTGTGTCTCCTCCTCCCCTTTGCAGCCCCCCATGTCCCTCCCACTCAGGGACCCCATGGTCCCTCGGTTGCAGGCCCCCCTTGGCCCATTCTCTTACAGCCCCATGTGGCCCCGCCCACCCGTGGGTGCATAACCCCCGCACCCCGTGGGTGCATAAGCCCTGCCCACTCGTGGGTGCAAAGCCCTGCCCACTTGTGGTGCACAAGCCCTGCCCACTCATGGGTGCACAAGCTCCACCTACTAGCAGGTGCTAAACCCCACCCACTTGCACGGGGGAGCACAAGCCCACACCCACTCTCGTGCATAACCCACCCACTCGTGGTGCCATGGCCACCCAGACCCCCACCTTACAGAAAACTGTGGAAACAGCCTTTTCAGGCAGAGTGAGGGCTCTGCCTGAAAAGGCTGTTTTCACATAGTGGAAGAGAAGGGCTGTAGATTCCCTTACCTACTCTGTCTGGACTTCCTGTCTCCCTCACACACTGAGGGAGTCTGAAGCTATGCTCGCCGGTGGCACTGTGTAGGAGAGCCTTAGGAATGTCACTGTCCTCCTTCACTCATTAACTTTCTGGTCATTTCTTATATCTTGGGCTGTGGAGCACGTAAGGGTGGTTGATGGCTCGTTTTAAAGGTAGGAATCTGGCTTTAATTTAAACTCTTGATTGGGGCCACAGTTCCCCCTTTAATCCAATATAGTGATGACGCTTTTTACTTACTTGTAAATAGAAGGATGGTTCTATTCTCCCCTTCCTGAGTTGGCCAAGCAACAGGTTTGGCTGAACATCATTAGCGTTAAGCCAATCAGCTGTGCGTTCTGTGGCATTAACTGTTAATATAATTAAAGATCAAAAAACCTGGATGAGTAGAGTTTATCCTAAAGGTGATAAAACTACAGTGCATGTCAAAGAGAAATTATTAGATATTCCCTTAGAGAATTTGTGAAATTTAAAAGCAATTTTTAAACAAATTGTTTGAGGCTTTTCTTATAATATTCCTATATAGTGAACTTTCAGTCACCTAGGTGATAAGGATTAAGGAGAATTGAAATCTAATTTTGCATCGATAAAGGATTCAATTATATGATTCTACAATGAATTCCTGTAATTTGGCCATTCACATTAATGGCATAGAGTCACGTTGGGATCCTGCTTTGGCATGGTTGGGGATCACAACTTTCCTTCAGACAGCATTGAACCCCTAATTCAAGAAGGAGCTGATGCAGTTGGAATGTGCATGTTTACCAAAAAACTTTAGGGATTATCTGAAACACAGGTCTTGGGTACATACACCTGCACGTATCACAGCTTAAGACCTGTGTATTCTGTGTACTCCCTACTGTTATTAAGTATTGGGTTCCAGTGGAACACTAAAGGAAGATATACACAGACTGGAGCAAAGAGCATTGAGAACTCATCTTTATGCAGGGACGTGTATGTTCTCCCGCAGACCTTCTACGTGAAGAACATCGATGTTGGCGGGAATCTGCGCTGCAACGTGTATGGCTATCTTAACTCCCCATTGTATGTAACTTGCTACTACTTTCTTGCTACCGTTAAACCTCTGTTCTAAGAACATGAAGGGCCATATTCATAAATGCCCGGTATCACAATTAGCGATACCCGCTTGAGATCGATAATGTACGTCAGCGGCCGTAATGTATGGCTGCATTTACTCCAAATGTTTGTTATTACGAACGTTCAGTCATAGAATACCATGCAGTTTATAACTACCCGCATGGTATACAATGGGGATCATAAATCTACGATTGCATTATCAAAGATTTGCAATTGTTATTGATAATCCTTATCGTTAATTTATGGTAACGATCGTAATTTAACGATCATTAAACTGATTGGAAATTAATGATCAGTTTAATGATTGCTAAAGGCGCGATATCGTTATCACAAAATTCCAGTTCTTACGCCCATGGAATGCGAAAATGTTGTAAATAGTCTATATTCGGTTTAACTTGAGCAATATGTACTGAACTAAAGTGAAAAGAATGGAAGGAATATATAAAGAGAATTGGATTGAAGGAATACTAGCAAAAGTGTGTCAGTGATGCATAGTGGGAATTATGTTTGTGTATGTTTGGCTACAGTGGATATAAATCTTTACATGCCCTTCTATCAATTGCAGGGTTTTGTACAAATAAAAAAAAAGAAAGTTAAAAAGAAATGAGAAACATTAATGAAGAATCCTATCAATCCTGGTTCTATTATGTTCGTACCCCTAAACTATACTTTGTTGAGGCACTTGTTGATTTTATTACAGCACTCAGTTTTTGGATAAGAGTCTAACACTTTGGAATTTCTGGACTACTACTATTCATATCAACATCATGTCAAATGTTCTCTAATGTATGGGCACCCTAAGGCTCTGGAGATAATTTGGGTGGAGAAATGTCAGTGCTTTAATGCTTTTTCACAATTAAAAATCTGAGGTCCCAAGAAGGACCCAGACTGTTCCAACAAATATGACACGTTCCAATCATGTTTGTTAATGTTGGTGCAAAGAACAGATTAATGACTTGTGTAGGATTGATTGGGAGCACGAGTTGCCAGTCAGCTACATAATCTAAGGTGAGATGGGCTTAAAGGAGCAAAGAGCCCTCCACAAGCATTAAATTGTAATGTCCACCCTTATAATAACTTTCCCCATAACATAGTATGCCTTCCCCCAGCCCCAACCACTATAAATAATTTTAAGAAAGTGCCCCGATCTTTACTTACCTTCCTCTCTCCCTCTCCGACGCACAGCCCGGCCTTCTGCTTGCAATACACCGCAAGCAGGGGCGGGACCGGCCGCCGCGTCTGTGATTGGCTGTGAGACAGCCAATCACGGACGCAGCTGCCGCTTCTCAGAATGCCGGGGGAGAGAGGGAAGGTAAGTAGAGTTGGGGACTTTCTTAAAATTATTTTTTAACGGTTGGGGCTGGGGAAAGGCAAAGTATTATATGGCCAAGGGTTTCTGTGCTAGGGGAGGGATTGCAAAACGGGAGGGAGAGGGAGGGGGAGGGAGAAGGGCTGCAGTGCACATGCCAAACTTCTCCGGAGGCGAGACAGGAGGCAGAGTCCTATATGGACTCTGCTATCCTCCTGGTGGGCAGTTTTTGGGACTTTGGGGGGGGGCTACAGGAGAACCATACGGAGCTGGGATGTGAGGTAAGATTTTATTACACTACATGGTGGGCCATTAGTGGGGGGGATTATAGTTTTGGGGTGGACATGCCCTTTAAATGAAATAGAGCCTTCTTAAACAGAGCTACTTCACAGACTCATCAATAAATATAGCATTGCTTAAATAATCCAAGAAATACTATGATTTCTCATTCATAGCATTCCTAGAGAAATGGGCGGAGTAATGCAAAGTTTCTCCTTTTTATCCTTTGGCTAATACATGTGTCCATCCAGAACCATTGGCTTAATACATGCAATGGAAACTAATGGTATAGAACTATTCATCTGACTTGCGGAAGTGACTTGATTCAATCTTTTTTTTTTTTTATTGAAAGCCCAGGTTTGTTGCTTTTATGCCAAACACCTCAGTGGGAAAGGAAAGCTTTGCAAATGGCTTGGAAAAATAGAGTAACGTAGTGCATTATTTAAAGGTACAGCTTTACAATGGCCTGAACTTTGATTTACACTGTACATTCCCTTTAACCATTTTTAAGAGGGAAGAGAAAGGACTGAACAGCAACACTCTTTATTTATCCTTTATTTATTTAAATTCATCACATCAGTATTTAGTAGAGATGTTCGAAACTGTTGAGTTTCATTCCGTTTTCGAATTTAGAAATTTTCAGAAAGTTCTAAAGTTCGAAAATTCAAGTTTCGTTTTCGAAAATCGTCTACTTTCGATTTTCGATACAAAAATCAAAAATTAGAAAAATTGAGGTTGCGTGAAATTCAGGACTTCTGAAAGTTTCAGTGGGACTTTGAAAACCTCAGATTCGATTCGAAACAGGGTTCTATTTGAACCCACATTACATCTCTATTATTTAGTCAATATTTAGCCAGTATAATTTTTTTTTTTTACGAAACCCATGATCGGTTCTTCCGTGCCCAAACATACCAGGGCAGCAAAGTGCTGTGCTGTGCAGGTGGCAAAGACCATCTTCCCCCTACCCTCCACCCGCCACCCCCACCCTCCAGTTGTCCAGACCCTTTGCCAGGATGCTTCAGGAAGCCCACCAATGCTATCCTACCTGTCGATCTCGAGCTGCCATCAGGGAGTCTCTTTAAGTGCTAAGTGTATGTCAAATAAGGGAGCCATTTCATTAAGGCAAGTAAATGATAGGGGTTTCAAATAAATGGCCATGCCTAGCCAGTGAGGCAAAAAAAAATCGGCCTATATAGGAGAAAACTAGAAGGTGCTCCCAAGAGTACAATAAAGTGTACTAGGAAAGCCTGGGCTATTTAGGCCCTGACACGATACGTGTGACCTCACTTGCGTTCTTGTGATCTCTCAATATTTTGGCCATATGTATTCAGGTCTATGCAGGTCTATTAAAAATGAATATCTATATACACAACAGTGCTACCCTTTGGATTATACTGGAAGTGTCAGTCTTTGTCTATAATGACATAACAGAATTCCTTTTGGAATAAAACGCAATTGTCGGTATATGTAAAAATTTAATTATTTATCATACAAAACATTGAAATATTAAAGTGCTTTGGAAATACAACATGCGCTAAAGATACCTAAAGTGCAACTTAATTTCAAGATTAATATAGAATAAGACAGACATTATCATTTTTATATTTATTGTAACATTATTGTAACACTATGGTGTGTTGTATATCACAGTCACTTAATCTATGTTCTTTATCGATTTGTTCTGCTAAATTTATGCAGGAATATATATTTAAATCCAAACAGCACATTACTGGAACTTCCTTACACTTCCTCTAAGTTTTTATTGGTCTAAACAGATGTAGAGGTTTTAGCAGAGACAGCGATGTGGCTAAACGTTCCATTGTGACTATTCCATTTTAAACAGGAGTACCAGCCACTGTATGTATGTTTATAACTTTATATATGTTGTCTTGTACAGCTCTGCGTCCCCAAGTGGCGCTTTAGAAATAAACTATACATACATACCTAATAATAATTATTTATGGTCATTTAGATGGTAATAGTGAGAAATTACACACATACATTTTCACCTTTCTTATATGTAACATTATATAATCCCACCTCATTAGTAGCTCCTAAACACTCAATGCAATCTCCTACAAACACATAAATATTCATATACTATAGGAAGGACGGATAAAGGGTATGTATGTACCTTAAAACCTTCTTCTTTGAGCTGCTGGGCTGTTCCAAGGAAATGAGGACGGAAAGAATGCTACAAAACATTATACCATTACATTGGGGGTGGCATACACAAACATCAATGGATACAAAATTGCTTTTAGAAATCAATGTGTATATTTGTCTCTTAAATAGGACAGATTTAAAGAAGAAAAATGTTTTTTGTTTCAAAAATCTCACCATTGCCTCTGCCTCTAAAGCTACGACGGAGCTGCGGTAACAGCCCTGATTCACGTGAAATCACTGGGTTTCTTTTATTTCTCTATTCATTTGTAATGCACATGTGCGACCTCAGTTTCCAGGGCACCGAGAAAATCACAAACATCATGTCAAATGTTCTCTAATGTATGGGCACCCTAAAGGCTCTGGAGATAATTTGGGTGGAGAAATGTCAGTGCTTTAATGCTTTTTCACAATTAAAAATCTGAGGTCCCAAGAAGGACCCAGACTGTTCCAACAAAATATGACACGTTCCAATCATGTTTGTTAATGTTGGTGCAAGAGACAGATTAATGACTTGTGTAGGATTGGATTTGGGAGCACGAGTTGCCAGTCAGCTACATAACTTAAGGTGAGATGGGCTTAAAGGAGCAAAGAGCCCTCCACAGAGCATTAAATTGTATGTCCACCCTTATAATAAACTTTCCCCATAACATAGTATGCCTTCCCCCAGCCCCAACCACTATAAAATAATTTTAAGAAAGTGCCCCGATCTTTACTTACCTTCCCTCTCTCCTCCGACGCACAGCCCGGCCTTCTGCTTGCAATACACCGCAAGCAGGGGGCGGGACCGGCCGCCGCGTCTGTGATTGGCTGTGAGACAGCCAATCACGGACGCAGCTGCCGGCTTCTCAGAATGCCGGGGGAGAGAGGGAAGGTAAGTAGAGTTCGGGGGACTTTCTTAAAATTATTTTTTAACGGTTGGGGCTGGGGAAAGGCAAAGTATTATATGGCCAAGGGTTTCTGTGCTAGGGGGAGGGATTGCAAAACGGGAGGGAGAGGGAGGTGTACGCGAGGAGAAAGGGCTGAGTGCGCACATGCCAACTTCTCCCGGAGGCGATCGGAGCCGAGAAAAGACCATGGAATCAACTCGCCCAAAAATGGTGAATACCCAACAACTTTTAAATCACAGACCCCTTCAATGAAATTAACCTTGAGTATAAAACAAGTGTTCCGCTTTATAATCACTAACACTTTAAAAATTCCTTGTAAGTACATTATAATCTTCACGTTAAGTCTATCATAGAGCAGAGAAAAAATATGATCGTTGCCAAGAATTTCTTTTGTTCTTAGAACAAGTGCCTGTGCCGAGATGGTAGTCAACGGATGCAAGACAGATTTATTGACATTTTGAGCTTTAAGAGGAAGTAGAGGAAGTATAGGACAACCGTCTCTGTTGCTCCTGCAGGGCCATTTTATAAAAGTTCATGGCCACAGCACTCATGTTTCTATGTTATACAAGCAGGAAAAAATGAGCAACAGGGGAAATGATTACAGCGGAGAAAACATTTTTCAAAAACCCAGCAGGTCCCCTAAAACAGCAGGCAAAACCTGGGATGGTATCCAAGATGTTGTCCTCAAGGACAACAGGGAAACCCAATAAAGTGCAGGCACAGTTTAGGAAGTTGACCGTCAGTCTTAGATTGATCGAACTATGGGCGTGCTAGATCACAAGTGGCCTATCCCCTAAAGTTTAGATGTCCTAAACTTTACTGGACCACAGGTAGGCTCCAGAAGCAACACAAAAGACAAAAAAAAAAAGGGACATGTTAGTTAAAGCTACAAGATTCCATTTACACTTACAGGGTATTTCAATAAAAGTTTTCTTGTTAAAATGGTGCTAATTTTGCCCCAAACCAATCAGGATGTTAGCTCTTCAAATTTAATAAAAGACTCTGATTGGTTGGGGCACAAATCTGCACCATTTTTAACGATAAGAGCCGTTATTGAAATCCACTGTTTGTTTTATGAGGTACTTATCCTTTAAGATAAAGTACAATAAAAACATAATGGGAATTTCCTAGAAACATTCTTTCTTTTAACTACTTGGTAGGGAGGAAAGCCATTATCGGCCGTGTTAACCTGTGTACCAAAGGGTTGTACATGGCTTTAAATGGTATGTGCCATCAAAAAATTAACTTCTTTCTAATGTTTTATGAAGAAAAGGAGGTAATGCCACTATTTCTTAACTCCCGTTCTTCAGTGAATCTTGAGGAAAGAGATAAATTAAACCAAGGATACGTTCAGCGCTGACAGACCACCAGCCGAAATCCCGATGCCTCCAACGCTTCGACTCTCCTTCGCACAGTGTGGCATGTGCGAACGTGCAAAAGGAATGGTAGATGCAGTCGGAAGGTGCCGGGGATTCGGCCTGGATCTGTGCAGCGCTGGAAACGATCCCGGTAAGTTCTCCAGTTTCTCTGATGATTCACTGAGAACGGGAAGGTAAGAAATAGTGTTTACCTCCTGGTTTCAGTAAAAACAGTTAGTGAAGAAAGTTAAATTTTTTGATGGACACTACCTTAAAAAAACAACTAAGGCGGTTGTGGTGGTACAAAAAAAAAGTGGGTGCAAAATGAGACAAAAACAATGTGACAGAGCTGTGAGTGTGAATATGCTGGCATTAAAGATTCGGAAATGGTGGTAAACCCCATTCAGAATGCATGAGAGGACACAATCGGCTTGGTGATTGCATAAAGGGATAAATAGAAGCAAGGGAACATATTAGTAACATAGCCTCTAAATGCCTTCTGACACATATGTGTACAGTCCAAAACTGTAAATATAGTAGAATTCAAGAACCATGTTTTTTGAATACACGCTTTAAGAGATGTATAGAAATCAATTCCAGTAGCATGGAACATGCTTATTGAGATGTAGGTTGTCAATCTATGTAGTGTCTGCACTTGATAAAGAGCATGACAGGTGCAGAAACTCGCCTCAATAAAGTTTAGTTTGTGGTTATCATTGCAACAGAGCGTCTATGATGCTTTCTTCCTGGTTTGTTTTAATGCCGAATGGACTGATACCCTCAGCACTAAACAAAAGATCGAATTAAGGCAGCTTGTGAGCATGTGGTGGTTGTGCGTGGAAGATGAAATAAAATAAAAACATAGCTATTGATCTAACATATGTTGTAGAATCTGAATGTTATTTAAAGGGGTAAAAACAATATTCCATAAAACCGATTCAAAAGCAAAACAAAACTCAGGCCACTTTGGGTCATATATTCATAAACACCCGGTATTGAATATTAGCGAACGAGCTTAACTGTAAATTACGATATGGCCATTAATCACGCCCGCGATGTACATGTATGCCGAACATTAGTATCAGTGACAATATACTGTAAAATTACTTTATAGAATTAAAGATTGAATTATCCTTCCTCCAATATTGTTTTGTTGAAGGAACTAAAGCACATACAATTTTCATCTGCCAGGTTATGTCCTGGGCCTTCCTGTATAAAGAAAAAAAGTATCGCCTAAAAAGCGATACTGTGCCTTTATAAATACGGCCCTTACTAAAGGGGGACTGTGGTCTAAAAATGACTTTAGGTAATTGATAGAATTGCTCTCTGAGAACTTTTGCAATTTATTTCATGTTTATTTATTTTCATAGTTTTGAAGATATTAATGTTGTGTGTGATATGGTAGCGCATCACCAAGGTCCCCTGCACTTCCTGCTTCCTGCCTCTGAAAACCATGTTAGTCAATCTGCCCTGGTGTCTCCCTCCCCTTTGCAGCCCCCCATGTCCCTCCCACTCAGGGACCCCATGGTCCCTCCGGTTGCAGGCCCCCTTGGCCCATTCTCTTACAGCCCCATGGGCCCGCCCACCCGTGCGGTGCATAACCCCGCACACCGTGGGTGCATAAGCCCTGCCACTCGTGGGTGCATAAGCCCTGCCCACTTGTGGGTGCACAAGCCCTGCCAACTCATGGGTGCACAAGCTCCACCTATAGCAGGTGCATAAACCCCACCCACTTGCACGGGGGAGCACAAGCCCCACCCACTCACGGGTGATAAGCCCACCCACTCGTGGGTGCCATGGGCCCCAGACCCCCACCTTACAGAAAACTGTGGAAAACAGCCTTTTCAGGCAGAGTGGGGCTCTGCCTGAAAAGGCTGTTTTCACATAGTGGAAGAGAAGGGCTGGTAGATTCCCTACCTACTCTGTCTGGACTTCCTGTCCCCTCACACACTGAGGGAGTCTGAAGATATGCTCGCCGGTGGCAACTGTGTAGGAGAAGCCTTAGGAATGTCACATGTCAGCCTTCCACTCATTAACTTCTGGTCATTTCTTATATCTTGGGCTGTGGAGCACAGTAGAGAGGTGGTTGATGCTCGTTTTAAAGGTAGGAATCTGGCTTTTAATTTAAACTCTTGATTGGTGGCCACAGTTCCCCTTTAATCCAATATAGTGATGACGCTTTTACTTACTTGTAAATAGAAGGTGGTTGCTATTCTCCCCTTCCTGAGTTGGCCCAAGCAAAAGGTTTGGCTGGAACATCATTAGCGTTAAGCCAATCAGCTGTGGCTTCTGTGGCATATAACTGTAATATAATTAAAGATCAAAAAAACCTGGATGAGTAGAGTTATCCTAAAGGTGATAAAAACTACAGTGCATGTCAAAGAGAAATTATTAGATATTCCCTTAGAGAATTTGTGAAAGTTTTAAAGCAATTTTAAAGCAAATTGTTTGAAGGCTTTTCTTATATATTCCTATATAAGTGAACTTTCAGTCACCTAGGTGATAAGGATTAGGAGGAATTGAAATCTAATTTTGCATCGATAAAGGATTCAATTAAGATTTCTACAATGAATTCCTGTAATTTGGCCATTCACATTAATGGCATAGAGTCACGTGGGATCCTGCTTGGCATTGTTGGGGATCACAACTTTCCTTCAGACAGCATTGAACCCCTAACTTCAAGAAGGGCTGATGCAGTTGGAATGTGCAATGTTACCAAAAAAACATTAGGGAGTATTCTGAAACACAGGGCTTGTGGTACAAAAACCTGCACGTATCACAGCTTAAGACCTGTGTATTCTGTGTACTCCCTACTGTTATTAAGTATTGGGTTCCAGTGGAAAACACTAGAAGGAAGATATTACACAGACTGGGAGCAAAGAGCATTGAGAAACTCATCTTTATGCAGGGACGTGTATGTTCTCCCAGCAGGACACTTCTACGTGAAGAACATCGGATGTTGGCGGGGAATCTGCGCTGCAACGTGTATGGCTAGCTTAACTCCCCATTGTAGTAACTTGC
Organism: Hymenochirus boettgeri; assembly: GCA_019447015.1. NCBI lineage: Eukaryota > Metazoa > Chordata > Amphibia > Anura > Pipidae > Hymenochirus > Hymenochirus boettgeri. The sequence continues at coordinate 105,862,281 of CM033477.1, read as the reverse complement.
TACTACTTTTCTTGCTACCGTTAAACCTCTGTTCTAAGAACATGAAGGGCCATATCATAATGCACGGTATCACAATTTAGCAATACCGGTAGATCGATAATGTAGTCAGCGGCCGTAAATGTGGCTGCATTTACTCCAAATGTTTGTTAATTAACGAACGTTCAGTCATAGAATACCATGCGTATAAACTACCGCCAGTGGTATACAATGGGGATCATAAATCTACGATTGCATTATCAAAGATTTGCAATTGTTATTGATAATCCTTATCGTTAATTTATGGTAACGATCGTAAATTAACGATCATTAAACTGATTGGAAATTAATGATCAGTTTAATGATTGCTAAAGGCGCGATATCGTTATCACAAAAAATTCCAGTTCTTACGCCCATGGAATGCGAAAATGTTGTAAATAGTCGTATATTCGGTTAAACTTGAGCAATATGTATGAACATAAAGTGAAAAGAATGGAAGGAAATAATAAAGAGAATGGATTGAAGGAATACTAGCAAAAGTGTGTCAGTGATGCATAGTGGGAATTATGTTTGTGTATGTTTGGCTACAGTGGGATATAAAATCTTTACATGCCCTTCTATCAATTGCAGGGTTTTGTACAATAAAAAAAGAAAGAAGTTAAAAAGAAATGAAGAAACAGTTAATGAAGAAATCCTATCAAATCCTGGTTCTATTAGTGTCGTACCCCTAAACTAATACTTTTTGGGGCACTTGTTGATTTTATTACAGCACTCAGTAATTTTGGATAAGAGTCTAACACTTTGGAATTTCTGGGACTACTACTATTCATATCAACATCATGTCAAATGTTCTCTAATGTATGGGCACCCTAAAGGCTCTGGAGATAATTGGGTGGGGAGAAATGTCAGTGCTTTAATGCTTTTTCACAATTAAAAATCTGAGGTCCCAAGAAGGACCAGACTGTTCCAACAAAATATGACACGTTCCAATCATGTTTGTTAATGTTGGTGCAAGAGACAGATTAATGACTTGTGTAGGATTGGATTTGGGAGCACGAGTTGCCAGTCAGCTACATAACTTAAGGTGAGATGGGCTTAAAGGAGCAAAGAGCCCCCAGAGCATTAAATTGTATGTCCACCCTTATAATAAACTTTCCCATAACATAGTATGCCTTCCCCCAGCCCCAACCACTATAAAATAATTTTAAGAAAGTGCCCCGATCTTTACTTACCTTCCCTCTCTCCTCCGACGCACAGCCCGGCCTTCTGCTTGCAATACACCGCAAGCAGGGGGGGACGGCCGCCGCGTCTGTGATGGCTGTGAGACAGCCAATCACGGACGCAGCTGCCGCTTCTCAGAATGCCGGGGGAGAGAGGAAGGTAAGTAGAGTTCGGGGGACTTTCTTAAAATTATTTTTAACGGTTGGGGCTGGGGAAAGGCAAAGTATTATATGGCCAAGGGTTTCTGTGCTAGGGGGAGGGATTGCAAAACGGGAGGGAGAGGGAGGCGGAGGGAGAAGGGCTGCAGTGCACATGCCAAACTTCTCCGGAGGCGAGACAGGAGCAGAGTCCTATATGGACTCTGCTATCCTCCTGGTGGGCAGTTTTTGGGACTTTGGGGGGGGCTACAGGAGAAACCATACGGAGCTGGGATGTGAGTAAGGATTTTATTACACTACATGGTGGGGCCATTAGTGGGGGGGATTATAGTTTTGGGGTGGACATGCCCTTTAAATGAAATAGAGCCTTCTTTAAACAGAAGCTACTTCACAGACTCATGCAATAAATATAGCATTGCTTAAATAATCCAAGAAATAAGCTATGATTTCTCATTCATAGCATTCCTAGAGAAATGGGCGGAGTAATGCAAAGTTTCTCCTTTATATCCTTTGGCTAATACATGTGTCCATCCAGAACCATTGGCTTAATAACATGCAATGGAAACTAATGGTATAGAACTATTCATCTGACTTGCAGAAGTGACTTGATTCAATCTTTTTTTTTTTTTTTTTTTTTTTTTTATTGAAAGCCCAGGGTTGTTGCTTTTATGCCCAAACACCTCAGTGGGAAAGGAAAGCTTTGCAAATGGCTTGGAAAAATAAGAGTAACGTAGTGCATTATTTAAAGGTACAGCTTTACAATGGCCTGAACTTTGATTTACACTGTACATTCCCTTTAACCATTTTAAGAGGGAAGAGAAAGGACATGAAACAGCAACACGCTTTATTTCCTTTATTTATGAAATTCATACATCAGTATTTAGTAGAGATGTTCGAAACTGTTGGTTTTCATTCGTTTCGAATTTAGGAAAATTTCAGAAAGTTCTAAAGGTTCGAAAAATTCAAAGTTCGTTTCGAAAATCGAACGCCTTTCGATTTTCGATACAAAAATCAAAAATTAGAAAAAATTGAGGTGTCCGTTGAAATTCAGGACTTCTGAAAGTTTCAGTGGGATTGAAAACCTCAGATTCGATCGAAAAACAGGGTTCTATTTGAACCCACATACAATTCTATATTTAGTCAATATTTAGCCAGTATAATATTTTTTTTTTCATACGAAACCATGATCGGTTCTTCCGGTGCACCTAAACACAAGGGCAGCATAAGTGCGTGGCGTGGCAGGTGGCAAAGAACCATCTTACCCCCTACCCTCCACCCGCACCACCCCCACCCTCCAGTGTCCAGACCCTTTGCCAGGATGCTTAAGGAAGCCCACCAATCTATCCACCTGTGCGATCTCGAGCTGCCATCAGGAGGTCTCTTAAGGGCAAGTGTATGTCCAAATAAGGGGAGCCATTTATTAAGGCAAGTAAATGATAGGGTTTTTCAAATAATGGCCATGCACTAGCCATGAGGCCTAAAAAAAAATCGGCCGCCTATATAGAGGAAAGCAACTTGAAGGTGCATCCCAAGAGTGACAATAAAGGGTGTAACTAGGAAAGCCTGGGCATTTAGGCCCTGACACGATACGTGTGACCTCCTTGCGTTGTGATTCCTCAATATTTTGGCCATATGTATCAGGTCTATGCCGGTCTATTAAAATGAATCTATATATACACCCACAACAGTGCTACCTTTGCGATTATACCGGGAAGTGTTACAAGTCTTGTCTTAATGACATATAAGAATTCCTTTTGGAATAAAACGCAATTGTCGGTGTTATATGTAAAAATTTAATATTTATCATACAAAACATTGAAATATTAAAAGTGCTTTGGAAATACAACACATGCGCTAAAGATACCAAAGTGCAACTAATTTCAAGATTAATATAGAATAAGGACAGACTTATCATTTTTGATATTATTGTAACATTATTGTAACACTATTGGGTGGATGTAATCATACTCACTTTAATCTAGGTCTTTATCGTTTGTTCTGCTAAATTATGCAGGAATATAATTTAAAATCCAAAACAGCACATACTGGAACGTCCTTACACTTCTCGTAAGTTTATGCGTCTAAACAGATGTAGAGGTTTTAGCAGAGACAGCGATGTTGTGGATAAACGTTCCATGGGACTATCCATTTTAACAGGAGAGTACCAGCCCACTGTATGTATGTTATAACTCTTATATATGGTTGTCTTGTACAGCGTCTGGTCCCCAAGTGTGAGCGCTTTAGAAAATAAACAACGACAACTACTACCTAATAATTATGATTATGGTTCATTAGATGGTACATAGTGAGAAATTACACACATACATTTTCACCTTTCTTAGATGTAAACATATATATCCCACCTCATTAGTAGCTCCTAAAAACACTCAATGCAATCTCCTACAAACACATAATATTCATATACTAATAGGAAGGACAGGTAAGAGGTTGTGAGTACCGTAAAACCTCTTCTTCGTGAGGCTGGGGCGGTTCAAGGAAATGAGGCGGAAAAAGAATGCTAACAAAACATTCTATAACCATTAATTGGGGTGGTTACACAACATTCAATGGATACCAAAATTGCTTGAGAAATCAATGTGTATATTGGATCTTAAATAGCGACAGATTTAAAGAAGAAAAAATGGTTTTGTTTCAAAAAATCTTCACCATTGCCTTCGCCTCTAAAGCTACGACGGAGCTGGGTAACACGCCCTGCCACCCGATATTCACGTGAAATCACTGGTGTTTCTTTATTCTCTATTCATTTGTAATGCACATGTGCGGAGAACCTCAGTTTCCAGGGCACCGAGGACACAATATAATAAATATATCCTAATTAATAGTAGTATAGTATATTAATATAAGTCAATTATATGTATAATAGTTAGGATTATAGTAGTATAGTTTATAGTAGTGTATATATGTGTTAGTTATATGTTTTATATAGTAGATATATAGTTATATAGTATAGTATATAGTGCAAGTATATAGTGTTTATATAGTAGTATAGTATAAGTAGAGTAATATAGTATAGTTATAGTAGTATCTAATATATAGTAGTATAGTATAGTGTGTATAGTAATATAGGTGAGTAGTTCTAGTGTATAGTCTTGTAGCATAGTATCTAGTAGTATAATATAGTAGTAGAGTATATAGTAGAATAGTTTATAGTAGTATATATATAGTAGTATAGTATATTGTAGTATAGTATATAGTAGTAGTTTATAGTAGTATAGTATATAGTAGCATAGTATATAGTAGTATATATATAGTAGTATAGTATATAGTAGTATAGTATATAGTAGTATAGTTTATAGTAGTATATATATATAGTAGTATAGTATATAATAGTATAGTATATAGTAGTGGTCAAGTAGTGGTCGGGAATATGGCATACACGGGATCAATATTTTGAGTGATCAATTATCAATTAATATATCGGATTGCTAAAAATTTTTGAAAAAATCCTTTTAATGGGTCTGCTAGTGGATTTTCGAAGTCCCACATATATGTACACACAGATACTGTATGAGGAATGGCGTGTTGGACTGTTTTCTGTTACACTTGGGAACAGCCCGCAGATCTACTGCACAATAAGGAATAGGAATTCTTACTCCTTTCTCAAGGAAAAAGATGATGTGCACAAAGCTACAGTATATGGTAATGGACCCGTTCATCATCAAATACCTGGAAAGTATATTTACCTGCCTCCCTTGAATCACTGGGGGCTAAATTGAACATTAATGTATACTAACACTCATCCTCCAAGTATAGGGACAGTTCACTTGACTCCATAAAAAAAAGACACATAAATATTAAGATTTTAAAATTTAAACATCTCCCGGAGCTTAAATACTGACATTGTACTGTCAAAGTAACGTAGGCACATGTCTCTATTAGAGATGGACAAAACTTTGTTCCATTTTTCTGATTTACTTATCTTGTGAAAAAACCCGAAGATATGAAAACAGAGCATAATTTCAGGACTTTGGACCGCATTTTCGATGATTATTGAATGTATTGTATTTTATTTCTGGTAATCCTTGAACATAACCTTGAAAGTTTGATAACCATCGAAAATACGATCAGAAACTACTTTCGAGTTTCCAGTTGTATTTTTGAGGTTTATCGAATGTTCGCAGATATTTTCGAGGATTACTGAAAATAACCTCATACATTCGATTATCATCAAAAATGCAGTCTGTTGTCACTAAATCCGAACAATCCAACTAGTTTCGGACGGAACATTCGGATTTCAGAACTAAGGAGTTCCGTTTCGAATCTGGGTCCCATCTCTAGTCTCTTTTATAAAATTATATAAACATTGTATTGCCCCAGAATACAAAGAACCCTCATGGTAATAAATAACGGTTTTATTATTCCAGCAGGCATATAGCATAATGATGCATTGATTAGAAATTCTGTCTCTAACCTGGATCCCAATCAGAATTCCTTTCTGAGGCAGCTTGAAACCAGTAGAAATTAATGCTTTCAGGAATGCAGAATAAATATTCTGACCAAAACAGGCCACCTTAGTAGAGAGATACAATACACCAGTCAGTAATTTATGTAATAACCCAACTACTGAATTCCTGTAGTCAGCAGCAGCAGAAATAGTATTTACAGCACATGCACAGGAGTAAAAATAGAAATGATTTGGTTTCTGTTCGCTAGGAAAAAATAACTTGAACTTTCAGTTACAGTGAATTTTGCAGTACCCATAATTTTATACTTTTCTTTTGTGAACAAGTGCTTTCTGCAAAATAATAACTAGGGCAATCTGGTTATATGACCTTCATGGTTGGGTATGTACTCCTTTGTTGACAAAAACTGCCCCAAAAATTGCTGCTGTTCCCTGATAAATATATTAGTAAAAATATTTTTCTCTGGGCAGTCAGTCCTTCTACAAGTTAAACTGTGTTTAAACTATGTTTTAAAAAGCTCTTAGCTTTACTCATCTATTTTACCCCTATAAATACAGAATGAGTTTTGATTAACAAGTGCAAGGATTCTGTGGTGCTACTATTAATCAATTATTTTGTGAGATTGCATTGCATGGTAAGAGCAAACCAATAAAAGGTTTTCTCAACTAGGGGAAAAAATTGACATTTAGGGGCATATTTATAAAGCAACGATAATAGCGCCCAAAAATTACCGCCCACATCGCGGCCGCAAAATAGCGCTAATCGCCGTATTTATAGCGGCCGCGATGTGCTGCGGTAATTTTAAGCCCCTTCGCGGCGATACTGTAGTATCGCCGCGAAGGGACTTAAAATCCCCCCGACGCCTCTCCTAAGGGGGCGGGGCATACGCCCACCCCGCCCACACCCCCCGCGGCGGCGGCGGCAACCACCCGCCGCCGCTTCCCAGCAGCCCCTCCCAACCCGTTCCCCGCTCGCGGCAATCGGAACGGGAGGCTAGAGGGGCTGCCGGGAAGGCGCCGCGCACCCCCTCCCCGGCAACCCCTCCAAGCCCCCCGCCCCGGCCGCTCCCGGGGAGGGGAAGGGAGGGAGCCGCTGGGGGTGGAGGCTCCCTCCAGCGGGGCCTGAAAGGCCTTTTGGGCTTAGGGGGTCCCGCAGCTCGAACCGGGATCCCCCTCCCCGGCCCTTATAAGGGCCCTTGCGGCACTGATAATGCCTTTGGCGGGGGTCCCGCAGCTCGAACCGGGACCCCCAGTCGGCTCTTAAAAGCCCTGGGCGGCGTCTTCTTTCTTCCAGTCCCGGCGACACCAGCTCCGCCGAGGCCGCCGACCCCCGAGAGGTACCCCTGCGGCCGCCAGGGTACCCCCGCGGGCGCCGGCACCTCAACGAGGCAGATGTTGCCGGCGTCTTGATCCGACGCGACGTCTTCGGGCTGGCGACACAACCCCACTCAGGTCGCCGATGCCAGGCGACTCACTGCGGCCGCCAGTGAGCCCACTGGCACCGCCGGCCTCAGCGGAGCCGATGTTGCCAGCCGCTTCTTTCTTCTTTCTTCAGCCATCTACTGCGATGGCTCTGAGTTCCGCGGCGGAAAGCTCCTCTTTATATAGGTTTGCAGAAATCCATAATCCGTTTCTGATTGGTCAATTTTTTAATACTTGCTTTACATTAACCAATCATATTCTGGAAAGTTCTGAAATCTGATTGGTTAATGTAAAGCAAGTATAAAAATTGACCAATCAGAAACGGATTATGGATTTCTGCAAACCTATATAAAGAGGAGCTTTCCGCCGCGAACTCAATGCCATCGCAGTAGATGGCTGAAGAAAGAAGCGGCTGGCAACATCGCCTCCGCTGAGGCCGGCGGTGCCAGCGGGCTCACTGGCGGCCGCAGTGAGTCTGCCTGGCATCGGCGACCTGAGTGGGGTTGGTGTCGCCAGCCCGAAGACGTCGCCCAAGGGCTCTTTTAAGAGCCCACACTGGGGGTCCCGGTTCGAGCTCGTGGACCCCTAAGCCCAATGGCACTTGTAAGTGCCGCAAAGGCCCTGATAGGGCCGGGAGGGGGGTCCCGGTTCGAGCTGCGGGACCCCTTAAGCCCCAAAAGGCTCTTGTCAGAGCCGCAAGGGCACTTGTAAGTGCCGCAAAGGCCCTTACAAGGGCCGGGGAGGGGGGGTCCCGGTTCGAGCTGTGGGACCCCCTAAGCCCCAAAAGGCCCTTCTCAGGGCCCCGCTGGAGGGAGCCTCCACCCCGCCCCGCGCTCCCCTCCTTCCCCCCCTGGGAGTGGGGCCGGGGCGGGGCTTGGAGGGGTTGCCGGGGAGGGGGGTGCGCGGCGGGTGGTCGCCCGCCGCGGGGGTGTGGGCGGGTGGGCGTGTCTCCCGGGGCGGGTGCGACCACCCGCCGAGGGTTGCCTGCCCATCCCCGCCGCGGGAGGTTAGTATCGGCTGACTTCGCCACCTTCGAGGTGGCGAAGTAAACAGCCGATACTAGCCGAGCGAAACCAGTACCGCCGCTTTATAAATAGAAGCGGCGGTAACAGGTAAGTATCGCGCGAAAGGTTAACGCTTCGTTAACTTTTCGCGGCCGTTTCGGACTTTTATAATCGCGGTAAACGCGATTTATCGTTAATTCCGCGAAAAACGCCGCGAAAAGTTAACGAACCTTTATAAATATGCCCCTTAGTTTTATTGAAGACGGGAGGTAAAGGAGCGGTGTCTTACCTCCTTGTTCAATAAAACCTGCAAGGACCGGGAGAGAAGGTAGGTACTTACGTGATCGCTTGCTCCTCTGTCGCTTAGTCTGACAGTCCTAACAGACTCTGTCTTCAATGCGCATGTTACCTGCAGATTTTATTGAAGACGGGAGGTAAGAAACAGCTCCTTTACCTCCCCATTCTTCAATAATAACTATGCCAATAAACTATTGGAATCCACCTGTAAATAAACCACATCTCCTATTATGTGGTTTAGGTTATTTCAGTGGGACCTAACTGGGGCTGCAAAAGTTTTAATATGCTCTGTAGGTTTTTACTTAATGCTCCAAAAGACAACATCATACAGGGATATCTTCTTCTTTTTAAAATGGTGCTAATTTTGCCCCAACCAATCAGAACTTATTTCACATTTGAAAGCTAACATCTGATTGTTGGGGAAAATTAGCACCATTTTAAACGATAAGAACTTTTATTGAATTACCCTGATACTATTCACTCTTTATAAACTAGCAGCAAAGAAAGGTATGTGGCCCTTAATCACAACACTGCCTACAACCAAATTCAGTCCATCCAATCGATTCTTCTCAAATGAAATTTGATTTGTAACCAGCAATTGATGGGGTAGATGCATTAAATGTCGCAACTGACCTGCACTTGTAGTAACCACTTTGTGACTGTTATTGCATCGTTAGTGAGCGGTAAGTCACAACCTTTGGTACGGCTTTAAAGCCACAATTGAAAAGGCATTCATTTTGGTGCAAGAAAGAGAGCAATCATCATTGCTAAATTTATTACTCCGCCTGCACTGTGCTATTTCCAAAAGTCTTTGGTATGGTGCAGGCAACACAAAATAAGTTGTTGCAATTTATTAGCACAAACAAATGTCAACAGGATTCATTATGCAAGAAGCTTCTGGTTAGAGAATCCAACTTCAATTTATTAACCCAACACAATTCCTATGTGGCAAGGGCCCAGACACATGAAATTCTTTTAAAAACACTGAGAGAAAAAAATCCTGAAAATGTAATTTAGCTGTCCTCAGGGTAATGGGTTTGTACATGTTTACTTTGATTCAAACAGAGCTTTAGTTGTTTTGTAACAAATCAATGTTAGGCAACGGTCACAGGTTTTTACCTCGCCTGTAGATGCCATCTCACACCGCAAAACGGGATCAGCTCCACGAAGACGGGGCCAGGAGAACATAGGAGCCTATTAAAGAAAGGATTACAGGAGGGGTAATTTTTGTGCTCATTTTTAGTTTTTGTCCCATGTTTTTGTCACACAGCACAGAAAACAAACCTTGATCCCAACATAGTCTGCAGGGATAATAGGACGCCCCAACGTTGGGAGAGAAGCTTCATCTACCTTTTCTCCAATCATAACTTTTGTAGCCACATCAATAAAATCCACCCCAAGAGTCTTGGATACAAAGGGAAAGGACCGTGATGCTCTCAGATTACATTCAATCACCTAAAAAATGTTTAAAAATACCCAGATTATAAAGAGTATTATGAACACAATGAAATACAACCTGTATTAAGATACACACAAGAGGCAGTTTATACATTATCTACGTAAAGTTCCCAGGAGATAACTATAAAAAGATTTCATTAGTAGTTTTAGAAAAATTATACACTTTATTTTTCCTGATTAAAATGTATTAGGACTATGTACCGAGAGCTACTATCGGCTTTTTCAGATTTAAATCCACGTTAACCAATATACCAAGGGATAATGCAGCGTTAAGATAGAAAGAATAGCAGTTGCAGAGGTGCGCAAAAACAGGGTTGCACAACCAATGTACCGAGCCAATAGTGGCTCTTTAGGATGGAAAATAGCTGGCATTAAAGATTCGGAATGGGTTAACCTGATTCCAGATTTATAGAGACTTGCTATTGGCTAGGTGCAATGTCTTAAGGGGGCAATAGAGACCGATATAACCTTATATGTGTTTGAATGTGCTACGAATGTGTAATAGCAGACATATCTTTTTTATTTGATAAAATGTGTTTCCTCCTTGTAAATTCAAAACACAAAGATAAATAAACGAATGACCAAATCAAATCACAACATAGATAATTTGTGTTCATTGAATGCATCCAGAGAATCAATAAATAGGTATTATCCATGTTCAATTTTCTTCAAGAAATTCTCTTTTTCTTGCTGATATATTATATTTCAATATAACTTCAATGTGACATCTGCCCTCCCTAATCCCACTAGATTACATATTTCCATGGGTCATGTACCTAGAAACAATCCAAGCATTTGATAAATCAAGAGCAAGCTTAGCTATTAGTAATGAATATATTCATCATAATGTAGGTATAGTATATAACGGTAAGAGCTACTCTCCTTGACTGTCCTCTTGTCATGCAATAAAAAGAAAATAAAGGTGATTTAAAGCACAGCACTCCTATTATCTGAAAACGAAAAGGAGAGACAAAGAGTGAGAGACTGCAGAAAATTCTGATGTGTTGATGATATGAGCCATTTGTTTGTTACCGGAGCAGTTCAAGGAGAATAACACTAGTTTCAGCAAAGTCGGTCCCACAGCCTCTATCTAATTATAGTTTGTACAAACCCCAGAACAGTGCAGATTTTCAAGGTTCAAAAAATCAAATTGTGCATCGAAACTGCAAACTTTCTGTGACATATTCCAGTTTAGACTGTTTGCATTTCTGCAGTACCACACAGTTTCATCCATACTGTAGTTTCCACTGATGAAATGATGATGTCTAGTAACTAACAGGTCCAGCTTACAGAGTAAAGTACCAAATGTACAGGATTTCCCTGCCCTTTTGCCGCATGTCATGCTTTTTATTATATGTAAACACAAATGTAATATATAGGGATGAGGTCTCTGGGCAAGATATTGGCAATTATGGACAGTTACAGTACCCCAAAGTACACCACCATACACCAACATTTCATTCAGGGACTGACCTCTTTCTCTGTACTTTGCCCTTGAGTTTTAAATGTTTACATTTACAGTGTTTCATTTGCTATTGTAAATGTTAAGCTACTGTACACTGTCCTTTGTGAACATCTCAGAAGTAACATGCAGATTGTATTTAATAGGAACATCTGAGAAATAAAATAGACATTAAAATCTAAGAAAATCCTGATCTAGCTTTTTATCAGTCATTCACATTTCTATTATAGGCTGTGTATGTAAACACAGTGATGTTGGGTCTTTAAATAAATAAACCCACTGTAAAACAACAACTTTTAGATTACTGATCTATGTCTTAGACCAACATGCATCCTGACAGGTGACACATTCTTTTTGCGACAGCAGCCTGGTATTACTGTATTATACAGGCTGATAGTGGCTCTTTTCTTATCAATGCCTTGTCAAGCAGCTCGCAGTAGTGATTGACATATCAATAGCGCAGTGATGGAGCCCAGAAAAGCTGCTATTATGCTGGCAGCTCACATATAACTGTCTGTGCTACAAAAGACACAGGAGGAGGAAGTTACACGAGGAAAAAACTACATGAAATGAAATTGCTTTGTAAATTGAGATGTTCCCAGAAGGCTGCTGTTTAGAAAATGTGAGTGTTTTACACACCCAAATCAAGTTGCCTTGGTTTATTAGGTAAGTACTAGAAATGTATATAATGGAAAATACTGACAGCAGACACAATAAAAGTATAAATATATAATCTTGGTTGGATTGTTGTGAAATGGCAGTTTATCATTACAGACACTGCCATCTAAAAATGACATATATTTTATCATTTAATCATTGTAATAATGTACTGCAGGAACAAAAAAGGTATTAATTTCAAATGAGACTGGTCTTGCCTTAATCTAATTATCACTCATTTTGCATTCCATCTTGCTTCTTGGGGGACCTTTTTAAAGGCCATGTGCCATTTTAAATGAGGAATATTCTTATAATATATGTTATAGTTATTTTTTCGCTTCATTGGTGTTGTTAACATGGGCACAAAATGCCAAAAACAGTATACAGCAGCACACACCTGTTTACCTGATGGAGCAGTGATGAGGAATAAAAGTAACTTACTTATTTGGTGTGCTACTCTCTTTATATATTATTTTATACTGTTTATTGTATTAAACCCTAGGGTAAGGGATTTTCAGAGAGGTAGTGCACCCCAAAGGTGAATGTGCGTTAAGATTTTAAACTATACAGCAGTGCACACACAAGTCTTAAAGTTTCATATGTGCGACCATGAGGGATGACCCATGACGCAGGATGTGTAGGAACATCCGTTTCGTTCGTCGATCGTGCCATATTTGGGCATTCGGACATGGCTCGTTGGCCGATTTACTAGGCAGGCTATTAACGAATGCCCATTTCAGATGACAAAGCGCCCATACACAGATTGATCGTCAGACACAACAGACAGCTTTACTGAAAAGTCAATGCTAAACGTTGTTTACTACTATTGTAGGGATTTCTGAACCAGTAATGCTTGGTTCATAGTTTAGACATGTTGTAACTAGAAGGTACCGGTTTCTTTCTTAGAGCATCATATCATGGTAATGTAACAAGTTCACCTTTTATCAAACAAAGAAGTAAAAGAAAACTTTGCGTGCATTTGAATTTTCATTTTTCTATCAACTGAAATGAAGCTACATGGTTAGAATTCAGCTCTTACCTGTACATCATTCCCCCTGACAAGGAACTGCACATTGAATGGTCCAGATATTGCAAATGCTTTAGCGATTTTCTTGGTAGCAATTTTCACCTAAACATTTGAGAAAAACTCATTAAAGTTGAGGTGCTACTTTCCAATAGTTTTTCAGTCCAGGTGGCAGTTTTTAGATCCCATAAGACTATTTCCTATATCAGCTTTTGCTTTTGTCATTTCTTTTTTGACTGCAGAGCAAACTTCACATTCCTGAAATAATATCTACCAACAGCCCCAGAATCTATAATTAATACTTTTCATTTCTATCAACTTCTTTTTGATTGAACTAATGACACCTTATATGCAATAATGTTCTCTATCTGCACAGCCTCTTCCAATAATGGTTTGGCTAAACTTAAAACATGTAGATCAAGTAACACCCCCCCCATCCCTGCATCATAGCCCTTAGGTTTGTAGCTATGAGACGTTAGAATGCATGCTTATGGTCTTTTATTGTCAGTCTATTGTCTGGAACATGCTGCACAAACTATCTACCATTATGTAATGAACTTGATACAATCCATTCATACATATACAATAGATATAGTTTGGGATTGTGCAACAATCTTACAAATAGGACACCATGTACAATGGACAGTGGGCCATGTCCATTTTTTATGATTTTTAAGGATACAGTATCTAGATAAGTATGAATCATTGCAGCTTGGCATGGAGAGCATACACAATACTTTGGATGGACAGATACTGGAACTTTATCATGGAGAAGTAAAACTTACCTCGACCCTTACATACTTACCTTCCAGGTTCCTGTGATGCAGTAATCACTTGAGATATACTGCCTGGGAGATGCCTGGAAATCAAGGTGCGCTGGCATAACATCTCCATTGAATTTTTTTTTTCGTGCTACAAAGTAGCGGAAAAAACAATCTGTTTCCTTTTTGCATTGGGAGCCTACCACAGTTAATACAAATGTTGCAGATCGTGCAAGAAAACAGTTAAAGGGTAACTGTGGTCAATAATGACTTTAGGTAAATTGACTGGAATTGATTTCTTGAATATTTTTACAATTTACTTTCATAATTTTTTTACATAGTTTTGAAGATGTTTTTATGTGTGATATGGTAGCAGCATAAACCATATTCCCTGCATTTCCTGCACTTAAACATATCACATTCCCTCTTTCCTGTGTATCCTTCTCCTTGTGGGCCCACATGGCCCCACCCCTTGCTGGAATCACATAGCCCCTACCCCTTGTGGGGCCCTCGTGGACCCTCCTCATGGGCCCCTCTATCTTGCAGGCCACCCTTGGCCTCTTCCCTTGCAACCTACCTGGCCCCTCCCACTCATGGGCCCCATGGCCCCTCAACCTGATAGGTCCCCCATAGACCCCCCCTTCCAGACCCCCTCAGCCCATTTACTTGCAGGCCCCGTGGCCCCTACGACTCATTGCACACCCATGGTCCCTCCCCCAAACTGTCTGATTCTGCATCTGCCTGAAAAGGCTGTTTTTACACAGTTTTAGGGGGGTATGAATCTGAAGTGCCAGTGAGTGAGGGGTCACAATTGCCCCATGGGGGGAGAAACTATGGGGACCGTGAGTGGGAGGGGTCATGGGGCATCAAGGGAAGGGGCCATGGGGACTGCCATGGAAGGGGCCATGGGGGGCCTGCAAGAGGACAGGCCATGGAACTCCATGAGGTGAAGAGCCATGAGGCCATGAGTGGGAGGGACCATGGGGCCAGCAAGTTGGAGGCATTAAAAAAGGCAAAAATCTACATTCCCTGCTGTAGGTTGTGCTATTCTCCCCCCCCCCCCCCCCCCTCTCCTTCAGTCACTGTAACTCTCTTCCTGGTTTCTTCTGCTTTCTCCTGCACTGAGCAAATGCCAGCTGCAGATTAGAAGTAGGAACTAGTATTTGTGACCGCAGAATCAGAACCTCCCACCCGTTAACTTTCTGATCAGTGATTTCTTTATATCTTGGGCTGTGCAGCACGTATAGAGGGGGTTTAAAAAAAACTTGTTTGGAGACCACAGTTCCCCTTTAAAACCATGCTAACCTAATATTAAATTCGGTAGTGTAGGTTTATCTGATTGGCCATAAGTGGTCTTTATTACATCTCCCACTTAAATGTGTTTTTAAAAAGTTTTGAATGCTTTTAATCATTTGTTTCTTCACATTTTTAGTCTTTTCCATTTGCATAAAAAAGGATGTTTTTTTCACATTTGTAGAATGAGCTGTTTTTGTGATTTCTTATTTCACTTAATAGCCAATTACTGGAGTGTTTTTAATCTATACAAAAATGTAAAACACATAAAATACAGTGCGGTAGCACAATATAGCTTCCCATGTTACGGACCCAAATGGCAATACATATTTAGAAATGCTACTACTTACCTGCAAATGGTTGTTTTAGTTGCTTATTCTCTCTTTTCATGGTTCTCCACAGCTGGTGGCATAATCTCCCTATGGGATGCATGTGTTATGAGTGCGATTTGTGTTCTCAGCTGCAGAGCATCATGAAATAAAAGACCCCACCAATGTAAAGGGGAAGTATAAAGATGGTTTATTATAGACCATAAAAATCTTGTAGTAGTTCACACTAGCAGTTTTCTACTGTGAAGTATTACCAGAACAAAATTTTACTTTTACGGTAAGTTTAGTTTTTTTTTAAAATTCCACAAGAAGATTTTTCTGTTGAAAAAGGAAGCATTCATATTACAGTATATTACTACATATGGTTCAATTATTACCTTCTCCAGTGCCCCTTGACTGATAGACTGTGTGGGAATCATGAGAGTAGCATCTCCAGAGTGTACTCCGGCATCTTCTACATGTTCAGATATAGCATGTGATATAACCTGCAAAGAACAGGAAATGTATATACACCATAGGAAGCCTGTGACCTTTACCCACACATACAGACCTTTATTCAAATAAATATAGGTAGCAGTGTGTGCAGAAAGCACAGACTCCAAGATGTGAACAAAAAAGAAGATTTATTCGGAAAAAATATGTGCTACATGTTTTGGACAAAGGTCCTTTCTCAGGCACTTTGTCCGAAACATGTAGCACACATGTTTTCCAAATAAATCTTCTGTTTGTTCACAGCTTGGAGTCTGTGCTTTCTGTACGCTACACTGCTACCTATATTTGTTTGGAGATTTGTATCTGGCTTGGTGGAGACTGGAAAGTGTAGCCTACTGGCACCCATTGCTTTCGGATTTGAGGGCCCCAACCTATCACAGTACAGACCCTGTCTATTGTGGCATTTACCACAATGACTTTCAAGCTACTGTAGTTTATTTTACCAATACTTGATTCAAAGGGTGTTTAATCCCATATAGAAAATATGATCTGCATGATCTTTTAATAAATATGTATAAATGTGCCTATTTCCTGGATTTACCACGACAAATTAAATAATCTTGTTTTTTATACAACATAGACTGACTCTGGCTTGATAAGTAAAATCCAAAGAATGTTTTCTGTGCAATGAAACAAATGTGATGACACCACAACACAACAAAGATCAGCAAAGCTAAAGCATAACAGCCATGTAGAAAGGGTGATGAGTAATGTAGGTTTCCATCACATTCCACATTTTAAACACAATGATGGAAGACTCCACACCACAAGGCTCATTTGGTAGGTGGTTAACTGGTTTGTTACATTGCATAGACTGGCATCACATAGGCCAATACTTTGAAACCACAGACTGATCACCACTTTTAACCGATCGGCCATGCTAAAATATCACTGGTCAGGCCCGAATGCACCATGGCAAAATTTCTCACTGATTGGGGGTCCAGTGAAGACTTCACAATAAGAAAAAAATTACTAACAATTCGGAAAAAAGTTTAAACATCAGTCTGTCACAAACAAATTTACTTGGTATTCACATACATTCAGGCCTATGTAATAAAAGTTATGGTTAAAAATGGTGCTCATTTTGATATCAGATGTTATGTACAATTTGAAAGCTAACATCTGATTGATTGGGGCAAAATTAGCACCATTTTTAAATGATAACAACATTTATCACATAGGCCTGATAGTATTTCACAATGGTTGATCAGGCGAAATATCGAAACGTGTGTGCACAGCCTTACTCCACCAGATTCGGGAAGCTTCTTTTAATGTAAAAGGGTATGTAGCTTACACATCCTTCCTTAGCAACAGCATCCATTTCCACCTCTCGTGCACCTTGAATGAATTTGGTGATCACCACAGGGTGTTCCTGTTCAGAAGAGAATTGTGTTACTTAAACACTGGACAAATTTAATAAAGTGTCAGAAGATTTTTAACTAATCTGGAATTAAACTGTACAAGATGAATATGTCTAACAACACACACCTAAACCATGGCAAGTTCCAAAACCCTCAGGTTCATCGTGATATTCACATTTTTCTAAATATCAATGTTTAATATCTTTTTATCTACTGCATGATGGGAAATGGATAAAAACCATCTTTGGGAATCTTCCCTTAACTCAAGTATATGGTTTATCCATCACTGTACAATATGTATCCTTTGGATTTTGAATTATATGCAAACATGACTATGAACCGTAATACAGACTACCAGCATTTCAATGTATTCCACTATATCAGTTTCATGTGAATATGCATTTAAAAGGGTGACAGGTTACTGTATTGAATGGGTCACTAGTTACTCTACAGTATGTTTACTTGGTAGGCTGAAGGGATAATGTGTAAATGCACCAATAAATTATAGATCATGCGTGTTAAATAGTAATTCATTCAGACATGTACTGACTATTTTATGGAGATGAGGGAGAAAGTAATCACTATTGGAAAGATGGGGGTCTCCTGAGGACAATTTTAGAGGAATGACTCATCTCATCTATAGAAATGCTATAGGCTAGTAAAGTAAGGCCTGTGTCATCATTTCTAAATGAACTATTTGTTGGACTTTAAATCCAATTACCGTTATTTTATTATACAGTAAAAAAAGTCATCAAATTTCAGTATTGATATATTTTTATTTTGATAAATTCATATAGATGATCTGCAATGAAGGGCACTCAAGATAATGTTCCAATTTAAACATAAAAGAACAGCATAATAACTACACTTCCTTTGGGAAAAGCAGTGGGAACAAGTTTCTGACGTAGCAGATTTTCAAAGTAGTTGATCTGCCTTTCAGAGTCCGGCAGTTGGAAACTTGTAACAGAATTGCTCCCTTTCACAGATCAAACCTTCCTGAATGTAAATACTCATCTTTTCCCTTTCCCACCTTGAGAGCAGTTAAAAGGCAACTATAAAGGCTTTCATCCACTACAAATCAATACCCCACAGGACGTACTCTAAGCGGAGTTTTAAAAAACCTGCTAATATCAATACAAGAGTATGATGTGAAAACAGATAATGCAACTGAAGAGCTGGCCATAACAGAAACCTATACTGTAATGCTAAGGGCAAACGGGGAAATGCACACAATCATTTAGGGAGGATATCCTTGTGTTTCGTTGTGCCATTTTTAAGTCTATTTGAGACTGTGTGACTTAAGAAAGCTTTCTATCATTTCAAATTGCAATATGTGGCTTATTAAAAAAGAGGTGCAAAATGTTTTCCATGTTCTTACTCTGCATGTTAATATTCTTTTTAACTGTGGTAGACCAGTAAAATATAACATCGGATTGGTTGAGGCAAAGTAAAAGCTCTTGTTAAAAAGTATTTATCTTGTTAAATCTCTGTTAATATAAATGATAGTGCTGTAGAAGATTTGCCGGGTTTTGGAAATGCAATTGAAATGTACTAATCTACCAATACTTTGGAATATTAACATGAATAATCAAGGATAATATTTACCCGAGAAACTCGTGTGGCTTCAGCTAAGAAATTCTTTAGTTCTTCTTCCCCGTGCACTACATTCATTGCAGAACCACTGAGAGGCAAATAAAAGTTTATCTAGAGTATTGCACATAACTATTAGTGAGAACATCCTATGACACCATCTTGAATCACAGTTTTGTGTATATTCTTATAATACTTATATAAGCTACAGATACAAAGAAACAAAAATGTGGCACATGTAAATTCATCCAAAAACACAAACAGGAGTTTGGGATATATGTAAAGTCCTACAGATTCCCTATTCTTGTGTATTATCAGTAAACCTTAAAGCATATATATATATATATATATATATATATATATAATAATATATAAAAATATATATATAATATATAATACAAAAAATGTCGGCGGCACTCCGTGGCAATAAGGATGATAGTGGGTGCAAGCTTCCAAACAGGCTCCGCAGTCCTGCCAAATATTCAATAGCAAATAGATACGAAGCAGCACTCCTCCATATAAAAACCACGTGTGTCTTTATTAAATTCCAAGTACGAAGCAGCACTCCTCCATATAAAACACGTTTGTCTTTATTAAATTCCAAGTACCTTGCGATTTTTGTCTTGTTGTACCCGAGTGGAAGTGACAATTTCCCAATGGTGTCATTCCTCCTATATGACATCAGTGGGGGCAAATCGAATTCTCTAACTTCAGGATAAGCCTGTTTCAAAATGGGCCAATGACAGATAACATGGTTAGGAAATTCATAAAGAGGGGATATCCCAAAACGGTATTGGATAGAGCAAGAGAAAAAGTAAATGTGGTGGAGGGTTTGAATAAAGTAAAAAAAGATAGGGCCCCTAGACTTACTTTTGTGTCTCAATTTACCCATCAAAGCTCTCAGATTGGTCGGGTCTTGAAACGTCCATTGGCCCATTTTGAAACAGGCTTATCCTGAAGTTAGAGAATTCGATTTGCCCCCACTGATGTCATATAGGAGGAATGACACCATTGGGAAATTGGTCACTTCCACTCGGGTACAACAAGACAAAAAATCGCAAGGTACTTGGTTAGATGGAGGGAAGAAGGGAATGTATCCATGCTGTCATTGCATATATTGTAATATGGTTGTTAAGGGAACTCATTTTGTACATCCTGTTTATGGAAATAAAATTGAACTACGGGGTAAATTTACCTGTGATTCCAGGTTTGTTGTATACGTGATTGTATGTCCGTGTGGTCTCCTCTATGTAGGGGAGACCACACAGAAAGTTAAGTCACGTATTTCACAACATAACTCCTCAGTGACCCAAAAACTTGTGAATTTGCCTTTAGCGAGGCATTTTGTGGAAAAGGGACACGGAGGGAGGGATATGAAGTTTATGGTATTGGAGAGTGTTCCCTTAAACTTTCAGGGAGATAGGGAACACAGACTTAAATGTCGAGAAACTTGGTGGATCAAGGAACTAAAAACATTGGCCCCTAGTGGGTTAAATAAAGATTACAATCTGTATTTATTTCTCTAACCAGCTTGGATGCACATATGGTGTATGCCTTCTTGCGATTGAATGTCATCTGTTGTCTCACCAGGTGGGGAAGTATAGGGAGAGGTTGACACTTAGAGTCGCTCAGAACTTGGGACTCCTCACTAGGGTTAACGGTCTCTATTGTAGCAGAAACTGTGAGTCACTTCCTGTCTACACACTATATAATGTTGAAAAAAATGTATGTTGATATATAGTCACATGTTACTTGAGAAAGGGCGCTGTGACGCCCGAAACGTCGCTTGTTGTTTGACATGTGACAGAATTTAATAAAGACAAACGTGTTTTATATGGAGGAGTGCTGCTTCGTATCTATTTGCTATTATATATATATATATATATATATATATATATATATATATAAAATGACATGTAAATTAGATGGTTGAATTTGGAAAGCATGCAAACTCTGAGCTTTTATATGAATTCTTTAGAAAGCTGTGATTTCAAATGAATTACCTTAGAACATATGAAGGACGGAGCAAACATGGGTAGCCAACAGTCTTTGTGAACTGTAGGGCATCATCCTATGGACAGAAATAACCATAATTCATACCATGACCTTACTATATAAAAACCAAGGCTATATCACAATAGGAAAAATACACCGCTATTAAGCTTGTCTGACTTTTTGTTTTACCAGAGAATTGACAGCTTTCCATGGTGCTTGGGCAATCTGAAGCTCATCCAAAACAGCAGAGAATATGGAGCGGTCTTCAGCTCTGTCAATCTGCAGTGGACTGGTGCCCATGATCTTTACACCATTTTTATGTAGAGGAACAGCCAAGTTATTGGGAATTTGTCCTCCAACTGAGATAATACAACCATCACATTGCTTGGAAGAAAAGACAGAAATAATCAGCACATAGGACTGTGATGAATCTGAACAGCACAATTTATATCGAATAGTTCATGGAATACAATGAAACACACACATTTCTCACATTAATGGGTAGTTACTTTAGTAACACAAAGCCACAGCAAAAAAAAAGTATTCTAAGTTTAAATCAGAATTATACTCAAAAACTCAATGACGATTCTCCCTTCTCGCACATTGGAGAACATATGTTAGTGAAGGTGGCGGAGTCAGTTAATGCATGAATATAATACATACATGTGGGTGCTGTAATTGTCATTATCATCATCATTTTAATCCCTTCAAAATCCTAAATAAATTAGTAAAACAGTGGCCTCTGGTGGTTACATCATATTTAAAATATAGAGAGAGAGTGTGTGTTTAGCTTTATAGGACAATTTTACTGTCTTAAAGGTTATCTCTATCCCAAATTCCCAAAAAACATATATTGTAGGGGAACCTCCCCAACCCAAACGGTAGGTTTACAGCTTTAAAATCAGCCCACCTTTATTCCCTCAGTCATGGCCTCTTCTACTACTACTAGGAATAGAATAGCAGAAGGGCCCGGACCAGCAGCCGCCTCTGTGATTGGCTGAGACCCAGCCAATCACAGACATGGCTGCCGGTCAGCAGAGGGAGCCGAGGGAACGAAGGTTGGTAACTACATTTTGGGGCTGATTTTAAAGTTGTAAACCTAGTCTTTATACTATATACACTGCCTATGTGCATACAGTACTAAGTGCATCGGGACCTGTCAGATCAGTGGAGGAACGTGAGAGAAGTTCCTTAACTTTGTTCCTGGCTCCTGCAGGTTTTGTTGGAAGTACAGGAGGTAAGACATACTGTAGCTTCTTTACCTCACATTCTTCAATAAAACCGAAATACCAAAAGTCGATTCCTTAGGTGGACATTAATAATAGATGTCTGCTGAAATGATTAAATACTATAAAGAAACAAGAAGCAGAGAAGCAAGATTCAAAAAATGCATGTTAAGTGGTATGGACACCCTATTCAGTGAAAAGTTGTATTGTCCATATTAATATGTCAATGCTAACAGATATTGAAGAAGCTATCTCACTTCTTGCTGGAATACATCTAAGATACGTTCTTGTGACAGCTCCTCAAAGTAAAGTTTGTCGCATTCATCAAAGTCCGTGCTGACTGTCTCTGGATTGCAGTTCACAACTATAGTTTTCTTGCCAAGCTGTCGGAGGGTACGAATGCTGGAGACTGCACACCAATCAAATTCTACGCTGCTTCCTGTGATAAAGAGAAATGAGCAGTATCAATGAATAGGAAAGATCCAGGTTCCCTAAAATTCTGTTTACTGAGCATGTTCAGTAGTTCAGTAGTAGTTTAGTGGCACCCAGCATCCATTTCATCTCTGCTACATTCTTAAAGGGGAACTGTGGTCTCTAAACAAATTGATTTTAAATGAAAGGTCTGTTTCCTACCTTTAAAATGAGCCATCAACCAACTCTACGTGCTGCACAGCCCGTGATATGAAGAAATCACTGATCAGAAAGTTAGGGGGTGGGAGGTTTAGAATTGTTGGGCACAAATACTAGTTACTTCTTCTAATCTGTGGTTGGCACATGCTCAGTGCAAGAGAAAGCAGAAGAAACCAGGAAGAGATTGAGTTACAGTAAAGGAATTGGGAGTGGGAGGGGCCACAGGGGGGTTCGAGGGGACTGCAAGGGGAGGAGCCATGGGGGCCCATGAGGAAGGGGAGACACAGGGAAGAAGGACTGGTTTCAGAGCAGGAAGTGCAGGGGATCTGGTGATGCTGCTACTGTATCACACCTAAAAATGTAAATATCTTGAAAACTATGTAAAAGGAAGAATGAAATTAAATTGCAATTCCTGGACTTGAGAGAGCACAAGTACCAATAAAATAACTCTTTGGGGCATATTTATAAAAAAATCGAAATTAGCGCAAAAAAAATTACGCCCGCCGCCGCTTCCCAGCAGCCCCTCCCAACCCCTTCCCCCGCTCGACCACCCGCCGCGCACCCCCTCCCCAGCAACCCCTCCAAGTGCCCATTGTTTTTAACTTCAATGGGCACTTTACTTCCAATGCTAATAAAAAAAAAATATTTTTATAGAATATTAGAAGTTATTAGTTGCAGAAGTTATTATGGGATATCTTTCCTTTCTTTGATTGTCTGCGTATTTTACAAGTCTAACACACAGTACAGATTTCTGAAAGATGATAGACAGGATATGCAAGATCCTGTCTGCCATCTTTCAAAGATCTGCATACACACAGTCCCCAGCGTTCTCCCTATGAACATCATAGGGAGAACGCTGGGGACTGTGTGTTTTCATCGGCAATGCTAGACTCCTCTATAGGGGTCTAGCGCAGCCGATGGAAATTTTCGGCGGCCGCGCGCTCGTTCGGGAAACAAAGGTACAGTGTGTGTTTTCCCTGCTTAAGACACAGCCCAGAGCATTGACTGATTTAAAATCTACAAAAGCAATGACTATATTAACCAATGTATCAATTACAGTATTAACATAATAAAAATTATTTGACGGTAGGCATGGATATAAACCCATTAAAAAGAACGTCATTTAAAAGAAGGTAGGGAGATGGGATCTCTACTACCTGGAGATCCACACAGTTCCGAAATCCAAAAGATCTGTCCGGATTTTGGGACTTTGGAACAAATTTTCGAAGCTTTTCGAATGTACGGACCTATTTTCGCTAATTTTCGAAAATCCTTGAAAATACGATTGGAGACCACTTTTCAAGTTTCCGATTGTATTTTTGAAGATCAAACGTTCAAGGTTATTTTCGATAACTTTTCCGAAAATAACCTCGAACGTTCGAAAATCTTTGAAAATACAATCGAAAACTCGAAATTGGTCTCCAATCGTATTTTCAAGGATTTTCAAACGTTCAAAGATATTTTCGAAAATTATCCGAAAACGGAAGGAAACTATGTAGTTCCGGCCATCTCTACCAGGTAGGCAGAAGGTGATTTTCTTTTATTCTGTTTTTTAAGTATAGATGCCCTTTAAACAGACAATTTCAAGTCTGATTTTAGTCAGATGTCTGAGCTGTCTGTTAGCTAGCAATTATACAATTCATTCAGGTTCATTTATATTTTTGGCTTCAGTTTTGTTTAATTATGTTCAGTGTAGAGGTATGATATTAATGGAAACTATCCTCTACCCAGCAATGTTTTTGTTTTAAGGTTTTCAGCTAGAACTAAGTTATCATAACATAAATTAAATCACACGTAAGCTGAAAATATGTGACATAACATCTAAAACAGTAGGTGCTGATCACATTATGTAAACTTTATGTAACAATGCACTTCCCAGCCAATATCATTTCTATGGCTAATTAATGTCCAGACAATTATTTTAATACTGCTCTTTCAACAGTAGAGTTTTAGGTGTGTATATACAACAGAAACAGTAATAGAAACAACCCACTATATATTATTTCTTGCCAATTCTATATTCTTTCCTTGTGCAACTTCATGGTTATTTAAACAAAAAACACAAATTCTTATGTAAAAGAACATTTCTAGATAGAGATGGAAACATTTTTTAGACCATTAAAGAAATTACTTTCATTGCAATTATTTTTCCATTCTTTCTGGACACTTTCTATGCAGTTTGGCTGATAATATGTGCCTTTTAACAAGCGACAAACCCAGTGGGTGTTTGTGTTACTTGTCGTCACTTGTTAAAAGTACAAAGTACAAATAAAATCTGATCATCTTTCCTAGCACAGAATGGACAATTTCTGGGACAAAAACATTCAGCTCTACTGGCAAGGGGGTTGGCAATATGTAAGCTAAGTTATTGCCACAGTGTTAAATAGCGATAACGATTGTTATTGTGTAACTTACCAATAACTATGCAAGTTCTGTGCGTATGTTGGCACAGATTTGCTGGCTGGGTGGCAACCCTAGGTAAACGTTCTGCTTTAATCATTTCAAATTAAATTTATTTTTTTTTTAGAACAAGCAATTTTCCATTACAAATGTTAGATGTTAGATATCCAGATGTTAGATATCCAGAATCTATAGTGCAAGGTGCAGCATGAAGTCACCTTTAACATACTTTTTATTAAAGGATAATATTGTGCTCCCTTAATCTTAATATTGCAATTTAATTGTATATCCTTTTCTAATGGTTAAAAGGCAGCAATAACAAAGAGCAAACTACAGCAAATATAAGTGCGACAGCCACTACCCAGCGTAGAGTTGCATAAGGTGGAGTGTTCAATTACAGGTTATTACATTTCTAATCAGTCCTGTGTATCTCAAAACTAGCTGACTCAATGCAATGTCTAATCTTACAGTATCCACTGATATTCATATAGGCAGGTATAATGTTGCAGCAAACCACAAGATTCTAAGGCAAGATTAGATCCAAGTCAATCAAATATAACTTGAATCTGTCTGACTCAGCTTAATAATTCATACTAAGGGGTTAAATGGAACATTAAATGAACAACAAAAACTCACACAAAAAACAATGCATTTTAAAAGCAAAAGCTCAGAAAAACATTAGGTAGAAAGGTTGCATAACATCTCTGTACTGTACCAAGTATGTCAATTATGGGGATAAATCAATGCGCCCCCATGACTAGTGATGAGTCCTGGTAAGGGCAGTCAACTACTCTAGACTTAGATCTGGATTAAAATGATTATTGTATAGCAAACCAAAATTCCAGGTCAATTGTGTGTTATATTTGTATGAACATGCGTAGGTTAAAACATGGTGAGTTCATGGGAATTCCTAAGACAAAGCTTTTAAGGAGCCTCAATGGTTTGAGTGATGGAATTAATCTTAGTCTGGGTCCCATAAAACTGTTACCTTACCGCCATTAAAATGCAAGAGATCTGTGTGTATATAATGAATACTTTCCCTCTACTGGTCAGAGATACACAATTCCCAGAATCCCCCAGCTAGCAAATGTGTTTTGTCTTCCTTTGCTTAAAACTCTCACATGCATGGTTATTCATATATATAAGCAATGAGTTGTACAGGTAATGAAAACTGCAACATATATTCCTATTAAAATAAAATTGCACATAAGCACTTTCTGGTACAATATAGTTTTATATATTTATTTTAGTATGTATATAGCATAGATAGCGTGGTTATATATACGGTATGTACAATTATAGGCACTGTGGATTATGGCCAACTTTGTATTTTTCTTTAAAATTAAATGAGCGAGAAATGATATAGCAGCATGCAGGAATAAAGAGACAAATATACCTATATGATACGGGCCACAGCCAAGAACCATTATTCCGCGATCGTCAAACTTTATATCATGTTCCTGAATGGGAAACAGAAAAATCATCAGCTATATTGAATAAAATCATAAAAAAAACGTAGTTGAAGCTCCTTGGTATACTTTGTAGGAATGAAATCTGCAGTTAAACTTTATTATTTCATTATCTGTGTGAAGGCTTGAACTGAAATTGTCACAGTTATCGAGCAAGCTGACAATTAATCTCAATATTAGTGGAAGGCGGCTGATTGAAATTTTATTCTCTCCTCCAAGAAAAAGATATTAGCACACATATTCTTCAAGCTATGGTATATGGCAACTCTTCAGCTTTTATAAATCTTCAGTTTCATGCTGCTCTGCCATGATTAGAAGTATTTATGGAAGTAATACAGTACCTGCCCATTGTAGGTGAGATAGAGGTAATTTGTTATTGCTGGGTACTCTGCAGCCAAGGTGTCAATCTGCAAACAGTGGAGAATGCAAACAACAGGAATTTAAATATTAATTTGTAATCTCTGACATAAATACTAAAAAGCATGAAACATAGTTTAGGGGTTCAGCTAGTAAGCAGTGTACTTCAGTAATTTAAAAGCAAAAGATAATGCTGTGTGTGCCAGACATAGTACAAACAGGTCGAGCAGGATCCGAGATTCATACAGACATATCTTCTGATCAATAACAATGTCTGTTGATTGGAAATTAGTTTTGCCTGTTCAATATTAAAATCCATTGTTGACAACCAAAGATGACCAAACTTCCAAAAATCCGATTTTCAGAAAAAATAGAAAATTAGAAAATCCGCGAATGGAACCCTTAAAGTAAATGGCAAAAAATAACAATGGTAACTTACAGTTAATAGCTACGGGACCTGGGAAATGATCTGGATAACACGTATCAATGCCCACAATATTAAACATACACCGTCCAGAACCGGAAACTTCATGCACTTCCTGTTTTGGCATTCTGTATAGTATTTTCAAAGATTTGCAAAATTTCCAGAAATTTTGAATTTCTGAACTGAAAAATTTTCAAAGATATCTAGGAATTTTAAAAAATGTTGTAAATTCTTGAATTTCTGGAAATACTTGAGTTTTCAAAAAACTTCAAATGCGGTTCGGAAAAATACAGAATGCTGAACTCCAGAAAATCTGCTAAATCCGTGATCTGCTGATCGCGGAAATTCGCCTCAGAATCAGGTTTTAGTTCCATTCCATCTCTTATGACAACGGAATTGGCAATGATTTACCGACATGCGCGATCACTTGGGACTAAAAATCGTTCAGGACCAATTGGTTGCATTGGAAATGCTTTTGGAGGGTTCCTGTCGAAACTGTGATTTATCACTAGTAATGGAAGAGGAAAGTAATTTTATTGGTGTCCTTGAACCACTTTGTAAAAGCCAAATACCTGCAGAATTAATAAGATCATTTCACCGCATTGCTGCTGAATTAGAAGGTACGATAAACAGCTAAGTGATAAGGAATTCTAGAATCCCTTCAGGGTCATTTTACTTTAATTCTCCCTTCTAAGGATTCCTTTTAATCAATGTCTTTGCATTACATTTGCAAAAGGAATTTTGAATTGTATGTGACAAATGCAAACTAGTTAATGATCTAATATAAAGTATAAGCACTAATGCATTTTCTTCACTTTCTGTTTATTGTTACTACTAATAATGAGGGCTTCCAGAGAAAGAGTGCTGTAACAGTAATTGGTAATCCGAGGGTTTCTACTAGCTGATGGCAAATCACAGGATCAAGCTTAGAAATGTATCTATGTTAATACAGTGCATACCAAGTAACTTCATTAAAACAGAGATACATCCTATGAATGCAAAATTACTTTAGCAATGATAGGGCACTTAAAATAAAGTATAAGCCCATAAAACAATGTTAGCACCTGGGGAGATAGCTACTAGGCTAGTTTTTTTCCGCCAGATGCTGCATGTTTAAACCAGGTCAGCTCCTGATGTTTCGTGATTACAGGTTTTTATATACTGTTTAATTGCCACTTCAGCTGAACGCCAGACATTCAGAGGGAACTTGTGAAGAGCAGAACAGAAATTGCTTTTGTGGGTGAAATAAGAAATGATGAAAATGGAAAATTAAATTGCTTGATAAAGAGCAGGGTTAAGCTGTAGGATGAATGTTCCAAATCAAAATTATGATATGATTATGTTCTTAACCAATCAAAATGCTCAATATATGCTTTTGTTATGCATCCTCATTGACTTGGAAAATTGGACCCTCTCCAGGAAAATTCTAGAAACTCAGAAACTCCCCCTTTCTTTGTTGACTATTATTTTAAGATTTGGTAAAATATTGAATAATCAAAAAATATGTGGCTGAACAATTCATTGATGTATTACAGACTGAGGCAGATTATTTTTTTTTACTAAAACATATTTGTGCTCTTCTGTATTTCTTCCAATAATTCATTAACACCCCTGAGCCATTTTGTGCACTAACATAACCTTACCTTGTGTTAGAAATGATTTACAGAAAGAAGAGGAAATCTGCTATACGCAAAGAACTAACTTTCCTAAAATGAAAAGGTAGTCTGTGTGAATAAAAAATGAAGACTGATGACTGGGAGATTTAATAATAATAAGTTCATATCGTTAAAAAAGGTGCTAATTTTGCCCCAACCAATCAGATGTCAGCTTTCATTTAATCTCCCTGTAGATGTGTAAGAAAAAAATAATTTACTTCTTGCAGTACATTAAATGAACTGCATATTACATGAAATTCAAGACACTGGCCTATATTTATGTGCTATTAGCTCCTTTTAATTTTCCCAGACATGGCAACAAAAATTATTAGAATTTTTGGCATTTTAATAAATGGACTTTCATCAGAGTAAATTTTTTTCTGTGAAATTTGGCGATGAAAAGATGAAAAAATGTGCGAATAGGTAACATAGCAGGGGGTCTTTAGTAAATAAGATAGTTGTTAAAGGGTATGTCTATCCCCCCAAACAAACATTTAAGATATAATAGAAAAACCTAGACTTTGCAAGGTCTAAACCATTCTGAGAAGCTTGTAACCTTCCAGCCTTTATTCCTTTGGCTGCCTTCTGCTGCTGTTCCATGCACGGAAGCAGCATGGGGGACGAACTGGCAGCATAAGTGATTGGCTGAGGTGCAATGTTTCAGCCAATCACTGATGCTGCTGGTGGTCCAACCCCCCCTGCTGCTTCTGTACATGGAAAAGGCACAGCAGAACATCATAAGGAGGGCTGGTACGTATACTTTTACAAGCCTCACAGGATGGTCTAGACCATGCAAGCTCTAAGATAAAGGGGGGGGGGGTTCTATTAAGCGTGAAATCATTTTAGGGGTGTGGACACAACCGTTAACAACAATTGTATTTATTTAAAGTGTCAAAAAGCTGTCATTTTGCCACAGCTTGCGATAATTTAGCACTATCGAAAAAATATCAAAAACTGCTGTTTTATAAATATCTCCAATTGTAGACCTAAAGGAGAACTAAACCCAAAATACGAAGGCAGCTCCACAGACTCTAAAACTGTCACTTTGTAAAACCATTTGTTTCTCATCTCTGAATTCAGCCTCTTAGTCCAGGACCCAAAACTCCTTCTGCACATGCTAACAAGCTACATTGTGTTTATTTCCCACTCCCCTTATGCTATGTAACAGTTGAACTCAGAGTCCCCACCTGCCAGTGTCTCCCAGCCAATCATCAGAGATAGTAGTGAATATTATTAGCTGGTTTTCCTGCTCAAACAGAGTGGGGAAAGGTGTTAAACCTTTTCATATGTATTTAGGAAGCAAATTGTTAACCCTTTATATTTGTGAGAATTTCTACAAGACTGTGTCTTTGTATGTGTTTACATGCGGTGGCATGTAAGGTGGCAACCCCAGTAGAATTGAACTGACCACTTTACAAGGTACACTTATAAAAACAATACAGGTCAGAGCTGCAGGTGCAGCATATTGACATGAACATGGTCTTAGCACAGCTCTGTGCAATGCATTTTAAAGGGGAAAGTTGGAGCCTGGAAGTAGTGTAAAGGCAAAGGCAACCTTTGTCTTTAAGACCCAAACACGTATTAAATCTACATGTTGCAGTGCTAAGTACCATTGCATTAAATATAAAACTGTATCAGCCTGCATCATGCTTCTAAAGAAAATACTAACAACCTTTTTTTGTGTACATATTATCAGGCCTATGTCATAAATGTTCTTATGCTAAAATAAGATTGGTTGGGGCAAAATTTGCACGATTTTTAATGATAAGAACTTTAAATACATACAGGGCGATGCACCAACAGGTGCATCGCTCCTGATTTGGAGTTGAAGTAAGTGATGTTATATCGGTTAGCGCGACTTTAACTCCTTCCTTGCGGCGGCTGCGTGGCTAACGCGAAAGTTAACAGCGCAGCTGCCGCAAGTGATGTTATATGCCCAAATCGGCATTTTACTGTGGCACTTTCAACGCCAGCTAATAGCTGGCGTTGAAAGTGCCGGAATAGAACAGCGCCAAGTAGCGATGTTCCGAGCGCCGCTATCGGTGCATCGCCCTGATAGGCCTGTATATGGTGGGAACCCTAGTTGGAAGAATGATTTTGTTTATGCAAAACTTCCCACAGGCAGCCTTCCTGCTGCATTAATTTTATAGCATATGTTTGCGTTCCCTTTAACAGTGCCCCTTTAATTGGCATTCCCTCCAATAATTCCTATTAATATGTACATTTATATAAACAACATGGTGCAGAGCTGCAAATGGCATACCCTCCAACATTCAACTTTAATAAGTACACTTATAGAACATGGTGCAGTGCCGCAGGTGGAGGATAATATAATGACCCTGATCTTAGCACAGCTCTGTGCAATGCATTTCTTAGCTTAGCTCTGTACTACAGTTTGTTGTTTTATACAGACAGCTGAATCAAAAACACACTCTTCCTACCCTCCAACATTCCCCTTTAAGAAGCAACACTTTCCAATAATATTGCTGAAGCTGACAGGGAGAGCTAGAGACCTTCACACTACGGGCCATATTTATAAAGGTGTGGTATTGCCTTCTTTAGTGATCATTATGGTGACCGTTAATTTATGATTGCTATCGGAAATCTTGTAAATGTACGATAGCCAGCGTAAATCTACGACCGCTGTATAATATCATTATGGTAGTTTACAGCATGGTATACTACTGCAACGGTCGTACAGTAACGAAAACCCACGGTATCGCAAGTTTTTAAATATGACCCTCAACAATACATCGCAGGTGAAACATACAAAGACACAGGTCTGTAACTGTGAATAGTGCAGGTTTATTACAAAACATGCGTGCTACATGTTTCTGACCCACTTGTCCTTCCTCAAGTGCTTGAGTGGGTCTGAAACATGTAACACACATGTTTTGCAATAAACTTGCAATATTCAAACCTACAGACCTGTGTCTTTGTATGTTTTACCTGCATTATTGTTTATATATCAGATTCGGTGGACTAAAAGCCGTAATACATTATTTCAGATCCGGACGCACTAGATACCCAGACCTATATACATCACACTACAACACCGCTACTAGGAAAGGGTTAATCAGTGAAACTCTTTGCACCACCAATTTGAAAATTGATGATTTAATATATTCATACATCATAGGGGTTAAGAGGTGGGAGTGGAAATCACACAGGTGCTGAAAATGTAATCAAGGTAAAAGTACTGGCAGGCAAGAGAAATGTCAGCTTCAGATTTGGGGAACAAACAGAACCTAAAATGAGCTCATAGAGGTAAAGAAAAGGCCCCTGAGTGGAATCTTCCATGCTGAGAAGGATGTTGAGGCAGGTACTTTCTAATTTAAACTTTTTTGGGTTTAGTTTTCCTTTAAATGCAATCTTACATAACAAATCATCCACTACTCTTATGTTGTACCTTGGGTAAGGACCAAAATGCTCGATACCACTGAGAGTAAATTTCTATAGGATTAACACTTACCTGAATTCCCCAGTATGCTTAGGTCTGATCCCCTCAATGGGCAGATAAACAAACCTAAGGGAAGGTGTGAACTGCAACATGTGCTTCCTCAATGCTCATCTCCTGCCTTGCTTCGCTGGCCTAGAGGATGGGGCCAGACAGGAGTAGAGCGGGGAACAGGAGTTTGGGTAACTGCAATTCCTTTACTATAATGTACTGTAATAAATATAATATTAGTTGTGTTCGGTTATCATCCTGGATAAAACATACATTTTGGATTGGTTTTGGACTTAAAGGGTATCTCCACTGGAAAACCACTTATCTGCATTCAGTTTTATTGAAGAACAGGAGGTGAAGGGGCTGTGTCTTACCTCCCGTTCTTCAATAAAACGTTCAGGAGCCGGGAACCTATGGGAA
Source organism: Hymenochirus boettgeri (assembly GCA_019447015.1). Classification (NCBI taxonomy): domain Eukaryota; kingdom Metazoa; phylum Chordata; class Amphibia; order Anura; family Pipidae; genus Hymenochirus; species Hymenochirus boettgeri. The sequence goes on along the minus strand of CM033477.1, from coordinate 105,829,329 downwards.
GGCTCCTAAACACAGTAGACCAGGAGAAAGCTATATTCTGATTTTGGCCAATCAACAGTCCAGGCAAATGCTTGTGAAGGTTTCATTCATCCAGGTCATGGTATATATCTGTTGTATCAATTAGATAACTGGACTTGAAATGTAGTTCTTGAAGACGTTTCGCTAGTCATCCGCTTTCTCAATTCAGAATTTCTGAATTGAGAAAGCCAGTCGGATGACTAGCGAAACGTCTTCAAGAACTACATTTCAAGTCCAGTTGATCTAATTGAATACAACAGATAGTCCAGGCAAATGTTTGCACCTTTTATTAAATCAGCTGTTTCTGTGTAGTATTCTAATTAATCACCAAAGATCACCAATAAAATAAGAGCAATAAAGCTTTAATCTGGCCTTACCAACAAACCTACCTACCAATGTTCTAACAACCACCTGGATCCATCATTTTGTGATCTACATTCCAGTCATAATAACAATTCCCAATTAATGATCCCGCAGGGAAACGGTGCGAAAGTTGAAAGGTAAAACCTCTGCAATTAATATTATCAATTCGATGTTCATGTTGAATTGAACAATTGTATTGATGTAACATCAAGTTAGTGTCTAGCTGTCTTTACTGGAAAAGATTAATAATACTATTCTGCATGTGAGTGGAAACCACTAGTTCTTTTTTCTGTTAGGGCAATGAACTCTATTGCCCTGGAAACATTTACTAAGCATTTATAAAGCATTGTCTCCATGACTATTTTTTATTTATCAATGACCTGGGTGATTTCTTGCAGCCATGACTTTGTACAGATGCTAGATAATAATCACCTGACAGGCTCCTGGATTATTACCATAGTATATGGTTTTATACTATGAAATACCAGTAACACTGACCCACTATCGCTCCTTGTATAGTGTCCACAGACAAAAATGGGCTAATAAAATTGCCCATTTTGGTTATTAGAATGGGCCAACGTCTATAAGTGGCCAATAATAATTATCCATCTATGACCAACGTAAGTGTCATAAACAAGCCCTCAGCATAAATTAAAACTGATTAAAGGCACCATGCCTCAAAGAACTGAAACAACAACTTGAAATTTTAAAAAAACAGCATATAAAAAAAGCTGATCGAGGATTAGGGATGGCATAGAACTCGAACTCGAACCCGAGTTCGAGCCGAACTGTTCGAGTTCGAACGGACCCGGACTTCTCGAACTATCTCAGACGCGGACTTTCGATATTTCCCGGACTTTCGATGATTTATCGAATGTTCGAATGTTCGAGTATCGAATCCGCGAGAATATGTACATGGTATCTAGGCGCGAACATCGAATCTGGGAGTAAATTCTCCATTACAGCCTATACGCGAGCATCGAATTCGTCGCGTAAAATGACCATGTTACCTCGAACGTTCGAGCGCGAAAGCTCAAAGTACCGCGCGTGAGAGTAAAATCGATTTTACTTAAGTCCTGGATATTGGAACATGTTCCCCAGACCATTTCCCAGGTCCCACAGCCATTTACATTAAGTTACCATTAATATTTTAGTTGTATTTGACTCGAACTTTTCAAACTATTTGCCTCCCATAGACTTTAATGGGTCCGTTTTCGAACTTTCGAACTTTTACAATAGTTCGAAAGTTCGAAAACGGACCGAACTTTTAATAGTTCGGCCATCTCTATTGAGGATATATAATTTATATTCTATACATCTTTGACCAGTATTCAAATAATAATTCAGCCTAGCTAGAATTAGCTAGAGATTTATATACAATAATCCTGCTTTTATAAAGCTTAGATATTACAATAGAACGAGGGCATATGTGAGCATTTTTCGGTGCTTTATATTACCCGTAAAATATAATTTTTAAGTGTTTATTATATTATATTGGATCCGGGCTTATTTTCAATAACTAAAACAAGTCTGAAGAAAGTGTTTGGTGACACTGAACCGTCAGGTCTGAATAAACACAGTTTTGCTGTTATAAGACTGGTATCCGCTTTTGTTGATTACCTATTGTTACTATCTTACCACTGGCAGTGGCACCATATGTGTGCCCAGTATATATTACTACATTACCAAACAGTGGGGCAGGAGAAACCACTTTGACTACCTCTAAAAGTAGCTGTCTATTTTGGTAACCCTCGAATGTAGCATCCGATTTTGGAAACCCTCGAATGTATCATTTGATTTCCATAACCCTCGAATGTATTGTTCGGTAACCCTTGAATGTAGTGTTCAATTTTGGTAACCCTCGAATAAAATAGTGGTCGATTTCGGGAACCCTCTAATGCAGGGCTGGATTCACCATTAGGCACAGTAGGCACACGCCTAGGGGCATCTGAGGTTGGAGGGCAGCTGTCAATCTCCTCCCACCAATTGGCCTTTACCCTCGAATGTAGCATGCGGAAACCCAACAATTGCCCGATCCTGGGGAAAGAAGAGTTTAAATGCGTTTTGATGATTGGTGCATTTTCCCCAGACCATTTCCCAGGTGCAACAACCATTTACAGTAAGTTACCATTGGTATTACCATTGGGATTTCGGGACTTCGGGACGAATTTTCAGATATTTTCGAATGTATGGAGCTATTTTCAATAATTTTCGAAACAATCTTCAAACGTTCGAAATCATTTGAAAATACGAACATAGACCACTTTCATGTTTCCGATCGTATTTTTGAAAATCGAATGTTCAAAGCTATTTTCGATAATTATCAAAAATAGTCTAGAACATTCGAAAGTCTTTGAAAATATGATCGGAAACTCGAAAGTGGTCTCTGATCGTATCTTCGAGGATTTTCAAATGTTCGAAGATATTTTCGAAAATTATCTGTCAGTGACACCATGGTGTCAGATCTCTGTGCAGCACTCCCCCCTTCCCCCTCCCCTCTGTTACCTCCTCCATGTCTCAACTCCGGCTAACCGACAAGCTTATCATGTGCAGTAGAAGTTAAAAGTTCAACATCCTGAAAAACACACCCACACACAGTGGCCAATAGAAAGCAAGCTGTCCTGGAGACTCGGAAGAAGGAGAACAGTACAGTTTACGATCTCTCACTTTGTGACCCATCATCAATCAGTGAAAGCTATTAAGAAGGGGGGTCAAGTGCAGCCTTATATCTACCATCAAAGATACCTCTCTTCCCCTGCTAAAGCTCTTATCTCTATGTTTATTACAGAGCAGGGAGGATCACGTCACAGGGATTTGATTGACAGTCCAAATAGGAGTAGAGGAATGCAATCACATATTCTTCTAACTGGTGTATCTCAGGACAGAGAGGGAATCTGAAAAAAGTGAAAACACTCTAGGGGTTGTGGGGAATTATAGAACACATAAAAAGTTACTTTTCCCACTATAGATGCCCTTTAATATTGCAGGGTGCTGGATCTCTGCCTCATACCAGGACAATTTGCAATGTTTTAGTTTTCCTAAAGATATTTCATATTCAGACTCCATAGCTTAGGTGCACGGTCATGTGGAAGTGAAAATATACTTACAAAGTAATTAAAGGGTATCTCCACTAAGCTTTTTCAATTTAATTGAAAATTGGAAGGTAAAGGAGCTTTATCTTACCTCCAGTTCTTCAATTAAACAATCAGGAACAGGCAGGGAACACTCAAAACTTACCTGTCAGAGGAACAGCGGAGGAGCATGATAGAGGGTAAGTAACTTCCCTGCCTGCTCTTGATCATTTAATTGAAGAACCAGAGGTAAGACACAACTCCTTTACCTCCCATTCTTCAATTAAACTGAAAAATGCTTAGTCTATTTTGCGATTGGAGATACCCTTTAAACGTGTTATCCTGCAGTTCTTCTTTATGAACAAAAAATATTCATTTTGGAAATAAAGTAGGAAAAGGCTAGGGGGAAATTGCAAACAGCAGCATGTTTTTGATAAATATATTACTTACCCTTAATTTATTTCATTATTACTTTACCTGTTTTGCCCATGGTTTGATGTTCTTGCTTAGCCTCAGTTCTCTGGTTTGTGGTTCGCTTAGTCCTAGACATTTTCCAATATACCGGTCAGAGAATCCAATCTGCTTGGCTCTCCTTAGTGTCTCTTCTGGGATAGATTCACTACATTTAAAGAATAGTGTTATTAAAATACCATTTCATGTTTATCTTATCAAGCAAATACACAGGTTTTTTTTAAGTTCTGACACAAACTCATATTATCAAAGATAGATAAATAGATGGAGAGACTGAGAGAGAGAGAAATAGATATATAGAAAGAAATTGATTAATAGAGATAGAGAGAAAGAGGTTCCACAGAGCACAGAAAACTCGCCAGTTTCGTCCATCTCTATTTAGGAGTCTATAGGCACATAAAGCCTGGTATCCATAACTCCTCCCCAAATACAGGCCACACCCAAAAGCCACACCCATTTTACTTGCAGTTTATATGTTGGATTTTTTAAAAAACTTTTATTAATTGCAAAGCAGGGGAATGTCAGATGCCCATACTTTGCCTAATGGTAAATCTGGCCTCGGGTAGTAACTTATTTTGAATTATAAGTTAGGGGGAAGGGTGTTTTAAAGGAGGCATGCACACCGGATTAATGTCAACTCGTTTCGCTGTAGCTGGAATGGTGATGGTATGTGAATTGCATTGTGGGAAATTCCCTCTCTCAACACATCTGAGTGCTGCTTACATGATGGCCAGAAAGTTTTTACACTACTGGCTCCTAAGGGTGAGGAAATATTCAAAGTCGCTGTATGAAGAGTCCGAACTTAACATTAAGTACAATGTAGTTATCAGTATCCAGGATTTTTTTTTAGAATTGTATTTGTTAAATTAACATTTTACTTTAAAGATTTAGAAATAAAAAGAGAAAGGGTTATGAAACCCTGACAAACACAAGGCAGCAATCAAGCCCCCAAGATTCCCTCCTGTAAGTGATGCACAGAGATCATTTGTTTTTGTAATATCAACCAAACTATAAGCAATGCAAATGTATTGAACAGTGATCAATAATATGCTAAACACTCACATGATAACATCTGAATGACGGCGGTCAGTACAAATCTCTCTCCTTGCTTGAGGCGGAAGAGTTGGACAACAAAACTGAACAGCCCAATACAACACAAGATAGTAGACAGGATCATTGTTGCTTGAATAGTCTGAATGGCTTGATATGCTTTTGGGAACAAAAAAATAAACGCATTTTCCTTTTTAGTGAATACTAAACAGTTGCTGACTTAAAGAAAACCTTTGAAATATGTAAACGTCAAAACAGCCATGAATTTTCTTAGGACAAGAAAGTAATTTTAAATCTCCGTCTTTTAGTACTTACATTTATTACTGCTTACAATGTCTTTGCACACTGTGTTTGTGCCATTAGTGATACAGGATCTCCAGATGTCAACAGAGAAGTAATTTCCCACCCACCACGCCTGAAAAACAGCAACGCATTGAAAGTATTATTCAAAAACCTTTGTGACTGTAAATAAAGATAAATATGCTGATTTATCTCCATCACATTTAAGAGATTGAAACATGTTTTGTAAATAAAATCAATATACACATTTCCTAATAACACTGCAACATTCCAATATACTGTATGTACAGGGACATACTGACATAAAGAATACTAATAGTAGTAATTTAACTAAATGCATTTTCCTCTATTGGAAAATAGTTCCTACTTTGTAACACATATTTATATAATGTATGGATTTTTAAGACAGAGAAAAAAATTAAAAAAGGAGCAGAAAATGAGACAGCGTGCACCCCTGCCGCCAACAGCCATGGAATCAGGCACATGTGCAGAACTGTGCCTGCCATCAGAGAGCAGATTTTGGTTGGGGATATCTAACTTAAAGGGCAACTGTGGTGTCAAAACAAGTTAGGGTTAAATGAAAGCCTGCAGTATTTCCTTTACACTGAGCCAACAATCACATCTCTGGCTGGAGCCTGTGAGAAATTACATTGGGGTAAATGTTCAAACTTCCTGCTTCCAGTAGGTTGAGTGACATCACATGACCTCTACCGGCCTTTTCCCCCGGGGGAGAAGCATGCTCAGTTAATACTTAATGCTGGGGAAATCAGGAAGTACCTGAGGAAAAAATTGACAATTGAGAAGGGGAGCCTATTAATGCAGACAGGCTGGTCACATGACTACAAGCTGGTCACATGGCTAAAAACAGGAAGAGTTAAACCAGGAAGTTACATTGCTGAACCTTTCCAGCAATAACTTCTCACAAATTTTATCTAGAGATGTGATTTAGGTTTTATTTTGAAAGTGTGATGGAAGGCTTTTTATACAATTATTACTATTTTGGAACAATTTGAGACCACAGTTACCCTTTAATAAAAAAAAATAACAGGGCACTGGATTCCTTATTTATCTTCTGTTTACAATTCTATATGAACCATTACTTCGATTTTAAGAACTAAACTTTTTTTTAATCCTAATGTGAGAGCTTTTCTGCCCAGAACGACTATACACTGAAAAGTTCTTCTCTAGTAAGTTGCATTTAGTCTATGTAAATAATAGATTTTGTAACAAAGAAGGCTTCCATGTTACCAGTACAACTCACTGCCCATCTTGGCAAAGCCCCCTGACCCCAGGATTCAGTCTCTTTACACCTAAATTTACCTGTATTCATTGTTGCATTGCTGGTGGTGCACCATATAAATGCCATGTTTTTAGGAACACAGCCCAAGAAGTCACAAGTTTAAATCCGCTTATGAAACAATGCAACATAGTCTACTGCCTGAGTTTATTGCTTTTTTTTTGTTTGCAGAAATGTTTCTACAAAAATATAAAGTTTCTACATATGTACAATTTATTGCAGCTTTGTTTTTTATTTACCAACCAGCATGAACTGCTGACAGCCTTCCTGAAGCAATACAAAATAGTTAAAGGGCAATTATAGTGAGATAAGTCCTATAAGTCATCCCAATCACCAGGGTACCTTTAGTTTCTTTAAATTCTTCATAGTCCCAGAGATATAAGCCTTTGAATATGCTGTGATTTGTAGGAGCTGCTACACTTCATCTGTCACTCAAAGGCACACACCCACACAATCCAAAGCTCCCATGCAGTACTGTCACATACTCCTTCACCCACACTGTAAGTACCATGTGCAACACATAGTCAAATGCTGTAGTGCTAAACACAATCAATAAACCATTAACCCAGCAATATGAGCATAACACACTATAAAACAGCCCCTCCCCCCCATAAAAAATCTTATATACATACAAAACCAGTGACTCAAATGGAACACTAATACAGTATATATAATACAGTAATACAGACTATATATACCAAACAAGACATACAGTGCAATCTATGAAATATATAGACTAAAGCAAATGAAATGTAACAGGACAACAAGCAGTGTCACTGTGTTTGTGAAGGTCTCACTACAAGCTGCTGTTACACTGACTCTCTCTTCAGTGATTATGATCTCAGCTAAGCAGGGGGAGAGATATGAACTTTAGGTAAAAAGTAAATAACAATTAGCAAACTTAGAGAACAGGCAGAGTTCAGTAACTTACTTGGAAAGAATCTCAGCACCACTTTTCCTCCTCTCTCCCCCTCTGCCCCTCCCTTCAGCATATTGCTATTTTTTACTTTGTTTGCTTGCAGTCTAGCTCTGGAAGGGAGGGGTCAACAGGATGTCAGCACTTCATTTAAAGTCCTTTCAACTGACCATGCTCGGACTCTGTATACAGCCCTTTACTGCTTGAGGGGGACTAGACAGAGAGGGGAGGGGGACTACACAGCTTGGTTCAAACTTTTGCCAGTGTGAAGAAACGAAGCCACACAGCAACATGAAAGTAAGGCAGCTTATACTAAGTGATCTAAGTTTAGATCAACTGTGCCACATCAGGTGTCAATTTTTAAGAGAAAAAACACGTGCTGCAAATAAAAATGCCTACATCCCAACAAGCCACATCCACACCCACACCACCCAGTCACATGCCTACTGGTAAATCCAGAACTGGCAGCTTTACACATTGCAATCCCTACAGAATATACTGAACAGAATACTGCTGAGCTTCACAATATCATCCAAAAACCTGGATACTATTATGTCAAAGCAAAACAATCTCATCTGTACAACTGCTCATTATAGCTTTTCACATAAACGCCAATGACAGAATATAAATATTTTGTGAGTGGTGACAAGAAATCAGCTACAGATAAAGCTCCAGGAAAGGGATGGCAGCAGATAAAAAGCACAGCACACAATGAAGACTAGATGATGACTCACGTTGTCTATTGTGGAGATGAAGAGCAGCACCATGGATGTAATGTGAAAGATGATAATGAAAGCAAGGACTACCAACATTTTGGCACTTGATTCTTTGGTACTAGATCAAGGTGAAGCTGCAAAATAAAATAAAAGTGAACAATTAGCTTAACCCATTATTAAAATAACATTTGCAAACAATACAATACAAATACAATATTTGCGTAGGTTAACCATTTATCAATTTGTGTAATCTTTGTTTTTATTGTAATCTAATTTAACAGTGCATTTTTTAGTCCAAACTACATTTGGGTTTTCTATAAACCTTGTAGCGGGAGAAGTAATTCTCTCATTACCAGTGCAATAAAATAAAAGGAGCTGTTGTGATTGGGTCCCCAGAGTAAAGCTTGGTACAGATGTGCCATTTCAACACGGGGGAGATCATCAAAAACTGAAGAGTATTCCATGTATTATATATTTTGTTTAGTTGTAAAAACACGTTCAGTGACATTTACCCAGAGCTGCAATCTCTCTGGGTAGTTCTCCCTTCCGATACTTTGCTGCTCTGGGTAAATCCTGAAAAGAGATTTAACCTTTCAATGACTTTAAAGGGCATCTATACCGAAAAATAGGTTATTTTAAATTGACCATAACTGGAAACTATAATTCTTCCCAACCACCATTGTATCATTTCTTTGTTGATCTGCCCCCTGTTTCTTTACATATCCAATCTAAAACATATTATATTTAAGCTGTCAATCAAGTTCCTTGCTCTCAAAAACTATTCTTCTGTGAGTAGTTTTACTGTAGCTGGAATGGTGACAGAGTTTTGACACATGGCTAAAAACAGGAAAAGTTCAACCAGGAAGTTACATTGTTGAACTTTTGCAGCAATAACTTCTCACAAATTATATCTAGAGATGTGATTTAGGTTTTATTTTGAAAGTGTGATGGAAGGCTTTTTATATATTCCTTACTAGTTTGGAAGAATTTGAGACCACAGTTACCCTTTAATAACATAACATGTATTTTAATGATCAAGAAAAATAAATACTTTTAGATTTTATTACATTTGCATCACCACTTCAAACCAGCAGATGGTAGCAGAGCTCCTTATTGACATTAAACTGCTGTGATCATAATTTTTAAAGGGGAATTTACAGTTTAAACACTTCAAAGCACCCCTTCAGTAAAGGTTTGTACACACGTGTGATCGCGGGTGCCGACCCAAGACTTTTACGCCGCACGATTTGTACGAATGGCCATTTTGCCCGATAATCGTCCCGTGTATGGGCACTTTATCGGCCGGAACAGGCATTCGTTCTGGGATCTGCCCGTCAGATGAGACAAAGATCCCCGTGTGTACGAACCTTTAGTTGTACACAAACAGGCAGATCAACAATCTTTTGTTTTTATTATCACAATCTTTTGATTCCCCCCTATTGTATCCATTAAAACATTTTTATCAGACTTAAGCTGGGTACACACAGTAACGATAAAGCCCCGATACCGTCGGATCCGACGGTATCGGGGCTTTATCGTTACTGTGTGTACGTTCGTTTCCCGAACGAGCGCGCGGCCGCGAACGATCGGGTCGGCCGTACGCTCGTTCGGGAAAGGCCGAAAATTTCCATCGGCCGCTCTAGACTCCTATAGGGATTGTCAGCCAATCAATCCCAATGTAACATTTGTACTGTTTGTCAGTTGTTTACAGGGTAACCCTTTTGAAATAAAAAAATACCAAAAGTGGTATAAAGGTGATACCTTTACTGGCAAACTAAGATAGCAAGCTTTCAGTACATTCAGTTCCTTTTGCAAGCTGAATACAATGAAGCTGTGGTGCTCTCTGATATATACAAAATTTAGCTCATAGTTCAAATAACCAGAAAAAAGGAATATCTGTGTGGAAGGTGTTAACAAAGTCATACAAAAGGGCTCTGCAAGGGACAAACAGATAATTATGGATACTGTGTGGATAATTGTGGATACTGTGGCTCAAAGTGGCTGATATAAATAGTTACCGAAGCGTGAAGTAATAGGAATTCTATGTGGTTTATAACTGTCCCAATGTCTCTACAGATATTTGTATTTCTGTCTTGGTGCTGGCAGTTCTTAATCTATATAGTTTGCCATAAATCCAAGGCCCAGGTTCAGTCCCTTCTCCAGAGAGTTAAAAGTTTTCATTAATTTGTACTCCCATGCCTTCCTTTCATTCTCTGTTGCTAGTAATGACAGCCATTGTTGTTCATAATGATCCCTGAAGGCGCACATACACCAGTTACATATTAGCAGGCTCAATTATGAGGTGGCGCTGGGCAGCAACAGCTCGGTTTTACACTCTTAAAGTCACGCTAAACCGATTTACAATTGGTCAGTGCAAATTTAAGTCTTGGTTTACTGCGGCTGCACAAGTAACGGAAGAGACCCTTGTGCAGCCGTCATAAACCTATTTACCAGAGTCTGTGCGCCTGTGCGCATGTAAGTATTTAACGCTAGCTAATGGCGTCAAAAACTACGTGCAAGTGAGATTCACCCAGAGCCGTGCAGCCTCTGGTAAAGGTAATTCTCTGTTTTAAAGTTCCCCTTAAGGGGGTAGCTCCGCCTCCCCTTCCTCCTGTGATAGATGCTGGTCGCGGCCGAGCGCGTGACGTCATTACGTCATGGCGCGCTCGCGGATTGGACCGGCAGATCTCGCGAGAGCCGGGAGAATGGCGCGAGCGGTGACGTCAGCGCTGACGTCACCGGGACTATAAAGGGGGCGGAGCACGAGGAGGCGGCCGCCATTTTGTGTAAATTGCTACCAGGAGGAGAATCTCTGGTAACGGTGGATAAGGAAATAGTACGGACAGAAAAAGGGGAAAAGTAGCAAAAACTTTTGGGAATTGGATACAAGCCTTCTGTGTGTTGGCAGGGGTTATAGGCCAAAAGGCGCCTCAAAAATGCTCCGAACTTTTCGTGTATTTGGACATGATTTTCGGGGCATATTAAAATGCACAGGATGATACCTATATCACACAATGAAATTAAATAAAGTTCCTAAACCTACATTTCAAATGAAATATGAATGAACAGCATATGACAATAAACATTAAGGCCTTATGGGTAATATAGGTATATAGGTATAGGTAAATAAAAGGATTATCCAAAATACGCTACTGCTATTGTGGGTTTACAATACTTCTATGTCTGCTAATATGATGTTTCGTTTATTTGCTCAATGCCCAATGCTTAAATCTTTAGCGCCCTCTTGTGACTATTTTGATACTTATCAAGCTAAAGGAATATGTTCTATCAAACTCTAACAGGGAAATTTACCCAAAGCCGCTATCGCTCCATTCCGTAATTTAATATTCTGTTTGCAGCTGTGGGTAAATCCCACACGCGTGTGCCAGCTGCATGGTTGTCTTTTGCGATAACTACACAGCAATCGCAATGAAGGAGTTAAAGGCGCGCTAACCATATTTAATCTGTGAGCATGACTTTAACTCTATACAGGTCACACAGGAGAAGCTGTCAGCTCATTCAGTACCAGTAGGTTAGGACCCAGTTAAATAAAGTAACCTTGACGTGGTGACTGGGCTTAAAATAATTTGGCCAACTTATTGAACTAATTGCTTTTATTTATCCAGGGTTTAGCAGGCTGTTTGTACCAGCAACCTTATGGAGGTAGCCAATATGCAATTAGAATTGTTTGTACACTAGAATTCTATTTTTTAGATGTTTTAACTCCAGACAACATTGCTGCATCTCTGGGAAAATGAGCCCCTAAGGTTCATATTTAGAAAGCATCATAATTAGTAAGTAACACCATAACGATCATTATCATTATTCCACACTGCAGTTGTTAATTAAAACTGTGGTCTTTAAAGGGCATGTCCACCCTTAAAACAAAAAAATGGTAACTTGTCAGTTATCTGCCCAACAGCTATTTTAACCAGTATATTATATGTATTTGTAACCAGATATTTAATCATAAGTTCTCTTCCATTCTGATATAGTTATTAGAAATCCTCCTTCTTCCTGAGATTTTTATAAGCTTGAGCATGTGCAGAGGAGGCAGCTGGTGAAACAGCTGTCATTGGTTGTGATGTAAGCAGTCACTGCCTTGATTGACTGCATGGAGGGAAGTGCCAGTTTACTCTGCCAGAATGGGGACAATAATTATCCTTAAAAATACGGTTAGTAATGCAGGTAATCAAGTGAAGAATATATTCATTTGGGTCATAAAATATCTTAGGGTCTATATCATTGCATAACAATGTGAAAGACAGGATCCTTACATCATCAATTTATAGATTTACATGATTGGAAATTGAAGCCTAGTATTGCAATGGTTTGGTCGGTATTGTTAAATAATAACATGGTTGTTACCTTACACCTGTGCTTGTAAATTAAGGACTGTTACCTACTGATATTGATGCTTAATAAATATGGCCTTAGTTAACTAAGAGGAAGATTCAATATGGCCCAAATCCTTCTAAAACCCACGTTAACCCGAAGAACGCGAAACTTAACGCTACTGTGTGGGAGGCTTTAAAGTCACGTTCTTACCTTAGCCTGAACCCGCGACGTAATCTCATTTACATCAGTTATTGTATTGCGGGATCGGGCTAAGGTAAGTAACGTGTCTCTCCCTTATTGAATCTCCCCGTAAGTTTATTAAAAAAGAAAGGTCAGTGAGCATACCCACCAAATGTGCCAGTTTGCCTGGGACAGCCCTAAAGGATCTGTCCTGGTGCCATGGAACTACCAGCTTTGTCCTGTCGAGGTTATGGTAAGGGCATTCCAAGGGCATTCTGAGATGTGGCCAGGTGGTCTGAGGCAGGGCTTGTTGGTTTGGGGCAGAGTTTCAATATACTCCACTCCAGACTCCCCCATCCTATTGTCAGGTGGTATAAGTGTGTGTCTGAGCCTAATGTGCAAATAATGGCACAAATGATTCATATATAGACTGTACAACATTCCCTTAGGTAAATTACCGTCGTTACTGACAGGACTGGCCCTATATTGCTAAAGTGTGTACAGCCGAAATTACCATTTCCTATACCCATGAGAATTCAGCATGAGCATTGGAAATGGACTTTCTGACCAGAAAATTTCCCTTGGTCGCGCTAGGCCCCCTGTACTAAATTATAAAGAGACAGCCGCAATCATAGGGAGTATGGCAGTCATGAATGTTCTCCCTATACTTTATACATACATACTTTCTATATACATGGAGAACAATTGTGACTATGTGGTGACAAAGGTGACAGACAGAATCTTGCAGATTATATCTGTCATCTACTATGTGTACCCACCTTACGAGGTGTAAGAATTAAGAACTGTACATTTTTTATATTATTTTTATTAATTTTATTAAAATTAATTATGGTAACAAAACATCTGAACATCCCTTTTAGTTTTATAAGACTCCACAGACCATTCCTATTATTTTCAGAGTTGCAGAAAGAGTCTTTTAATATATTGTGGGTCTGATGCATTAAGCTGGGTGCACCCTTTAATGATAAAGGGATAACTATAAAGGGATAGGCATGGCTGTCTCCCAGTACTAAAATATAGGGAGTGGGCCGCAGCTGAACGTTCCTGAACGCTCTCCCTATACTTTATATAATATGTACGGTAGTCTGATTTTTAAAAAATGACAGACAAAATCTGAAAGTGTGATCCCTCTTTAATTATCCTTTAGTTCTTTAAATTACACTCCCTAACCATGTAATATACCAGGGCTGATTCCAGAGCCCGTGCAACTGAAGCAGATGAGACTTCTAGCTTCCATACTGTGGTTTTCTGCAGTGGGGGGGTTATTATCCCTCTTTGTACATTCTCTGAGAAAGTTTGGACCATTTATGACAGCCTTGTAACTAAACTGACTCTCATTTATGGCCCAAGCTATGCCCTAAAATATACACACAATTAAAGGAAAACAAAAGTCTCTACCTAGAAATTGCTGGATCTCTACCTTATTCCTAAACATTTTGCTTGACATCCAGATTCAGTTGTACCAGTAGGTCTGGGGAGCAAATCTTATCTGGGATTGGACTGGCTGCCAATAGAGCATCCATTCACAATGAGGTGATACTAGAAAACCTTTTAAAATGGATGCCAAGAAGATCTTCTGTTCGGTAACATAGATTTGACATTTCGGTTGCAAGGGGTTTTTAAAGAAAAAACAAGGCACTGAAATAAAGGCAAAATAACGGTAATGGAACAAGAAAGCTGTATCTGTAACACCCTTATTGTCATTATAGACACTACAACAACAAAAAATATTCATACACATCTTAGTATTATAATTACAGAAACACAAAAGGGTAATGAGCATGGGTTAATTTATTTGAAATATATCAAGATGAGCTATAAACTACAGTCACGGACATATGATTACAAATGTGGTGAATGTGGTTTGCTACATATGGGTAAAGAGAGCATCTAGTCATCTCAGTTATAGTGAAAATCTATTATCCAGACCTGACCATAGGGTGAGTCTGAGCAGGAAATAGTATGTTAAATGAGACAGTCCCCCTAATACCTTGTGATGTTAAAATAATCATTCTGTTATTTAGTAATAATAAAAGCCCATTCCCAGAAAAGCAGATGCAGGAACAGGTGGCTGAGATTTTATAACATGGACAGTGGACAAATTCTTCTCTACTGATTTACCGTGAAAGCACAAATAATTAATTTAACCTCATCAGTAACTGGCAGTCTGCAAGATTAATAATGGCCAAAGACTAGATAATCTGGTTTGGTAGCCATCCAATCATTTAAAAGTAGAATGCTGAGTCTTTTGGATATCATGTTGATAATTAGCACATAAGCTTTTGCGAGTATTGTCCTGGAAGAAATCTTTTCAAAAAGATGACATTACATGCTTAATAAGGCTGTTTGCCAAATAATATCATTAATAATTTAAAATATCATGTGTTTATAGAGAAACATTCTTATTTGGTGCAACCCAGTTATTTCAACACAACTGCACTGCTTGAAGATTCCCTATGGTCCATGTAGGTTTGTGTCTGTCCTTGCTGGATTTCATTATTACAGTAAGTGGACATGTCAAAGTTAACATATGTGCAGTGTGGACAAGCTCTCTGATTAAGAATTGGTATGGAGAGATATTAAGAGGGAATGGGTAACTGGAGATGAGACAAAAATACAGAAGGAAGAAGTAAAGCAGGAAATTAGAATGAGTAATAGTAATTACATTTATGTCTGTTGCTTCACTGAGCATAAAACCCATCTAATCAGTTTGCACAAGGGATCATATTACCCAAGCCAAATTGCATGGCAAAACCTTTGCTAATATTTTGTTATGTTAGCTCAGTGGAAAAGGAGATCAACATTGAAAACAATCTAGTAACTCAGTGTGCGGCACAAGCAAAATTAAATGATATTCCCATATTTTTCAGGTGAGTACTTTTCTGTTCCACACTACTCAACTACTAAAATCTTATTCTCAATATTATGATAATCACAATTAAAAAATGAATGGACCAGGCTGGGGAACATAGATAGATTGGTTCAATAATTAAACCTAGAATTGACCTAATATTGGGTCAGTATATGGCAAGCCTAAAGGTATTTTCTATCCAATCTCTATCTGGGGTTGAAATAAAACTAAAGGCAGAACACCAACCATACAACTATGTGTCTGTCTTCACAATCTGTAGTGGTACAGTTACATTTGGAGTCAGGAATAATTATCTTTCCCTTTTAATGCAAATTTGAATTACATTTGGAGGTTTAACTCTTAAGGCAAGGTAAGCTATATATAAGTAGGGTAAACAATTTAAACAAGATGGTTGTATGTTTTTTTTGGTATTGACTTCCAAGTTACTATTTGCCTCTAAAACCAACTTAACCTAAAGGGAAACTATACTGAAAAAATTACTTTGCTAATCTATGATTGAATACATGTAAGTATCACTTACTCTGATTTGCTTGTGTTGCTGCATACCTTTAATCCAGCTCACATTTTGTTTAGGAGCAGTATCTCCCCTCCCTCTTTTAACCACTCCCACTTCCATCCGAGCTGTTTTTTTTCCCCACAAACAACTGTCAAGCCTGCAAACAGCATACAGCATTCCAAATGTCAAAACTCTGTCACTATTCCAGCTACAGTAAAACTACTCACAGAAGAATAGTTTTTGAGAGCAAGGAACTTGATTGACAGCTAAAATATAATAAGTTTTAGATTGGATATCTAAAGAAATAGGGGGCAGATCAACAAAAAATGATAGTCGTGTTTTGAAAGAATTATATTTTCCAATTATGGTCAATTTAAAATAACCTATTTTTTTGTATAGATGACCTTTAAACTTAAACCAACCAAACATTCCCTATACAGGAATATGGGATAGTTTCTAAAAAACATTTGTCCACACCTAATCATTGTCTATAATCATCATAACATGAATGACACATTTAAAATATGAAATGCACTACATTTACCTCTTGTAGGATTTGAGGCTCTTTTCCATGTTTAGAATACCTTGCATTTTGTACAAAAACCACTTATCAATGAAGGTGAGCTTGTGGATCTCATTTATATTGATTCCCATCTCCAACCCCTAATGCAAAACAGAAAATAGTATTGTATCTTTATGTGTGGCTTCTAAGTGTTGGGATGTATTTTCTAATTTGTACCTTAATAGTTGTTTTCACTACATACCTTTGCCATGCTGTAAACACGGGTGCTGGTAGGTTCAGCCATTTCTTTCCTAAGATTCAAATCTGATGGCCATACTTTATTCATTGGAAGATTTGAAGTAAAGCCATCTACTGATGGATGACACATTCTTAATGCTTTCTGGAAACTCTCTTCAAAATTACGACCTATGGCCATTACCTTCAGAGACATGGCAAGAAATGTAATATATTCATACACTGGATTTGGATTATGTTACCCTTTATGATGCATAAAGCTAATACAGTTTCTCAATCGCATAACAAACAAAGAGTACATTCTCTATATTACATAGCTCAATAATGAATACCTATTCAAAGGCACACTTGAAAATGTCAGACAAATATAGTTTAATTATTCTGCTTAATTTGTTGTGTAAGATACTGTAAATTTGTACTCACCTCCCCAACGCTCTTCATGGAACTACCAATTAAACCTGATGTACCATGAAAACGGTCCAAATCCCATCGGGGAATTTTTGTCACCATGTAATCTAGACTAGGCTCAAAGCAGGCTGTGGTCTTCCCTGACACAACATTCTTGATTTCAGGAAGAGGGATACCCAGAGCAATTTTAGCAGCAATAAACGCCAAGGGGTACCTATCAGAAACAATGTCAGCAAACAGTAGAGCTTATTAGTACAAATTCCATGTAAAACTACTAGATATCTTTAGCAAAAGAAAAACAAGTTTCTCAAAATGTTCTTACCCTGTGGCCTTTGAGGCTAAAGCAGAGCTGCGTGATAGCCGGGCATTGACTTCAATGATTACATACTCCAGTGAAGTAGGGTGTAGGGCGTACTGAATATTGCACTCTCCAACAATACCCAAGTGTCTTACTACTTTTATGGCACAAGTTCGGAGCATCTGAAACTCTTCATTTGAGAGTGTCTGGCTAGGAGCCACAACTATAGAATCCCCTATTTGTCAGGAAACAATTATTATTTTCAATTTGCAAAAAAAAAACAAAACCCCACAACATGTATATAAAATAAAAGTGAAAAACAAGTTTTAGGTCCATGGCAACCATTTCAACACATATATTTTTCCCAATTATAGCTAATGAAAAACATGCGACTAGCAGGTTTAATCTTAAAGTCTAGTCTTCATTATACTTTAACTGTAGTTTTCAATAGTATCGTAAGTACACTGTATTCAGAAAAAGATGTCTTTAATTTCATTAAACAAACAGTGCACGTAAAAGTACCTTTTTCATGTGATTTATTTTGGATAGTGAGTCAAAACACAATGTACAGAACATATCTGTTGTATTCAATTAGATCAACTGGACTTGAAGTTTAGTTCTTGAAGAACTTCAAGTCCAGTTGATCTAATTGAATACAACAGATATACCATGACCTGGATAAATGAGAGCCTTCACAAGCAATGTACAGAACATGCATAATAAAGATTGTTAGGACTGATTAATAGACAATTGGTCTAACCATCACTTATCTGTTTATTCCGCGACAGACAGGCTACTTAGCAGCAGTTGAGGAGCCTGTTCTGTTCTATGTAGCGGGAAGGAGGAGGCATCACGAGATCCCCACGCCAATGGCTATTACTTCCCAACATCTTTTAGTGTTGTGCTGCCCTGATATACCTAGTAAGGTCCTACCATCTTCTAAAAGCAAAAAAATACCAGAAAATACCTGGAACAAGTAGTTATTTAAATAGAGGGATAGAGCAAGATAAAGTAAAGAAAAAAAGAGAGAGACAGGATAGAGAGAAGGAAAATACAGAGGAACAATAGAACCAGGACTGAACTAGAAGCACAAAGCTACCTAGGCACTCGATACTGCATATAAGGTACAGTGAATATAGAATAATAAAGGGATTTAGAATAAGGAATCCCAGTGGCAGGAAACCCTTATCCTATCTTTGGCTAGTTAGGGGTATTTTTATACCTTTATTATTCTATATTCACTGTACCTTATATGCAGTATCGAGTGCTTAGGTAGCTTTGTGCTTCTAGTTCAGACCTGGTTCTATTTTTCCTCTCTATTTTCCATCTGTCTATCCAGTCTCTTTCTTTACTTTATCTTGCTCTATCCCTTTAATCTATTTGATTCAACTACCAGGTATTGCACCCACTTAATAGTGTCTCTGCTGGTACATTGTTATACCTAATATATATTTCTTGTTTTTATGAACTTAACAAGTAGTTATTTACCTGTGTGAACTCCCATTGCATCCACATTTTCCATGTTGCAAACAGTTACACAGTTATCTGCTGCATCTCTGACTACTTCGTACTCAATTTCCTTCCAGCCCACAACTGAACGCTCTACTAGGATTTGGCTGGTCATAGCTAGTGCCTTGAAAAGAGGATGGATCGGGACAATGAGGAAAAAACTTTGCGTGTTATATTATACTTTGCTTTGAGTGTACAATATGTACAAGAACAAACACTGTATGTGTACTAAGCTATAAGGGCATGTCCAAACAAAAATGTAACCTAATTAACCCCAGAAACCTAGTCCTCGCAAGCTTTAAATCTATCTTTGAGGCTTCTAAGTATACTTACCTGTACTCATTACCTGGCCCCTTTTACTGCTGCCATGCAGGGGGAACGGAGCAGCA
This sequence comes from Hymenochirus boettgeri, assembly GCA_019447015.1. Lineage (NCBI taxonomy): Eukaryota > Metazoa > Chordata > Amphibia > Anura > Pipidae > Hymenochirus > Hymenochirus boettgeri. The sequence continues at coordinate 105,809,859 of CM033477.1, read as the reverse complement.
GCAGAAGACAGCCAAGGGAATGCATACAGGTAAGATACTAAAATGCCCCGTAGGTTTGGGGAGGGGGTAATTAGATTTAAATTAGAATTCATTTTAGACCCTTTAAAATTAGTATTTGTTTCAGAGCATACCAGAAAAACTCACAAATTTAAGAAACTAATATAGGCTGACAAATGTAGAATGCATTACGGTACCCATGTTTTTGAGCTATAAAGGTTAACAGATAGCCCTGGTAAAATATTAGTTTAAAATGTAAATTTACATAATATAAATACTGTATACATATTTTATACATATATACAAATATATATTTCATGGGTAATTTCCTCCTCCCCCAAGAAAATTCCCCAGACACACCTCCCCATGTCAGACATGGGCCCTCCTACTCCTATAGCTCACCCACTTTTACTGCAAAATAGGATTTAGGAGTAATGTCTAATACCTCCCATACTAAAAAAGATTTAGAAAATGTTCACAACAAATTGTTATTATTCTTAAAGGGCATGTCCACCCCAAAATCTATCTTATAAAGATTTGTTAATCACCCCCCAAATCCACTGATCCCAGCTTCCAGGTATCAGCCTTCAGTCAAAGCCGAGAAAGTAAAATCATGACCAATGGCTGACCCTGCTACTGTGTGTGCTTATAACCAACAACTGAACCCCTGATGAGGGATCAGGGTCTTTAAGTTGTTTCAAGAGGATCCTAGAAAAAGGTACGTTTAATTAAAATTTGATTTGGGGAGGTAATTACCATATTTAGATTTTGGGGTGAGCATGCCCTTTAAGAAGGATTAAAAAAAAACATCTTAAAGAAAAATGCTTCCTGTATTAAAACTAATTAATTAACATTGAAACACGTGGATAGAGAGAGATGGGCATTATTATTTATTTAAGGGATATATGTGTGTGCCAAATGCTTTTAGACAGGGCAGAGAACTCAAAGGTAAACCAATAGCTTTATATTTCAAAGAACGATGTGAGCAGACAAGACCATTGAGAAATGTAAACAACTGAAGAGAATGGGGGGAGCAGCTGGTGATATTTCGGGAGCATCTGGAAATATAAATTATAGATGAGTGACTATTATATGGAAACATTCCTACTGCTCTAATAATAATTTTGCCCACTCAAATATCTGACCGGTCTTCTATCCCAGAGGAACATTGGAATGGCAGCAGAGAGCATGGTTTCTCTTTCTATGTACAGTATGTACAGTATATATACAGGGAGATTCAATAAAAGTTCTTATCGTTTAAAATGGTGCTAATTTCTCCCCAACCAATCAGATCTTATTTAACGTTTGAAAGCTAACATCTGATTGGTTGGGGCAAAATTAGCACAATTTTTAACAATAAGAACTTTTATTGAATGACCCTGATAGTATATGGATCATATTAGAACCTGTTTCTCTCCAATGAACAAACCATCTCTCTTCTTGTTTCATATTTTTGTGTCATTTCTCATAAATTTCCCTTGCACATTTGCTGTGTTCCTTCCATTTCCTTGTATTACTGACATTTCTGTGCTTTCATATCTTAGTTTTTTTTTATATATCTATCGACCTTTATAGTTCCAATTTAGACTCTTTTTCTAATATTTGCTTTTTTTCCAAGTTTTTCCCATTAGCATTGCCATTCAGTACCAAAGCATTTGATCCATTAAGTAAGTACACAGAGTACTCAAGATGTACTGCAGCTCTAAAATATCTTAATAGAACACTTGTCAGCTAATACGCAAATCTTTGAAGTGGCCATGTTTGCTTCTTTCTTTTTTTACCTTGGTTCCTAAGTCTATGAGCGTCTCTTTATCTGGACACAGTCCTGACCCCAAACCACCCAGAGCATAAGCAGAACGAATCATAACAGGGTAACCAATTTTATCAGCAGCGTCTAAAGCATCTTGTATCTGTATAAAACAATAAAGCATTCAAGGAGAAATCAATTTATTGCATTGCTAAAAGACAATTTTTTTTTTACTTTATTTTATCATATTTACCTTTTATACCAGACCTTATAAAGTAAATAAGCAATACTCTAAACTTTCATAGAAAAATAAAAAATTTGATTGAAAAATTCCTATTGAAAATTCCTATTGGATATTACAAAAATTTTGAATCATTTGGGTTTGAATCAGATTTTTAGAATATGAATATGTTCCATGGAACTGCTGAGGGAGCAAAGCTCACCATTTCCGTTCATCTTTACAGCTGACCATTTGTTTGGCATGTAAAATATGCATTAAAATCAAGATTTCCCAGCACTTTCAGTCATCAACAAACAATTCATAATGGAAAATATTGGTCAGAACTGATTACTCGGCTATTCCTTCATATCCCCAAGCAATCAGATTTAAGGTCATTCAGCTCATGTGAGCCCAGCCATTGATATAATGTAAAACCAATCTGACCAATTAAGCTTTATTAATTCTATGTTAACTTCTTTCTGTTATTACCGTTTCCACAGCAAGGCTTGGAGCTATTGGTTCATTAATTTCCGTGAGTTTGTCTGAGAAAAGTTGCCGATCTTCTGTGGCCATGATGGATTCTACAGATGTTCCCAAAACTCTGACGCCATATTCTTTCAGCACTCCACGTTTGAACAACTCCACTCCTACAGAATAAACAACACACAATGCCATATACAGTATAGACATGTATGTACATATGTATGTATACATATTCTGCTATGCAACTAGCAGGAACATTTTTAAAACTGTTATTTTAATCTTATCTTAGAAATCCTCTAGGACTCACTCAATTCAAACATCACTATTAAAAACCCTCTTTGGGTTATTGTGTCTGGAGTCATTTCTGTTATATAAATTGTTGGCTCTCTCTTGGTGAAACAGAATATGCTGTACACAACCTTTTATCTTATTCTTGTAGATTCTATTAATCCAGTTTATCAAAGACACATTCATTTTGTGTTTGTAATGATTAAATATGGAGTGCAAGCATGCGTCATAGTGAAGTTGGCCTCACAGTCTGAAGGGGAAAGTTATTTGTCTTTAGAGCCTTGAGCTGTCCAAATGGAATTACAACAATGTGTACCAATTAACTAGAAAGCATCAAGAATTTTTTTTTTAGCAACATTCTCACCCCAAAAAAGTGCTGTCGGTAACCCTGAAACATGTTCCTGATGCCCTAGAACCAACTTGTTGCTAAAAGAAAAAGCTTATGGTAATATATCGATCTAAAAATGGCCAATTTAATAACATATTCAGGGAGATTCAAAAAAGTTCTTATCGTTTAAAATGGAGCTAATTTTGCCCCAACCAATCAGATCTTATTTAACATTTGAAAGCTAATATCTGATTGGTTGGGGCAAAATTAGCACCATTTCAAATGATAAGAACTTTTATTGAATAACCCTGATTGTTGGAAGAGTGCACATACACATACAATGAGTGAGTTATATTGGAAAGAGAAAAGTCATAGAAGATGAAACATTACAACAAGGTTAAAGGGCATGTTCACCCCTTAAAGGATAAGAGCACTGTAAAATCAAGTTATGTTCATTTGGAAGCTGCAGCTTTAAAAATACCATTATCATTTTTTTTTTTTACCTATGTCCCTCCAGAGCCTACCTTGTGCCTTGAAAGTTGCTGACAATCTTGTTACTGGTTTGCTGAATGTTAAACTCCACCCTTCGAGATTTCCTCTGCTTTCTCCTGCTTGAGCCTCAATCCGTAATGCCTGTGAATTCCATGCACGTGCGTGTGCACGGAACTCACAAGCATTACTGTTTGAGGCTCAAGCAGGAGAAATCAGAGGAAATCTAGAGGGGCGGAGCTTAACATTCAGCAAACCAGTAACAAGATGTCAGCAACTTCCAAGGCACAAAGCTAGGCTCTAGAGGGGCATAGGTAAAAAAAAATATGGCAACGGTATTTTTTAAAGCTGCAGCTTCCAAATGAACATAACTTGATTTTACAGTGCACTTATTCTTTAAATGAAAAATTGTATATAGGTAAATAACCCCCTAAAACTACAATAATTAGAGACTGACAGATGTAGGGCTAATCTGTTATGCACTAAAAGTAGCCTCTAGCACTTTCCTCTGTGCTGAGAGGAGGCAGCTAGGGGAACAGCATTCAGGCATTGCCTGTGATGTGATCTGTTACATCTATGATTAAATGGCAAAACCAGAAGGCAGAAAGAAAGGTAATAGAACAATGGGCAGTGTGTTATGGAAACAAGTGAGGCAATTATTAGAACTAGTGATGTGGTTACAGAATGATGTAATTTATTTTAAAAAGTTGATAAAATGGATAAAAAAAAAAATTCAGGCCAAGCATAAATGCCTCTTACCGCAATTCAGGGCAGTCTGCCCACCCATTCCCAAAACGATGCCATCAGGCCGTTCTGCTTTGATGACTTCAGTAACAAACTGAGGTGTAATGGGAAGGAAATAAACCGTGTCTGCCTGTTTGATACCCACTTCATTAGTCTGGACAGATGCAATGTTGGGGTTCATGAGAATAGTTTTTACATTCTCTTCCTGTAGACAAAAAAACGATTTCTATTATTTCCAAATAATAGTTAAAGGCTAGAGTTCAGAATATACAACCATATACAAAAATCTTTAGGTGTGGTATGGCCTGTATTCTTCATACCTTCATAGCTTTTACAGCTTGAGATCCAGAATAATCAAACTCTCCTGCCTGTCCTATAGAAAGGCCCCCGGAGCCTAAAATTAGCACTTTAGACACCTGCAGATTAAAAAAGTTAACAAAGAGTAAGAGATCAAATCCATTCAAATCGAAACACTGGAACATGACCATGATATTTCAAAAAGAGGAATCTCCCAGGTTTATCATTTTCATTGGCAGTATAACCTGTAGACCTGTTGGGATTGTTCATTTTCTGAAATGTGATCATAATAATATGTGCTGCCCTACTTACCTCAATCCTTTTAGATTGTAATTCTGGTTTAGGCATTACTGAGGCCAGTGTGGTGCCTTTGCCATTCTTTATCATTGACATGAAAACATCAAAAAGGAACTGAAAAAGGAAAAATAAATGGATCATCAAGGGGGAAAGCTTTAATGTAAAATAAAACATACATATAGAGCACTGCAAATACTGTAGACATTTTCTATACTTTATTGTAAACTATTACTTAAAGGGGACAACATTATCCCAACAGATGGAGCACATTAACCAAGATAAAACAAGCTGTGCCTCACCTCCAGCCAATTATATTACATCACAGAGACCTGCTTCTATTTGTCAAAAGTCATTTTACAGCAGATCCTGCTGAAAATATGTGCATAGAGACAGTGAAAAGTGGGGTTAGGCATGGCCAATAGGTGCACTCAAGGCTCTTTAAAGACTACATGGGGTGTGAGTTGTACTGGCAACAAAATGGAAGCTTTCTTAGTTACAGAATCTACTCCTTACTAGAGAATAATCAATGTATAAGTGTTTGGGGAGAAAATCTTTCATCATTAGAATAAAAAAGTAAGTTTAGTTCTCCTTTAAGTTGTCAAGTTGTAAAGATGTATTGGTAACACTTTCAAAATGAATTAGCCTTGACTCAGGACAATCCAAACAAATGTCACATTGGAAAGGAGAATATTTTACACCATACAAACTTTAGGGCACATTCCCAAAGATACTGTCAACTAAATTTCTAAATAAAACATTAATAGTCATCCAATAAACATCCTATAAACCAGGGAAACACCCCATAAATATAAATACATCCTTCATACAATATAAAAGAAACTTTACATACTCATGCCTAAAATAGCATTCTCAACCTTAACCAGAACTGTTGGCAAAAAAATGTAGCAATAGATCTTTGTGAAAGAGAGAATGAACTGTGCACACCAAACTTAATTGCAACTGGTGTTTCTGAATAAATCAAGAAACACCCAAAAAAATATATCTTTGTGCTGACCATTGGTTCAGCAACTGCTGGCTTACTGACACAAATTAAGCCTATTATTGTATAGCGTTCTCGTTCCAACTTGTAGACATGGATTTTGATTACTTTTATCAAAACAAAATATGTAACCATGGTTCATCTCTAGACATTTGAGTGTTGTTCTGTCAGCAGTTCCACAGAACTTCCAAAAATCCAACCTGATTTGCACCCAATTGAAGCAGAATTTTAATTAAAATTTTCTATCCCAAAGTTTTCAACTACATTTTTATTTTCGGACTTTCTGAAAATTTGGATCTGCAGATTTTCAAAATCAGGTTTGTTTCAAAACTGGGACTTTCTATAGATGCCCACAAGATACAATATGTGGGGAGGTGGGCATAAAGCTTTAGCGTCAAGAGAGTGATCCTGCTCAGTTTAGTGGTTAAAAGAAACTCAGTCACTCTACCTCTGTATCAGTGGGTCCAGGATTGCCCTCTGGGTGAAACTGTGCTGTGAAAATTGGTTTGGTCTCATGCATGATTCCCTGTGGGAAACAAAACTATTTAAGAGACCAAAAAAGATGAATTGATCATTTTACACTGATATTTCATGAAAACTGAACCTACCTCATTGCTGTGATCATTGATGTTCAGAAACAGAGGTTTCCATCCTGGTGGTAGAGAGTTACTGTCTACCCCATAAGCATGGCTCTGTGCGGTGATAAAAGCCTGACCATTCATTGTGTTCATAACGGGCTGATTCTGTCCTCTGGCCAAACAAAAATATTAAATACTGTATTTAATGTTTTATTATTCACAGTAGGGTACCTTATTATTAATAATAATATAATAATCAGAATTTCTGTCACTTCTGTACCTGTTAGCCATGGGCAGCTTGTAGGTTTTAGCACCAGCAGCTAAGGCTGCAATTTCATTTCCTTTACTGATGCCAAACACTGGTTCAGGACGATCAGAGTTGAAGACCTACAAGTTTAAAGACCAATTTTATTGCACCAATGATGTCAATGTAAAACATCACACATGCCTGTAAAGTGCAAAGTATTACCTTATGCAGATTCTGGATTAATGGTTGGGCCAACTGAGGGTTGCCTGGTCCATTTGTAATAAAAAGACCATCATAATCCATTTTGGTAAAATCATGGTTCCATGGTACTAATTTAACCTCCGCTCCTCTCTGTAGCAAAATACAATGTTTAACGTTAGTGCTGCATAATTTCTGATACCACCGTTTTTTGGGGGGTTTTTTTTTTGCTAACTCTCTGAAATTAGGTATAACTCCATTAAAACTAGCACAGCTATTCAGGTGCTGTTTGTGATAGAATGTGGTATACAGATATTCAGACAAAAGTTATGTCCATAAACAAGAGTAAAGCTGCAACCCAGGAATAGGCCTCATATTCTGCAAGGGAGTAGCCAAAGTGTGATCTTTTGTAGGTTGTCTAGGTATGTAGCATGCAGTATAGAAATGGACATGGCTGCACCTTAAAAAGGAGTTGGGACTTGGGAGTGACTCTTATTTAATAGATATGTGTATAGTCAAATATTTTAGAAGGGCTTCCTCTGTAATAATAAAGATGTTTATTGGACATTAGTTTTTTTGAAACATAGAAATGATGATGAGTGGTTAGTATTTGGAGGAATTCAAATGGATTATCAATACTGAGAAGGTACTGACATTTATTTACAAGATAAAAAGGCTAGTGCACTGTATCTGCAATAATGACAGCCAGATATTTAGCATCAGCAGTCAGGATTTGGATTCAAAGCACCCTGCTCCCATTAAAGAGAAGGTAGAATATGTGCGAAGGTGGAGTATTTGGTAGAGATTTCCTTCTTATGACTATTATTTTTCCATCCAGTGACAAGAAACTAGGGTATATTACCTTCACCAGCTGACGGATCGCATTATGTTTCACACCACAGTCCACTGCCACAATTTTGATAGGATTTCCTTTTCCATAGACTTTGATTTCCTAAAGTTACAAAAGCAAATGTATATGAAAAGAAATTTAGCAACCTTTACTTCCATTAGATGTCCCCAAAACAAAAAGGCTTCCATGAGAAATTACATTAAGCTTCCCACACACGGACCAGGGGTGCACAATATGGTATGAACAGAAATTAAGCAGGGATTAATGTATTTCCTTGGACCATTAAGCTTAAGCACTTTGTAGCTAGAAATCACCTCAAAAATCTCTGCATAGCTATGTCCGTGCTCGCGATCTATGGAAATTATCCATGGTGACAGATTGCTTTTCAATTGAAAAATCTTGAGTCTATCAATCAAAAAGTTGATAGTTATTTTGACTTGATAAAGTGATCAAATTGATAAAAAATCAATCCGTGTATGGTCAGAGTCTCTTACAGTACGTATCACTGCAAACTTTATCCAACTTGAATAACTTGAATAAACAATCCATTTGCTATCAGTGCTACCATAACATTTCAAACTTTATGGCTAATTTTGGAGAGAGCAGGGCATCATTGTGGATGACATATGTTTAAATTACATTTTACATTTTAATTAATACACATTCCTAGGTCTTCCACATATTTTCTTTATTTTGGAAAATTCGGTTGATTTCATGTTTGCTATAACCTCATTAGTGAGCTGCTATTTCAAGTTCCACAATGGTCCTTCTTTCTGGGTTGCTCATTTCCTTGGATCGTTCCTAGTAAATTTTGCTCCATTGGCTGCAGGATGGGTCACACATTCTTAGATCTCTTCAGAGCAACTGACTCAACACAGGGGCAACTATTTTGTTGATATATTTAATTAAATTTATTTTAATAGTTAAATACATATATGATGCCACCACTATACTTGGTGAAGAAATGTATTTCTTTCTGGCTCCTCCCTCAGTCATTGTCACTGACAATTCTACCATCTCTGATTTTGGAGAACATATGTTAATGAAGAAGGGGGAGGAACTTGAAAACTGTTATTTACTGCATGCGTATAACTCTCCTATAATGAGACATTGACATTTCTCATAAAAATCCTTCTTTACAGTTAAGCAGACAGCAAAGAGATACATTTGCAACTCTATTTAGACCACTGTTGCTTTAACCGCCTCATACTTTCAGAGCATATGCAGGGAGATTTAATTAGAATCGCAGGTGCTCTGGGCAAATCTCCCAGAAGAGATTCACCAGAAGCTGTGAGGCTCTGCATGAATTTTGCCTCGCTTAAATTGGAAGTTCAGTGCAAATACATATATTTTTAAGAAAAAAGAGCAGTATTTTTACATCCTATCAAATAATTGACAAATAATTGCTTCCGAAATACTGACTTCCTGTTTGCAGGACCCCTAGTAGAGACTGTTATGGTCTTGCCCTTGACCCAGCGCCTGGGTTGATTCACTTGCTCAGTAGAGATCTGAGCATCTTTAACCCATCCAACAGCCAATCAGTAGAAATTACTGTTAGGAACATTCCATGTTACTGTGCATTCTGAGAAGAAGAAGTACCATTCAGAACCTAAAATGTCAGCTGACTAATGTCAACAGCAGGGAATAGCAAGGGGTATAAATTCAACTGGTTATTCAAAATGGAAGGGAATATGTAGAATAACAAGGTATGCATAAAAAATAAAGAATTTTGAAAAATTTTAAAATAATGATATTTTCCACTGAACTTTCCCTTTAAGTATCTCGTGCAGTGGCTGCACGAGAGTTTCTGCAATATTCACACAGCCCCCGCAACCTAGTGGTTAAAGTCGCGCTAACCAATCGCAAATTGGTCACCTCTTAAGTGAACATCACCCAAGCGCCTCTCAACAAATCCCTCTTGTTCATGGAGAAAGGAACATGGGCTCAAACCAAGGTTCTGCTGGCAAACATAGCAAAAAGTGCTATCCCATCCTTCTGCCCCAAATTTACAGATGCAGTAAGTCAATAGCAACCCATATTTCAAACTGTCAGGGAGATTCAATAAAAGTTCTTATCGTTTAAAATGGTGCTAATTTTGCCCCAACCAATCAGAACTTATGTAACATTTGAAAGCTAACATCTGATTGGTTGGGGCAAAATTAGCACCATTTTAAACGATAAGAACTTTTATTGAATAACCCCCTGTGTGTTTAAAATGAAGGGGGAGATGCAATAATGTACATCGGTGTTACTTACCTACCCAAGATACTTCAATGCAGTAAACTACAACCCTCAGCATTCCTCAACTACAGGGGGAAGTTATGGAATGCTGGGAGTCGTAGATTTTAAACATCTGGATGCACACCATTTGAGGATCCCTGCAGTAATCACTTAGTGAGATTTACTGCACCGTGGGATTGCAATCGGATACTGTCTTACACCTCCAAGAGAGGTTATTTTTCTGCGTTACACAGTAGTACAAAAATGTACGTTTCGTTTATTGCATCGGGTGCCTGTGTCACTAATACAAACATCCAACAAACGTCGCAGGCCCCTCTAATGCAGTGTCCAACCCAATATTACATTGTGTATTGTGGGTTTTACACTTATTTTCTGTGAAAGTTCTGCTATTCCTGTCTTACAGGGAGATGCAATAAGAGAAAAATAAGTGCAAACAATAAGCTAAAAAATGTACTATTGGGTTAGCAAGGGCTTTGTACTCATTTTGCATTAACGGTGCCATTTCTGAAGCGTTTTGGAATTTGCACAATGCAAGCGTAATAAATTTAACGATGATTTTTATGCTTATTTTTGCATGATAATTAAAGTATTTTTTTAATTGTGGCATTAAAGCCATGCAAAAGATTGCAACTTTATCGCGGGAACAAGTGCAGGTGAGTTGTGATAGGGAAATTTAATGCATTTTCCCTTAATTCTCTAAACATTCCCAATGCTGTTGCAACCACCTCAAAACCTGGGTTTCCTGGCAAAACGTGTGTATCTCTTGGAACATTGTATGTATGAACAATGACAGCCCATTGGGCACCCAAATGGCCCATGTTAGTTACTTCCTCTACTTCACTGTAAATATAACAATACTTTTAGCTATATACAAATTAACATCTATGAGGGCCATATCTTCTGTTTGTTGTTCCTCATATAATAACATCCAACATACTAATTAGTCAGTTGCGTTTTGTATAATCAGAATGTCTTGTTTTGTTCCGAGAGAAAAAACAATCTCATGTAATTGTATTGGTGTGAGAACAATCTTAATGAACAAGGCAGAAGCAGCTGGTAAGAAATCAATTTTTGGCTCTTGCTGAAAGTAAATGTACCTCATGCTGGTTTATATTAAGTGGCTGTTTGTCACTAAAGGAGACAGATTACTGTGTTTACTAATTACTGCTACTGCTAAATTTCATTATTGTCAGTTTTATTTTTATTCGATGGCTTTTTAAATCTTTGGTAAGAAGTTATGGAATATACTTTCCTTCATCACTGGTGCCTATTGTAATTATTGTTTTGGTTTCATAAAATGCAGCATTAGCATGCCGAGCTGCCATAATGTAGTTGTCAATGTGTCCCAGTTAAAGCATTGTGGGATTGAGGTAATGTATGTTGTGATTCCAGTGAGGGATTTACACCCCAGTGCAATGGATCTTAACAAGAAAAATGAGTGTAAAGCCCAAGATAAACGTGAGATTTACAACCATTTGGCAATAGCGCCTTTTATTGTGTTGCCCTCTCTAATATAGTATCATACACTGGAGGCTGAATAAAGACGGGTCACATTTCAATCAGAGGTAGGTTAAAGGAGAACTAACCCCACATTTTCACCCCTCAGAATCTGAAAATATCCCCTTTAAAGGGCATGTCCACCCCAAAATCTACATTTTCACCCACTACTGGCCCCACTGTGTAGTGTAGTAAAATCCTTACCTTACATCCCCGCTCCAAATGGTATTCCTGTAATGTCCCTCCAAAGTCCCAAAAAACATAGAGCAGGAGCCTCACTGTGTCCCAAATAGTGTCTGCCTCCTGTCTCTCCTCCGGGAGAAAAATGACATGCGCAGAGAAGCCCCCCCCCCCTCCCTCTCCCTCCTGTTTTCCTCTCCCTCCCCCTAGCTCCAAACCCCTTTTCTGTAGTATAGGGCTCCCTCACCCACCCACACCCACCATAGTACTTTGTAAAATAACTCTCCGGATCACTACTTACTTTGCCTCTTTCCGCTGATGTTCTGTACTGCCGGAAGCCGCGTCCATGATTGGCTACCTCTCAGCCAATCACGGACACGGCTGCTGGTCCGTCCCCCTGCTTGCAGTTTCATGCAAACAGAGGGCCGTGACAGAATGTCAGGGGGAAACGGGCAAAATTTAAAAACGGGTGGACATGCCCTTTAAAAACACCAATAATCTGTAAAATCACACTAAATACTAAATAGCGTTAAAGTAAATGATATCCCTGAAAAAACTGGATGAAATAACTTTGTGTATGTACGTTGCCTGGCCATACCCCTGATCTTAGTCACATGCTCCCTTGCCTAATCTGTAACAAGTTCCTGCAGTATCTAAGCACTGAGCATGTGTAAAGAACCAAATGGTCACTGACCGCACTGTGCAATACTGGGATGTTGGAAAATAAAACACAAACCCCATGTTAGAAAGGTACATTTCCCAACAATCATATCAAAAATGAGAGGTGAGACACAGATTACTGCTTTTATTTTAAGGTACTTTTCGTTCTGTTGTTCTGAGACTTTAGTTGTCCTTTAAATCCTAGGGAAGATGCAGTAAAAAATAGCTATAAATAGGTTAAATGAGTGTAAAATCCACACCATATGATGTAATATCAGGTTAACATGGGCTTTATACCTATTTTATGGGGCCTGCAATCTGTGTGTAAGAATCGCAGTATTAGCCCTATTCCCTGACACTGCTTATCTGACGCATTCCACTGATGCCGTAACTGCCACCATAGAACCCAGTTTCCAATCGAATCTGAGGGTTTCCAGAGTCCCGCAGACACAATTAATGAACAATGGAAGATCAGTTGTTTCCTCTAAATAGGACTGTTATACATTGTGTATCTCTGTATTTCTCATTTCAGATATTAAGAAACAATCCCTAAACGTATGGAAGAGAACATGGGAGATGACTTTGAAATGAAAGGGACTGGTAATCAATCTAATTCTAAATCTAAAGGACATTTTTTAACAGAGACTTTTTAGTAATAAAATTATAACCATAATACCATAATAATTTAACACTGTGACACTTTTTAAGCACTTTTTTAGATGATATTACACATTCTGGGTTATTCAATAAAAGTTCTTATCGGTTAAAATGGTGCTAATTTTGCCCCAACCAATCAGATGTAAGCTTACAAATGTTAAATAAGATCTGATTGGTTGGGGCAATATTAGCACCATTTAAAAACAATGAGAACTTTTATTGAATCTCCCTGTTTATGTCATAATATTAACACTTTTAAGAAATTGATGTATTTTTATCAAATTTTAGAGGTGACTGGTAACAAATTGTTTCATCATTTTTTAAGTAGCTATTTTACCATTTAGTATTAACATAATAGCACTTTAAATCAAAATTTGGATTTTAAACTAGTAGCACTTTGTTTACATATATTGTATTATATATTCACTATAGCACTTTTAATATATTTTATAATATAAGATCACATCCAAGATAAAGAAGGAGGGGTTTTGTTGTCTTGCATCATATCCTGTTTAATGTTTTAAATGCGTGTGGTTTGCTCACTTCAGTTACACTTGAAAAAGGGCCCAGTGAGGCTCGAAACATGTTGCACAAATAAACGTAGCTGGTTACAGTTATTCTGCTTGTCATCTAAATTGTTACCTCTATCAAATTGGTTTTTTTTTTAAGTATTCATTTATGCTATATGAGGATGGAGGCATAAATAGAGGTGACTACTTGCCCCTAATGCCAGTTGTGTGGAACATCTAAAGATTGTCATGGTTGACTTCTTGTAGGTCTGTGCCAACCAATGACACATTACAAATTGGGCCAGTCTTGAAGGTGAGATCATATGGTAGCAATGTCGACATATACCACCTCTCTGTACATTGCCCTTTTTCTTTTAACGTCTGATTAATGCCATCATTGTGGTGGCGTTACAAACGCTCTGAAAAATTACATTACATACACGCATTAATGGTGTAAAAATTTGATACATTACTTGCGTTGTCTAGACACGCAAAGTTAATGTGAATCATGCATGCATCGGAAGTTATTTCTTAAAGTCACGTTAGGTGTTGATAAATCCATAATAATCCATACTTGCAAATAGATGATTTACCATTCATTCATTAGTTTACAAAATCACTGCATTCATCAGTTTTAACTATTTACAGTACTTGCTATTTTCCCCATTCAATTATAGACCATTTCTGCTTTCTCCAATACTGATTGCAGATGTTAAGGGCAGAACAGGTGCATGCATAGCTTGTTACTGAGCAATAACTTGATTAGAGATGGGATCCGGGTCCGACTCGGACCCGGATGCAACACGGAATCCCTCAGTTCCAAAATCGAACGTTCGAGGCTAATTTTTTGGTAATCATCGAAAATAGCCTCAAACGTTTGATAATCCTTGAAAATACCATTGGAATCTCGAAAGTAGTTTACGATCATATTTTCGAGGATTATCAAACTTTTGAGGCTATTTTCGAGGATTATCGAAAATAGCCTTGAACGTTTGATAACCATCGATAATTCCCTTTGGAGTCCAGAAAGTATTTTGGATTTGTGTAAATCCGTAAAGAGAATGAAACTGGTAGGTTTCGGACATCTCTAAACTTGATCAGTATTGGCAAATCTCATTTAGACTTTATTCAGATCTTCCCTCTATTAAGCAGCTATTCTCTTTTTGTGAAATGTAAAGGTTTACTGTAAGTCAAATAATCCAGAAACCAAGATTTTGAACAGTCATAAGACTTGTCATTGCCTTTTAACTGTCCTATATTCTACGGTTTATTTTCACAATAAACTACTTACTGACCTTGCATTAGGTACTCAATATACAGTAGTTGATCATAATGCAGAAAATCTATAGATACTGTATCTTCAGATCATGGAACTTTACAGACATAATTGATTCTAAAAATAGAAATATTCTTATGGCCTGTGGTCAATATGCATTAAAAACAGTAAAACGACCAATGTAAAATGATTAACTTGAGAATAAATGCAAATGTTTTGAGTTAAGAAAAGGGTAGCCATGGTCCATTATTTCTAGTTATATTAGCAAATGGAAGGTTTTATTCCTCTTGTGAGAAAGAATGCTGGCGCAATTTTTTGTCATACACATCCATTGTTTAGGCGAAGCTCACATTATTTAATGCCAGTAATTCCACAAACAAAATTACTATGCCAGAAGCAGTCATTTCAACCTGAAACCTACATCAGTATCAGGTTAGTTCTATCCTAGAAATGAGGAGGAGATGTAGCACAACTTACCTTCGTTGAAACTTCACAAATTAAGTTTCTCTTGTTTGGATCCACAAACTCCACAGGCTGCCCCTCAAACTCAATTTTGCCCAGAACAGTGCCCTAAATAAAAAGGATATTTAAAGATTTAAAAAAAAACATTTGTATGCATGGTTTTTTTTGCTCGAAAGTAGCACGCATGAGAGTAAAATCGATTTTTCGAAAGTCCTGGATATTCAAACGTGTTCCCCAGATTAACTTATATTAAGTTACCGTTGATATTTTTTTTTTCTATAAACATATTTTTATTGGTTTTGCATATATAGTATAACAATACATCTTTTGTTATCATTTATAATATATTCAAACAAATATAGCTTTACATTTTCTTAACAGAAATGCACCAGTAACCTTAAACGTTATGTGATGTTATCTGAAAAAACATTTGTGATTTCGTATTGTTTTAGCTGTTTTTTTCTATTTTGGAATGCACCTGTAAGGAGAAGGGTTGAGGTAAAGGGTAAAAATAAAACATTAGTAACTATATACAAGTTAACTGAGAGTATATTAATCTCCATGGTTAAGCTGGTGTAGCTCGGTTGGAGATTTGGCTGGAGGGCTATCTGCCTCAGCTCAGCCTACCTGAGTATATCAATCTTATAGAACATGTATTGCTATAACCTCATACAACAACAACAAAGGTTGTCCCAGGAAGTAATATACATCAATGATGATTATTATTAGGCATTTAGGCATTTCGGTGATCACCTATTATGTTGTTCATTAAGTATTAATTAAACTATAACGGTTGTCATAAAAAAAACATACATAATTAAACATGTAATATACCTCAATGATGATTATAATTAGGCATTTAGGCATTTCGGTGATCACCTATTACCGTATATACTCGAGTATAAGTCGAGGTTTTTAGGCTATAAAAATAGCTTAAAAATCTTACCTCGACTTATACTCGGGTCACTTACCTGACTGTCCTGTTTTCGGCTGCCGAACACTTCCGCATCCACTCTTCTGCCTGCTGATGTCACTATTCAGCGCCGGTCATGCTTCCTGGCGCAGAGTAGTGACGTCAGGCGCCAGGAGACAGTGTGTGCGGAGCGATGCAGCCGGATTGTCTGTCCTCTCTTCCTCCGGATTGTAAGTCCTCTCTTCCTCCGGATTGAAGGTCCTCTGTCCACAAGTCTTCCCTCCACAAGGCAAGTCCTCTCCTATGTATGCAGGGTATGCAGTGCTTGCCACTGCAGATGTTTGGTAACTGCAACTCCCAGCCAAGCATGCTGGGAGTTGTAGTTTCCAAACTTCTGTAGTGGCAATGAATTGGAGGGTTACTGTGTGGGATGGTACTTTTACTATGTTAATTTAAAGGGCAACTAATACTTTAAAACAATACAGAATCAAGATGGTATCTATTGTTAAAATTTGCCTTGATTCTGTATTGTTTTAAAGCTTTAGTTGCCCTTTAAATGGACAGCAGAATTCCCATACAGTAGTCCCATACAGTAATAGCCATACTGGATTTGGCTATTACTGTATGGGACTACTGTATGGGAATTCCGCTGTCCATTTAAAGGGCAACTAAAGCCTTCAATACCGTATAGAATCAGAAGGCAGTTGTCATAATTCTACCCTCGACTTATACACGAGTCAATCATATTTACTAATTTTTAAGGTAAAATGGGTACCTCGACTATACTCGGATCGACTTATATTCGAGTATATACGGTATATTGTTCTATTAAATATCAATTAAACTATAAGAGTTGTCATATTTATTAAACCTTTCAAGTAGTATCTCTGGTACCAGTTTTTTCTGAGAGATTCACTTGTTGGTTATAGTAGCTGTTTTGCCTTAGCATCTCGGCTGGGGAAATGTCAGTTATTCAAATATTGTTTTAAAACATCACATACATTAAATGGTTCGTATTTACTAATGTCATTGGTTAGTGTAATAACTTTAAATCTGTATCAATTGCCTTATCCTCCCCTCCCCCCTCTCCCCATCCAGACCATCGCAACCCCAGTAGATTTGTGAGGCCATCAGGTTGGGGACCTTGTTTCAGTTAATAGATGTTTATCTATCTAGTCCATCCGTGGGAATATTTGGGTGTTTTGTTGAGGTGGTTTCTTCATTGAGGATGATCTTTGCCAGTGTCTTGGTATTTTTTTAGTTGGTGTTGTTTTTGGTTTGTTTGAATTGTCTTTGCTAGTTTTTAGATTCCAGGTTTCAATTTCCTGGGTTGCTCTTTTGATATATTAAAAATGTGGATTTTTCCGTCTCTGTTTATTATGAGTTTCACTGGGAATCCCCATTTATAGCTTGTGTTGTTTTCTCTCAGTAATTGTGTAATCGGTTGAAAAGTCTTTGTTGTATTGTCGCGCGTGAGAGATTGGGAAAAATTTTAGGTTTTTATATTTTTCTGGTAGAGAATTTTTTTGTCTTGAGATTTGTGTTATTTTGTCTTTAACCTGGAAAAAATGGAACCTTGTGATCACATCCCTTGGTACTGAGGGTGGTGCAGTTTTGGGTTTTGGTAGTCTATGGGTTCTGTCAAGGGTGGAATCTATTTCAGATATGGAGGGTATTAAGTCTTTAATTAACGTTTTAATATATTTTTCCAAGTATTCTTGTTTTATTGTTTCTGGAATTCCCATTATTTTGAGATCATTTCTCCTGGACCTGTCTTCTAGATCTGCTAATTTATTTTTGAGTATTTGAACAGTATCTGAGAGATCATAATGTTCGTCCAATAGATCATAAAATTATCCGGTAAACTCCATCATTTTATTTTCCACGTGGTCTGTTCTTTGCATTAACTCTGTAATGTCTTTTTGTAAAGGTTGTAGTAAACTTGCTATGTCCATTTTAAAGGTTTTGTTTTGCGTTATGAGAATATTCTTTAGAGTACTATCGGTTACTGGGGAATCTGAGGCAGGGAAATCTGACAAGGAGCATGTTTGGTCAGGTATATCCCTAGTGGGTAAGGGGGGTTGTTTTCCCTCCACTTCCATATTTTCCCCAAATATGAGTGTTTCCTTTGTCCCTTCTATTAAGGTTTTTTGGGAGTGTAGTTGTGGAACTGTCACTCTCTGTTGTTGCGCTGAGGGTAATTCACAGTCTGAATTGTCATATTGGTGTGGGGTATCAGAGTTATAGTCATCTTGGATTAGCTTGGTCATTTTTTCTATAGGGTCTTTTGTGATTTGCTTAAGTTCCTCAAACATCCCCTCCATATAGTCAGATATATTTTTTCTGTCAGGCATGGCTGTATTTTGTAAGTTGCACTTACTGTTTGTTGTCTGGCTGGAGTCCATGTTCTGTGAAGGTTCTGGGGATGAAGAGTTGTTATAGTTGTTGTTTTCATTTGTTTTCTGCTTATTAATTGTGCCACTTTTGCCCCTTTTATATTTAGGAGTGCCTTCCATCTCCTTCTCTGGGGCAGACCGCATGGTGTCGGCGCCATCTTGGATCTCAGGTCCATTAGGTGAGTGAATTCCTTGAGGATAATAATCCTTTTAATTTGTGGATTTTGGTTCTTTTGTTTTTATTCTTGGTCATCCTGATTGTTTGTTTTTCCCTAGGATGGATGATTTGTGTGTCTCTGTCCCCTTTTTATCAGGTAAACTGGGCTGTGTGTGCTGGAGCTCCTACACTGTGCTTGCTTCCAGCTTCATGCGCAGGCCACGCCCGTTGATATTTGAATTATTTTCAAATTTGGCTCCCATTGATTTTAATGGGTCCGTTTTCGAACTTTCCATATAGTTCGAAAGTTCGAAAACGGACCGAACTTTCGGAAGTTCGTACATCTCTAGTTATAATAGCCATGGTGAGTTAAATGTAAGAGTAAAAAAAATCCACTTGTCAGTTAGTACCTGCACCCAACTAACTGATATATTTAGAACTTTATTAGTTGCATTCCTAACCAGATATTTAAAGGGCAAGTCCAGCCCTAAAATGAAAACTTACATACAGGTAAATCACCCCCAAACATTTGAAACCTGAAATATATAAGTCTAACCTGAAATCCTGCATAATGTCCTGTTTCCCCTGTTTCTACTTCCTCGTTCTTCCAGTTACCAACTGTCAGTTATGGATTTAACAGTTGACATCACAGCCAATGACTGAATGTTAATCCCCTGTCTGCCTCTTCTGAGCATGCCCAGGCTCAGTACAGGTTTCTAAATTGCTCAGTTTCCATAAGGCATCCAGAAGCATAGCAGGCACACAGTAATGAATTCATAGGACAAAGTATGAAATATCAACATATTATAAAGAGGCCATTCTTTCTAAAAGATGTTATTATGAGGGTGGAGTTGCCCTTTAAAGAAAATTACTCAATTCTGGCAGAGTAAGCTGGCTCATGGCTTATCCCTTCATACAGTAAATCGAGCATGTGACTGCTAACATCACAGCCAATAATTGACTGCAGGTTTACCTGCTGCCTCCTCTGCACATGCTCAAGCTTTTAAAAAGCTCATTGAACAGGGAAGAGGTGCATACCTTTTGAAGAACAGAAGGGAATTTATTAAATATCTAGTAACAAATGCATGTAATAAACTAGTAAAAATTAGAGATGGCCGACATATATAAAGTTCGGTCCGTTTTTGAAAGTTCGAATTCGGACCCATTCAAGTCTATGGGGGAGTGATAGTTGGAAAAGTCTGAGTGATTTACAGCTAAACTAACAGTGGTAACTTACTGTAAATGGCTGTGGCACCTGGAAAAAAATCTGGGGAACATGTCAATGTCAGCAAAACTTGTTAAAACATTTCCTGAAGTCAGGCAGGCATTTGACGATACATTTGAGGATTATCGAACGAACGAACGATCCTTCCTGTTAACGAACAGTCCTTCCTAGGCTTAGCAAATGGTACATAAGAGGGTTGGATAGTGTACTGGTTAAAGCCACCACCTTTGACATGGGAGACCAGGGTTCGAATCCTGGCTAGGGGCAGCTATACAAATGTTTGGATTATTATAATAACCTAGTAATATAATTACCATATAATATTCTATATTCTAACCATATAAGAACCTAGTCTTATAATAACCATATAATACCCTACTAATATAATATTATATTACTAGGTTATCATATGGTTATTATATTACTAGGTTATTATATGGTTATTATATTACTAGGTTATTATATAACTAGGGTATTATAATAATCCAAACATTTATATAGCTTCCCCTAGCCAGGATTCGAACCCTGGTCTCCCATGTCAAAGGCAGTGCCTTTAACCAGTACACTATCCAGACACTACATTAATTGCTTAAAGGGCATGTCCACCCCCAAAACTATAATCCCCCCACTACTGGCCCCAATGTGTAGTGCAATAAAATCCTTACCTTACATCCCAGCTCCAAGTAGTTCTCCAGTAATCCCCCCCAAAGTCCAAAAAAGTGGCCACCAGGAGGAGAGCAGAGTCCATATAGGACTCTGCCTCCTGTCTGCCTCCTGTCTCCCCTCCAGGAGAATTTTGCCATGCGCAGTGCAGCCCTCCCCCCCTCCCTCACCCACCCGCTCTGGTCTCCCTCCCCCTAGCGTAAATCCCTTTTTGTATATCATAGTAAATGTGCCCCCAGCCCCAACCACTATAATAATTTCTTAGAAAGTCCCCAGATAGTTACTTACCATGCCTCGCTCCTTCGCCACACTAAGAAGCCGCAGACGCATCTGTGATTGGCCTTGCAGCCAATCACAGACGCGTCTGCCGGTCCCACCCGCTGCTTGAATTTCCGTACAAGCAGAGGGCCGGGGCAGTGCGGCGAAGGAGCGAGGCATGGTAAGTAACTATCTGGGGACTTTCTAAGAAAATTATTATAGTGGTTGGGGCTGGGGGCACATTTACTATTATATACTAAAAATGTAAATTAAGGGTGGACATACCCTTTAATATATTACTAGGTTATCATATGGTAATTATATGGTTATTATATTATATATATATACATGTATCATATGATAACCTAGTAATATATTAACCATATAATGTAGTGGCTTGATAGTGTACTGGTTAAAGGCACCTGGGAGACCAGAGTTCGAATCCTGGCTAGGGGCAGCAATACAAATGTTTGGATTATTATAATACCCTAGTAATATTATATCCATATAATAACCTAGTAATATATTATCCATATTATACCCTATATAATAATAACCATATAATAGCATAGTAATATAATAACCATGCAATAACTTAGTAATATAATAACCATATAATACCCTATATTATAAACATATAATAACCTAGTAATATAATAACCATATAATATAGTAATATAATAATATAATATGGTTATTATATTACTAGGTTATCATATGGTTATTATATTACTAGGTTATTTTATGGTTATTATATTACTAGGTTATTATATAACTAGGGTATTATAATAATCCTGGTCTCCCATGTCAAAGGCAGTGCCTTTAACCAGTACACTATCCAGTACATTCGATAATCGAAAGTCTGAGAAATCCTGTCCGGTCCAGGATAGTTCGAGAAGTCCGAGTCCGTTCGGGCTCGAGTTTGAGTTCTAGTCCATCCCTAGTAAAAATAGCAGTTCGGTTTGCAGACAGATAACTGTTAATAAAAAAGAATTTTAAAGGCGATGTATTTAGAAACAACTCTCTTTGTCATTAATTACAAAGGTGTAACAATTTCTCAATTTATCACCACAAATTCACACCTTATCTCGGATTTTCTTGGCCAACATCCTAGTGTCAATTCCACAAAGCGCAGGGACCTGTTTAACAGAGAAAAAGCACAGAAGGATTAAGAGTCAGGATGACAGAGTATATTTCACATCTATTAAAAACTTTATTTACAACCCTGTTTAGAAACAAGCAACATGCATATGCTTGTGAAGGTTCTCATTCATCCAGGTCATGGTATATCTGTTGTATTCAATTAGATCAACTGGACTTGAAATGTAGTTCTTGAAGACGTTTCGCTAGTCATCCGACTGGCTTTCTCAATTCAGAATGAATGTACCCTGGAAAATCCCAATTAGCATATCACAGCCAGGTGTTAAGGGTGTGATTGGATAGTGGCTAAGAGGTGTTATAGGAACGCCCAGAGTAAGGTGTTAAAACAGCATTGTACATGGCAGACAGTTGGGCCTTTGTTAAAAGAAGTAGAAGGGCCAGACTGGGCCTTTGTCAAAAGAAGTAGAAGGAAAGAAAAGAACACGAATACCAACAGTGAAGGGGAAAAGCAAGACAGGAGAAAGAACATGGTCATCCCATATGTAGCAGGGGTCTCCGAGAAACACCGTATCCCTGTCTGCTTTAAACCAAAAAAACACACTGAGGCAGCAATTGGTACATCCGAAAGACCCAATACCGAAACACAAGATAAGTGACATCATATACGCAGTGCAGAGCAGTGAAGAATGCTCTGATTTGTATGTGGGGGAGACCAAACAGCAACTGCATCAACGTATGGCCCAGCACAGAAGAGCCAATTCCTCGGGTCAGGACTCAGCCGTGTACCTGCATCTTAAGGATAAAGGACATACCTTTGAAGATTGTAATGTTAACATATTGGCGAAGGAACGTGACTGGTTCAAGAGAGGTGTTAAGGAGGCCATTTATGTGAAAATAAAGAAACCAAGCCTAAATAGAGGTGGGGGGTTTCGACACCAACTGTCTGCCATGTACAATGCTGTTTTAACACCTTACTCTGGGCGTTCCTATAACACCTCTTAGCCACTATCCAATCACGCCCTTAACACCTGGCTGTGATATGCTAATTGGGATTTTCCAGGGTACATAATTGCCACAGATTCTTGTACAAGTTATTCTGAATTGAGAAAGCCAGTCGGATGACTAGCGAAACGTCTTCAAGAACTACATTTCAAGTCCAGTTGATCTAATTGAATACAACCGATATAAGCAACATGCAGTATTTTCTCTGGATAACAATGGAATTCCTAAAAAAAATAACAAAACAGATATGTTCCAGACAGAGAATGGAGTTCATAGACAGTGGAACTTACATGTGAGTTACCTACTGAAATAACAAGGTACCAATATACTGTACTAACTATATAATGTAGCTAGAAGACAATGCACACTATCACACAAATAATGTTGGAAAAATTGACCCCCTGGGAATAGGATGTTCAGTGGATTTTGCAGGATTATGTATTTTTGAACCTAATGAGTAGCTGGTGGACATTTAATGCTAATTACCCCCTAGAAGTAAGAGGCATCCCTAACTGCATTGCAGAATTATTGCATTTCTACCCAATGCATCAGGTTTGTGCTCTGCCTATAGTTTAACAAGGTTCTTTAGAATCAGAGGTTCTAATACAATGTTCAGAACTAGGAAGTTCTCCAAATCTAAACACATTTTAGTGTTTACATTTTCAGTCCCCCAGCAAAGTGACATGATCCTTTGCATTCCCAATGCAGTGTATGCTGTCCTGGGTGTATGAACAGGGTAAACACATTGGCCCTGTTGATCACACACTGTACTGTACATTGCTCACATATATGGGTTCAGCTCTTGCTTTATAACAACGATTACAACATTTAATGATTGTACCTGTGAATGGAGGGGATATGGAGGTAGAATATAGTGGAAAGGAGGAACAGGTTAATACAGCATAAAATGTGTATATTAAGGGTTATTATACAATGGGTCAATAACTTTTTTTGCCTGTCTCTGCCAAGGTAGACTTTGCAGGTAGATTGCTGCATAGATAGATCTATGATCATTTTATTGTTATACA
Source organism: Hymenochirus boettgeri (assembly GCA_019447015.1). Lineage (NCBI taxonomy): Eukaryota > Metazoa > Chordata > Amphibia > Anura > Pipidae > Hymenochirus > Hymenochirus boettgeri. Next base: position 105,785,871 of record CM033477.1, on the reverse strand, counting down.
GAGGCATTGTGATATTAGTGTGTATGCCATTTCTCAGTGGTGTGGGGGACCTAACAAACAATAGGGTCATTCTGTGTGATAGATACATGGGAGATTCTATCCCCCTTTTTAAAGTCTTAACTGCAGTGCTTGTGTTTATCCACCAGGCATCAGTCTAAGTCAATATTTTACATTGAGATACAGTTCAATTCAAATAGTGATATTTACCATTTTCACTGACTCAAATACAAATGTAAAATCTGTTAGTCAAAACTAATAACTTTGCTGTCTATATAAGTCAATTAAGTAAATAATGTATGAACCATTATAATGACCATTGTTCAGATGTCTATGCCACATTCATATTCTAGAAACATTCTAGTTTTTTAGAACAAAGAAACCAGTTCAGGAAGCTACAAACCTTCTCTTCACATAGCCATTCTGACAGAGATTTCACAGCTCTCCAGTGACTATACTCATTGTTGTAATCCAGAACCAACAACCCTGATACCTGGAAAGAACAGGAGAAAGTAATGGTAATAAAAATATTACATGTAATGTATGTCCTCCATCCCATTTTTTATTGATCTTATTCTTTGAACGTCATAGTTTAGTGAATAGCTGAATACACTTATTAGAAGTATAAAATTCTGTAATTCTTGGGTAAATCCATAGACTGCCTGACTCCATCCATGGACCATCCAACTCAAGCCCTGCCCATTCTGGGTCAAGATTAAAAATTCTGGAAAATGAGATTGGTCCTTACAAGAAGGACTGTTCAGTAGGAAATGGGACAGTTGTGAAGTATGTCTAATTCCTGGGGTTTCTCCAGCCATCGGCATGGATGGTTGTCTCCTCTCGTCTGCAGCTTCTGGATAATGGATGTCAGTGAAGGCTGTGAAGCTGATGTCACAAGCAATTACTTTATTTTTACACTATACTCATCCTCTGATATGATTGTTATCCTATTATTCTGCTGAAGAAACACATGACACTTTTTATATCCATTGTGTAGAACCTAAAAATACTCTCACAGCTTTTTTTGAGACCAGAATAAGTTACCTGAATGTTCTCTGACTCAAGAAATTTCATGAGACCATGTGAATCCAATGCCTTGGTATCTGGCGCACCACCATTTCCAATTATTGGATTTGTTAGTGTGAGAATCTGCCCACGGTAGCCAGGATCTGTAATTGCTTCCACGTACCTAAGGTTAGAGTAAACATATTTAAAGGGCATAATCATCCTTTAAATTAAAATATTATAATGGATAATGTACCTGCAACTGTAAATTAAAGGGTATCTCCACCTTCATTTTAACTTTTTCTGTAGTGTAGGAGACATTATGAAAGTTTCTTACAGAGCTTTGTTCCCCTGACATTCTGATTCGGCCCTCTGCTTGAAGGGAATTGCAAGAAGGGGGCCGGACTGGCAGCCGCATCTGGGATTGGCTGAGAGGCAGCCAATCACAGTGTTGGCGGTGCAGAATACCGGGGGGAAAAAACTCTGCGAGTACATTACTGATTAGTTTTTTTAAAACACAGCAATTAGAGGTAGGATAGGGTCCCCTACACTACAGAAAAAGGATAAAAAGGTAGGGCACCAGGCAGCAAACAGGGATCGAGAGGGGGGGAGGGGGGGAAGGGCTCGAGTGGGCAAGTCAGAAACCTTTCAAAGGAAACGTAATAGGTGGAAATCTTTTCTCTCACAGACAGGCTCCTACTCTTCACTTTCTGGGACTTTGGCTAGACATTGCAGGAGAACCATTTGGAGCAGAGGAGTAAGTAAAGGGTTTTTTAACACTACACAGTGGGGCCAGTAGTGGAGAAAATTTTAGTTTTGGTGGTGGACATGCCCTTTAAAAGTATATTATAAGCCACAGAGTTATGTGACCATATAAAGGGCACAGAATTCCAAGGTGACTTCTATTAACTGTATAATTTTTAGTGGGGGGGTATATTTTCCATTAAAATTCACCCCTTACCTCATTTTTAAATATCAGTGCAGTGGATTTAATAATCGCCTTTAATATTTGTGCACTAGTTGTAACACACATATCTATCACACATGTGCCCTCCAAACAACCTTTTTTTAAAAAAAAAATTGCAAACTTTTCAACCATGTACTTACCCTGCTAGGCCAGTATTGAAAACAACTTCTCCAGCTGCTGATGTTGGGTGGCCAAAGGAGTAACCCTTTAGCTTTGTCCCATCTTCCAGTACTAAGTTAGCTGTGTGTGCCTAAAGGAATGAAAGAATGGTTTAAAATCAGCACAGATTGCCATTGTAAAACATTTTCATGGAAATTCAACTTAACTTACTTAGTATTGTATCTGGAGCGCTGGGCTATTTCCAAAAACTCTTGGAAATAGCACAGTGATTCATGTGAATTTCCCTGTTTGTCTTTCTTTTTTATGTTTAATCAGCATAATAAATGATTGTTAGCCACCTCGAACACTTTGTACTTGTATCTGTATGTTGTCCCACCCACTTAGATTGTAAGCTCTTCAGGGCAGGGTCTTCAGGGCAGGGTTCTCATTCCTAATGTGTCAAGGCACACATATGAATTTATCCATAATTTAAATATATCTATTCTCAACCTATGTATGAAGCTTTATTTATTTTTAATTAATTTGTATACCCTTGTTTGTATACTCCGTATTTCATCATGTGCAGAGCTGCGTATCCAAGTGGCACTTTATAAATAAAATTATACAATACAAAACAATTAGTTACCAATCTGTAAATACTGGGCTATTGGTTTAAAAGTATAGATATATCCATAATATCCATAAATCAAAGATATAGTAATAATAAAGTTACATGACGTAGAACTATGGTGCTACCTGCACAATATGGAATTCCTCAATTTTACAGGTAAATTAATTATAACATATGCATGTTTTGTTTAGAGTGGAATGTATAAATCCCTTGCTCTTAAGGACCTTGATCTCAAGGACATAGAAAAAGAAGGACATTTAATAATTTGATGGATGTATGGTGTGTGTGAAAGTTTAAAAACAAGTTTGAAAATAAGGATTGTCTGTGCTGTGCTAAGGACTGTGTGCAGTAAGCAGATTAATCTTTCTTTCTTCCAGTTAAAGGGGTGCGCTGGGCTTCTATATTCTAGTATTGCACCTGTTGTAATCACAAACAGGTTGTGAAAGGGTTAATAATTCCCTTGCTCTTAAGGACCTTCATCTCAAGGACATAGAAAAAGAAGGACTTTGAAACAAGAAGGGCAATTAAACAAGGTTTGTGCGTCACTGTGTTGGTGTTGTGGATTAGAAGGGACAGTTTTGTTGGTACCATGCAATGTGCATCCTGCCACATGTATAGGAACCTGGAGCAGACGTATCAGGGAACCTTTGTCTGTGTCAGGTGTGAGTGGGTTGCCTGTTTGGAAGCTGAGGTGGAGAGTCTAAGGGGGCAGCTTGCAGTCAGCGGGCACTGACTGGGGCCAGTATAGAGATGGGTGGAAGTGGGACAGGGAAGGTTGAGGGGGGAGGTAGTTTTGTTAGGGGGTACTAGGGGAAGTGGGGGACGGAAGGGTAGGATGGCTTCTTCCCAGATTGCCCATTCCAACAGATTTGCAATTAGGTAATGAAGTTGAGGAGGACACCTCGGAATTAGTGTGTATGGAGGGGGCTAGTCCCTTGAGCACCCAGGGGGCTGCCATCTCTAATACAAGGGAGGAGGAAATGGATCAGGAATGCTAGGCAGGTGGTAGTGGTAGGGGACTCCATTATAAGGAAGGTAGATAGGAGAATCTGCCACCAAGACCCTACATGCAGAACTGTGTGTTGCCTGCCTGGTGCTAGGGTTTGTCAAGTGGTGATTCGTGTAGACAGATTATTGGGTGGGGCCGGGTGTGAACCAGTGGTCTTGGTTGAGGAGGAGGTGAGGTCCTTAAACATGATTTTCGAGAGCTAGGCGCCAAGTTGAAAGCAAGGACCTCCAGGGTAGTGTTTTCAGAAATACTACCACAGTCACGTGCTAAGCCAGGGAGACAGCAGGAGCTAAGGAGCATTAATGCATGGCTAAGAGGGTGGTGTAAGGAAGAAGTGTTTGGGTTTATTGAGAACTGGGCAGACTTTGCTGTTGGCTACAGGCTCTTTAGTAGGGATGGGTTGCACCTCACTGATGGCGGTGCAGCTGTTTTAGGGGAGAAGATGGCTAGAGGGTTGGAGGAGATTTTAAACTAGGTTTGAGGGGAGAGGTTATTAGCAGTCTCATTGGGATAGATAGCGCAGAAGGAAAGCAGCGTGTAGATAGGCCAGTGGCGGGCGGAAAGGAGGGTGGGTGAATTGGAAATTATGGCATTGAATGAAAATTATGATGTAATAGGTATAGCAGAAACGTGGATGAACAGTTCTCACGATTGGCTGTAAATTTAGAAGGATATGCCTTGTTTAGGTAGGACAGAGAAAAAAGGAGAGGGGGAGGAGTATGTGTTTATGTTAAAAAAGAATTGAAGCCAAATTTAAAAGAAGTGATAACTGACAATATGGATGTTAAAGTGGAGGCAATATGGGTGGAATTAGGCAACAGGAAAGGGGTAATGTCATTGTTGGTGCTAGCCAAATGCTAGCAGAGAGAAGGTGAGTCAACTTCATATGCAGTTGGCAAGGGCTGCAAGTTTGGGGAGTGTGCTCATTATGGGGACTTATGGGGACTTTAATTACCCTGACATTGATTGGTGTAGTGGAACTGCCATCACAGAAAAAGGTGACAAGTTCCTGAATTTGCTGCAGGATAATTTTCTCCCACAGGTGGTTGAGGTCCTACTAGAAAAGGAGCTCTGTTGGATTTGGTGATATCTAATATTGTGGATCGCATTATAGATATAAGGTACTGGAGGCTTAGGAATAGTGACCATGAAACAGTGGCGTTTGGACTTTGTTATCGAAAGGAAAAGTGCTCTGGGTTAACAAGACTTTTATTTTCGGGAAGGCAAATTTTCCCAGGTTAAAAGCAGCTGTTCAGAATGTCAACTGGGATAATGTATTATCAGGTAAAGGTACTGAACAGAAGTGGACTGTGTTCAAGGGGATTTTAGGCCAGTTCACATGTAAATTTATACTCTTGGGAAATAAATGTAAAAATAATAAATCCATGCCCATGTGGCTGAATTCTGATGTAAAGAGACAAATGGAAAGGAAGAAAAAGGCATTTAAAATCTTTAAAGGGCATCTATAGTGAAAAAAACACATTGCCCCTTTGCAAAGTTAAATTCATGTACTCTGTGCTGCCTTAATCCTATCTCTGTCAGTGACTCTGTTTAACCATGGTTTCAGATCTGTGTGCAGCACAGCCCCCCTCCCCCTCCTCTCTGTTACTTCCTCCATGTCTCAACTCTGGCTAACCGACAAGCTTATCATGTGCAGTAGGAGTTAAAGTTCAACATCCTGAAAAACACACCCACGCACAGTGGCCAATAGAAAGCAAGCTGTCCTGGAGACAAGGAAGAAGAAGGAGATCAGTACAGTTTACAATCTCTTTTCTTTGTGACCCATCATCAATCAGTGAAAGCTATTAAGAAGGGGGGTCACGTGCAGCCTTATATCTACCATCAAAGCTACCTCTCTCCCCTGCTAATGCTCTTATCTCTATGTTTATTACAGAGCAGGGAGGGGGGATCACGTCACAGGGATTTGATTGACAGTCCAAGTAGGAGTAGAGGAATGCAATCACGTATTCTTCTAACTGGTGTAACTCAGTACAGAGAGGAAATCTGAAAAAAGTGAAGACACTCTGGGGGTTGTGGGGAATTATAGAACACATGGAAAGAAAGGAAAAAAAGTTCATTTTCCCAGTATAGATGCCCTTTAAGGCAATCAAACTATCTAAAATTAATAATGAAGTTAGGATAGCTGAACAAAGCATCACTAAGCCTAATTATTTTTTTTTAAATATATTAATAGTAAGAAGATGAGGACTGAGAATGTGGCACCATTCATTCATTGGGTCTTAAAGGGCATGTCCACCACTAAAACTATAATCCCCCCAACTACTGGCCCCACCATGTAGTGTAGTGTAATCCTTACCTCACATCCCAGCTCCATCTGGTTCTCCTGTAGTCCCCCCCCAAAGTCCCAAAAACTGACGACCAGGAGGCTAGCAGAGTCCTATAGGGCTCTGCCTGCTACCTGGCCTCTGGGAGAATTCTGCCATGCGTACTGCAGCCCTTCTCCCCCTCCCTCCCCTCCCTCTCCCTCCCTCTCCCTCCCGTTCTACTATCCCTCCCCCTAGTGTAAATCCCCTTTAATATCCTGCTCCCCCATGTCCCCCAGCCCCAACCGGGTATTTTTTTATATTCAGAAAGCCCCCCAAACTCTTACTTACCTCTCCTCTTTCCTCGCTGCACCCGGTCTTCTGCTTGCAAAATGCAAGCAGAGGGCGGGACCGGCAGTCGCGTCCATGATTGGCTGAGCGGCAGCCAATCACGACGCGACTGCCGTCCCGCCCCTCTGTCTTGCATTTTGCAAGCAGAAGGCCGGGAGCGCAGCAAGGAAAGAGGAGAGGTAAGTAAGAGTTTTGGGGTCTTTCTGAATAAAAAAATAACCGTTGGGGCTGGGGGACATGGGGGAGCAGGATTAAAAAATACATTTTAGGGTGGACTACCCTTTAATTACTTTTTTTCCTTCTGTATACACTATAGAAGATCCACGTACAGATATCATAGAGTATAGTACAATAATGGTATAAAAGATTTAAGTGCACTTTGGTTACTGAGGATATGGTACGAAGAACTAGGTTAATATTAATAAATCTCCTGGACCAGTAAAATACATCCTCGGGTACTAGGGAGCTAAGTTCAGTTTAATCTAGGCCAGATTTCCTCATGTCCGGAGGGTACCTCTGGATTAGAAAAAGGCTGATGTTTATTCCTATATTCAAAAGGGTAGTCGTTCAGAGCCGGTAATTACAGGCCTGTAAGTTTACCTTCAGTGGTGGGGAAGATCCTGGAAAGTTTAATAAGGGAACATATTCTAGAGTATCTTTCAAGGACTGACATTATAAGTAGTAACCAGCATGGTTTAGGAGGAATAGATATTGTCAAACTAACTTGCTTGGCTTTTATGAGGAAGTAAGTAGAAATTTAGACTCTGGCATAGCAGTAGATGTAGTTTCTTGAATTTTGCAAAGGCTTTTGATACAGTCCCCCATAGGCGACTAATGTATAAGCTGAGGTCTGTTGGTCTGGGGAGTCACATTTGTACATGGATAGAAAATTGGTAAATAATAGGAGGCAGAGAGTAGTTGTAATGGGGCTTCATCATTATGGACTAAAGTGCTAAGTGGGGTGCCACAGGGTTCTGTGTTGGGGCCGCTTCTATTATCTATTAATTAATGATTTGGAATTGGGTATTGTCAGCAAGGTTTCTGTGTTTGCTGATGACACAAACTTTGTCGACCATTAAAAACGTCAGAGGATGTGCAATCGTTGCAGGGGATCCAGATAGTCACATTGGGCTGCTAAGTGGCAGATGAGATTCAATGTTGATAAATGTAAGGGGATGTATTTTGGACTTAAAGGGTATCTCCACTCGTATTTTCAAGATTTGGGAATCCATTTCTATTGAAACAGGAGGTAAAGGAGCTGTGCCTTACCTTCCGTTCTTCAATAAACAAACAGGCCAGAAGAAGGTAATAACTTACCCGCTCGCTCCCCCGGTGTGTAGTCTGACAGGTCCCGACGGACCTTGTCTTCTATGCGCATGCGCAATCTATGCGCATAGAAGACAAGGTCCGTCGGGACCTGTCCGACTAAGCGCCGGGGACGAGCGAGCGGGTAAGTTTCTTACCTTCTTTCCTGGCTCCTTTTTGTTCTATTGAAGAACGGAAGGTAAGGCACAGCTCCTTTACCTCCCGTTCTTCAATAGACCTGGATTCCCAAATCTTGAAAATACGAGTGGAGATACCCTTTAAAATCCTTGTACTACTTATACTATAAATGGCTCTGTGTTTAGTGAATCCCTGTTGGAAAGGGATCTTGGAGTTTTGGTGGATAACAAACTTAAAGGTAGCAAGCAGTGCCAGGCGGAAACAGCCAGAGCCAGCATGTTATTGTCTTGTATAAAGAGAGGTATGGATTCAGGAGAAAATTGTTATTCTCCCTCTTTACAAAGCATTGGTAAGGCCTCATTTGGAATATGCAGTGCAATTTTGGAATCCTGTGTACAAAAAGTACATCTTTGAAATGAAAAGGATTCAGAGAAGGGCAACTAAATTTATAAGTGGATTGGGGGAGCTTGAATATGAAGAGAGACTGGAAAAGTTACAATTATGTACGCTGGAGAAAAGGCACAAGCGTGGGGATATGATTACTGTGTATAAATACATTAACAAGCCATACAGTAAACTATTTGGGGCATTGTTCACCAATAGAACAGGTCAGAGGACATGAGGACATCCCTTAAGACTTGAAGAAAAAAGGGTTAGGCTTCAATATCTGTTGTATTCAATTAGATCAACTGGACTTGAAGTTTAGTTCTTGAAGACGTTTCGCTAGTCTTCCGACTGGCTTTCTCAATTCAGAATGACTTATACAAGAATCTGTGGCAATTATATACCCTGGAAAATCCCAATTAGCATATCACAGCCAAGTGTTAAGGGCGTGATTGGATAGTGGCTAAGAGGTGTTATAGGAACGCCCAGAGAAAGGTGTTAAAATAGCATTGTACATGGCAGACAGTTGGTGTCGAAGCCCCCCACCTCTATTTAGGCTTGGTTTCTTCATTTTCACATAAATGGCCTCCTTAACACCTCTCTTGAACCAGTCACGGCCGATAACAACACATATGAGGCTTTAACAAGGGATCCCACCAGCCGGTACAAGAAAAGGGACATAGACTTACTACAACAGCTTCAAAAGGATAAAGCCATTGATCGAGCAATGTATCATCACCTCTACCCTGGTGAGGCACATCCATGCATATATGGACTCCCAAAGATACATAAGGAAGGGGCACCAATAAGACATTTAGTCAGCAGCATCAACTCTGTAACATACAAGGTGGCAAAATACCTAGCCAACATCTTAGGACCATTGGTGGAAAGTTCTAAGCATCACATCCAGAACTCTCAGGATTTCACCAACAAGATTGAAGATATAGTACTTGGTGCAGAAGAAACGATGGTGTACATGATGTGACATCTCTCTTCACCTGTATACCCACCAAGGAGGCTGTTGACATGGTGAGAAAAGGCTAGTCCAAGACTGCACTCTTACCAGCAGAACTGATCTCAACCCAGAACAGGTGTGTTCCTTACTGGACTTGTGCCTGAATACCACCTATTTCAAATACAGGGATAAGTTCTATAAGCAAAAACACGGATGTGCTATGGGATCTCCAGTTTCACGTATTGTGGCCAACCTTTACATGGAGGAGGTAGAAAAACAGGCGCTTAATACCTTTAAGGGCATAGCACCCAGCCACTAGTTCAGATATGTGGATGACACCTGGGTTAAAATCTGCCAGAAGGAAGTACAAGCTTTCACAGAACACATCAATGCGGTAGACCAAAACATCAAATTTACAAGGGAAGAGGTACAAAACAACAAACTGGCTTTCTTGGACTGCTTGGTAGAAGTTAAGGAAAATGGTAAACTGGAAGTAGAGGTTTACAGAAAACCAACACACACAGATCAGTGTTTGATGTTTGACTCCCACCACCCTTTAGATCACAAGCTGGGGGTCATCAGAACCCTGCAACACAGAGCTGAGAACATCCCCACTAGCACACATGCGAAGGCTAAAGAAATGAAACATCTCAGAGGAGCCCTTAAAACTTGTGGATATCAAGACTGGGCCTTTGTAAAAGGAAGTAGAAGGAAAGAAAAGAACACAAATACCAACAGTAAAGGGGAAAAGCAAGACAGGAGAAAGAACATGGTTTTTGCCACCTATGTAGCAGGGGTCTCCGAGAAATTAAGAAGAATTTTCAAAAAACCCTGTATCCCTGTCTGCTTTAAACCAAACAACACACTGAGGCAGCAATTGGTGCATCCGAAAGACCCGATACCCAAACACAAGAAAAGTGACATCATATACGCAGTGCAGTGAAGAATGCTCTGATTTGTATGTGGGGGAGACCAAACAGCAACTGCATCAACGTATGGCCCAGCACAGAAGAGCCAATTCCTCGGTTCAGGACTCAGCCGTGTACCTGCATCTTAAGGATAAAGGACACACCTTTGAAGATTGTAATGTTAATATATTGGCAAAGGAACGTGACTGGTTCAAGAGAGGTGTTAAGGAGGCCATTTATGTGAAAATGAAGAAACCAAGCCTAAATAGAGGTGGGGGGCTTCGACACCAACTGTCTGCCATGTACAATGCTGTTTTAACACCTTACTCTGGGCGTTCCTGTAACACCTCTTAGCCACTATCCAATCACGCCCTTAACACTTGGCTGTGATATGCTAATTGGGATTTTCCAGGGTATATAATTGCCACAGATTCTTGTACAAGTCATTCTGAATTGAGAAAGCCAGTCGGATGATTAGCGAAACGTCTTCAAGAACTAAACTTCAAGCCCAGTTGATCTAATTGAATACAACAGATATACCATGACCTGGATGAATGAGAACCTTCACAAGCATGTTTAGGGTTCAAATTCGGAAAGGGTTCTCACTGTGAGAATGGTAAAGCTGTGGAACTGTCTTCCAGTGGATGTTGTTTTGTCAGGTTCATTGGTCAGTTTAAAAAAAAAGCTGGATGAGTTTCTGCAAACAAGGAATGTTGCAAGTTACTGGTATTGATTCATAAAGTAGAGTTGATCCAGGGAAATTTCCGATTGCCACTTGGAGTCAGGAAGGAATTTTTTCCCCCTTCATAAATTTGGTGGGGGGTTTTTGCCTTCCTCTGCAGGAAATGAGGATATTGCTAGATGGGTTGGACTGGATGGACACGTGTCTTTATTCAACCTCAAATACTATACTATACTAAAACTATGGCTGCCCCTTATTTAGGTTACGGATCCAATCAGCAAGTTTGTATAGGGGAATAAGAAGGTGTTTAGACTGTTTGCTTTTTTTGGATTGCCATATTAATGTGAAGAAATTACATATGAAAATCTAGTGTCCATCTGTTTAATCTGTTGTTTCTGGACTACATTTCCGAGAAAATAGGATTTGGCATTCATACCATTACACAACAATCCAGACCTTTTGACCACTGCTTTAAAGTAAACACATGCTATAAATATTATTAGTAGCATTAGTTAGGTGATCATTATGACAAACCTGCTGCTCTGCAGTAGCCAAGCATTTTGTTTTGTTCTGTCAGGTGGGGGAGCAAAAATCTGCACTGGAAAAAGCAGAAATGGTTGTCCTTCCATGCAGTTATCTAGCATGATCATTGAAATTGCGGGCCCATTATCCCTATGACCAGTCAAGTATTTTACAAATAATACAACTCGGTAAAAGTCATCACACCCCTTGCAAAAAAAAAGCCCACACATGTACACCTTGATGTTAAACATTTAGGTATACTTTGAGCGGAAATCACCACCAGCCAAAGAGGCAGAATCTGGGGTTAATTCTCACTAACTATAACCACTGAAGCATTGGTATCACAACAGACATCTGTAACCCACCAAAAGAAATTCAATATCCGTTTTGTGGCCATTTTTGCATGACTATTTAAATAGTCACCCATGGGTTAATCCCAATAGGGTTTAACAAGAGACAAAAAAGGGATATTGAATCTCGGGAAGGAATGCATTTATGAACGAGTAAATCTCCTATTATATGTTTAATGGGAAAATAATGCTATAAAAGGAAATAGAACATTTAAAAAGGGAGATAATTCTTTAAATACACTCAGGAAAATTCAATAAAAGTTCTTATCGTTAAAAATGGTGCTTATTTTGCCCCAACCAATCAGATTTTATTTAAAATTTTAAAGTTAACATCTGATTGGTTGGAGCAAAATTAGCAAAATTTTTCACGATAAGAACTTTTATTGAATCTCCCTCATTATCTTTTAAGATCTAGAATTCCTCAACATTTTAAGTACTTTTAGACTTGGACAGGAGGCAGGTGAACAAACTCAAAGCTCTATAATAAACAACAATAGGCAAGGAAGCATAATTATTGGGGGGAAAGTCTGGTATACTTAAAATAATATGTGGCTGCTTCTGTTCATATCAATATAGACATTCTATGAAGAATTACTGGATCATTTGGATTCTAAAAATAAATATACCAAACAATATTAACATGTGCTAACCTGTAAAAGACTTCAAATTATAAGATGAATGATCTGATTAAATATGCATTGTTGTTTAATGACTTTGGTCCTCATTTTGATTTATGGGTAAACATATTTATTTTAATAACACATTTCTCATTCAAAACATTTCCCCACATCCACAACATTTGTTCAGATAAGTAATGAGATTTAATGAAAAAAATGCCTAACTCCAAACAGCTGTGTCCTTTTAAATTATTACAAGCAATTAAAAAAAAAAAACCAAGGCCATTACAATTAGTAAATTCTGGCCAGAAAGTCGATGTCCTGAATTTTTTCCAACAACCTGATGGACATTCACATCTACTGCAGAGAACATAAGGTCCAGCCAACTTAACCATCAAATAAAACAGGTAACTCTGTAAAGGTAAATCTCTCGCTGTATCTGCTAGATAAAGGTTGAAAATATTTCCAAATAAGCTTGATTTATGTCTAATAATATATTGAGTACACAGAACATGTTTTAATGTATAATTAAATATAAAATATTGAATATTAACCTTATCTACATACCGGTATATCATATTAAATAATATGCTGTATACTATAAACACACATATAAGTAGATAAATACATAGATCTGCTGTGTTTCTTGACTAAGGATTGGTTCGTACAGGTATTTTAATCTGCTGTTTACAGTTTACTTTAGATTTAGTAGATGAAGGTCTTATTGTGTATAAGGTATTTTTTTTCCTTTGCTGGTAGGAATATTAAAACTAGACCACTGAGCACTGTTTTCATTGAAAATGCATTGACCATCCGGGATGGCCAAACTCATTGAAATCTGTTCTGCTTGCAGATTTGCAGAATTTCCAAAAAATCCGAAAATTTGTTAATCCACAAGCGGATCCATTGAAGTCAATGGGAGTTTAAAAATCCGAAAATCTAGCCTAAAATGAAGTTAAAAATAGCAATGGTAACTAACTATAAATGGCTCAGGTACCTGGGGAATGGTCTGAGAAACAAGTTTCAATGCCCAAAATCTTTAAAAAGTAAAGGAAAATTCATGCGCTTCCTTTTTTGGCATTCCGCACAGTATTTTCGAAAATTTCTAAATATTTCAAATCTACAAAATTTCTAGAAATTAAGAACATTTTCGAAAATAGTTCCTCGGTTCAGAAAAATCTAAAAAAGCCAGAAAGCCTGAGTTCTGCTTCGGAACCGGGTTCTGGTTCAGATTTAGGTCCATTTCTATTGACATGTGCATGTCTATTTCACATATTGATTATGACTCTGGTAGCTATGATGATCAGTGCATTAATGGAGTTGATTTCCAGATCACTAGCTATATTTTCTAGATTTTATCGTCTGAACCAGTTAGATGTAGGAAATAGTTTCAAAAGGTTTGAATGGTTGAAAGGAACAATGGCTTGTTCATTGTATGTATGTACAAGTAAAACTACAAAATACCTTGATACTCAGGCACCGAACTCCAGATTTGGAAAAGCACCAAGAGTGCTTGGCAACTACTTTGAAAATGCTAGAACCTTCTTTAAAGGCTCTTGCAGCCTTGTAAACTGTCAAAATTCTGGTCATCTTGAGGACCTTTCAGGGGTTTCCTGCTAAATGGTGGAGAGTGTGTGTATTCCTCAAACTGCCTGTAGGAATGACACTGCCCCTGCACCAGGTTTAACTTATATATAGTTATAATGGGCCAATGAATTGGCCACGGTAAAGCTCCACCTTTGTTGCTTTCACTTTATTTTTATATCACAGTGTGACCTACTGGCAACATTTTGCACACATTATCAAACACATCACTGTCCTAGATTGTCATTCTGTATTTGCTCTTTGGGCAAATGATTCATGAATCAAATGAAAGAAAAACATATAAGAATACAGGAGAATTATCCTATTTACTGGAAGGGATGGAACTCTAGAACATTTAATATTATGATAAATAAAAACTGCTTTAAAATAATTTGTTGTTAAATTACTGTATTACTCTTGTGTTATTTAAAGGACAACTTAAGAGAAAAAGCTACTTGAGGTGACATGATTCCCAAACTAATAGGAACCTGAACCACCATACCTATTAAAAGCCTTTTATTTACCTAAACCTTAGTTTTATCTTTCTGTGCTGCTAGACATCATTCCGATTCACTTACTGTATATGGGGCATAGCATTGACCAGAAGAGGGGCATGATCCATCATCAAGTTGTAATTAAGGTAAATTCAAGGGTTTTAATTTTGGAAAATGTACATGTACAAATTACGTATGAATTACTAAACACGAGGATGATGTACATAGTTAGTATGTTTAAGATTACTAATTAGGGATTAGAACTTCCTGTTTTCCTTCCTATTCCTGATAGGAAATTGCAAAGGCTATAGCGATGTTCCTAATCAAATGTGACTACAAAACTAATAATGGCTGTTTCCTTTCTCCTATTTACAAATATGTTTACTCCTGATTCTAAAGACTCTTTTTTCTGACTAACAAGTAAAAAGGTATGAGAAACACCTTCATATAACAGAAGGCATCTTGCAGTCTCATGCTACATAAATAGCATTGCCAACAAAATCTAAGAAACAAGAAGTAATTTCTTACTCCCAGGTTCCCCAGAGTAAGGGGCGGAGATATGCAAAATACTCCTTTATGTCCCTTAGCTTATGCATGTGTCCAGAACCGCTGGCTTAATAACCTGCAGTATAGCCTAATATATAGAGCCAATCATCTGACCTGCAGACATGACATGTTTCGATCTTGTTAGATCTCGTCAGTGCAAGATACAGATTCATGGCTTGCACTGTTTCAAGTAGAAAGGTATTAGTAGTTGTTTCAAGAGGCTACAAAATAACGTGTCTACTGGCTACATAACAACATACTGTAGATGTCATTTGGATCCTGAGTGCAAAAATTATAATAAAGGTCTCTTCTAGGGATTTATAAACACTCTATTGGCTCCGGTTTATAAATCATCTTGGAGGTTAATGCATTGCAAGAATTTCCAGCATTTTTAGCTCTCCTAATTGAAAGCTGATGTTGCTCTGTACTTTCTACTATATTGAAGCAGCTCCTTGTGTATTGCCTTTGGAATTAAAAAAGTTTGACCAATCTTCAAAAAAGTTTTTTTTTAACTGTCAACCCGACACGGGTACACACACCTACTGATCTACTTATCTATTACTATGGCAGCTATACGTAAAGGGTAACTAAAGTAAAAAAAACTCATTTTGACCAGTCATCAAAAAAGTATTTTATCCCCCAACCTGATATGAATACACACACACCAACTGACCTACCTTTAATGCATGTGAAATATTTAAAGGGTAAGTAAAAAACAACAATGTCTTCTTCATTGACATTATTGAGTTTTAAAATCTGCAGCACAAACACACAAATTCCCTTCCAAAGTGCAGTCTTTCAAGCCAAATTTAAAGTTTATACTTAAACTTTCCCTTTCTAGTTTGTTTCTATCCTTTGAAGTACTTTAGAAAGTCTTCTATAAACCGCTAACACAAGTACTGCTTTTTTGCTGATTACTCCTAATGTCTTTAGAAAACAGATTTTGAAATAACTGATGTTTGTGGCTTCTAATAAAGGCTGTGTGTTCGTACGTGGATGGTCAAGAACAGGGTGTGAATTTGGAGATTATCCACATTTATTTGGTTTACAATTGGTAAAGGACATTTTGCAATCTATTTTGAGGTCATCAGTCAGGAGGGCAATAATCTCACATGATAGGTCAATGGAAAATTTTCAAATTGCAAAAAATAAGAGACATTTATTTGTTAAATGAAAAGGGAATTCTCTTTGAAATTTTTGACATACTTAACTAAAATTTTCTGAAGTTTCCCATGGAAATGGACTGCAGTCATGATAGATGCAGGTTAATAGCATGGCAAACGTTTGCACTTTTTATTGAATTAGCCCCTAAAGGATGTAATACACATGCTATGTTGTGTATGATGGTGAGACCCTGCAGTCATTAAAGTGTTTTTTTATCATACTAAAGCTGGTTATACCTACTAAAAACACATTTAGGTTGGCTCCCTGTAATGAAGTATATGAAGCCATCCACAATCTTTATGTGTGTGGAAGACATTAACAATCTTCCCTATACTTTTAGTGAAGGGAGACTGACCAGAACTGTTTGTAACCACATTTTTCAGATTCTTACAGATCTCCTAAAGATTGGCACTGTGTGTACCCAATTTAAAGGGTATCTATACTCTTATATAACTGTTTAATAAACTGTTTAAAATGGAAAGTACCTGTGCAGGGAGGTAGGATTGATTATTCCTATCTCACAATAGAGATGGCCAAACTTTCGAAAGTTTGTTCTTTTTTCGCACTTTCGAACTTCTAAAAAAGTTTGAAAGTCCGAAAACGGACCTATTAAAGTCAATGGGGGGTAAACAGTTCGGAAAGTTTGAATGAACTTTCCAAAATATTGCAGTGTAAACTTACCTTACAGGCCCCTGGGAGATGGTCTGCGCACGCTACTTCCGGTTTCCTTGTGTCGCTTGCAATAATCCTCGAGCGTTCAAGGATTTTCACACGTTCGGCAAAACTCGAACGGCCGCTTCCGAAAATCCCCAAACGGCTGGAGATTAAGGGACCCCTTAAGCCCCAAAGGGCTCTTGTCAGGACCACAAGGTCACTTATAAGTGCCGGTGTCACGAACTTACCTGCCGCCCCGGTCCCGCGCCGCACTGCACTTCCGGGTGGGCGTCGTCGTAGACGTCATGACGTCACGACGCGACACGCCGGGCAGCGCGGAGGATTTAGAAACTGGCGTCCTCCTGGACCCGGTGCCCGATAGTAGCATTTGCTACCACCCTGGCTCCTGTACTTACCTGCCTCGATCTGGTACCTGCCTTTACCACGCTCCAGCTACTTACCTATCCAGCATCCAGTCCTCCAGTTACTTACTTACCTACCTGCATCCATTCTCAAGTTACTTACCTTGCCAGCATCCAGCCTACAGTTCCCAGCACACCATTGCTCCAGCATCCAGCCTACATTCCCAGCAGCAACCATTGTTCCAGCATCCACCACAGTAGTCCCAGCAGCACCATTGTTCCAGCATCCAACCTACAGTTCCCAGCAGCACCATTGTTCCAGCATCCAGCCTACAGTTCCCAGCAGCACCTTGTTCCAGCATCCAGCCTACAGTTCCCAGCAGCACCATTGTTCCAGCATCCAGCCTACAGTTCCCAGCAGCACCATTGTTCCACATCCACCTACAGTTCCCCACAGCACCATTGTTCCAGCATCCAGCCTACAGTACCCAGACACCATTGTTCCAGCATCCGCCTACAGTTCCGAGCAGCACCATTGTTCCAGCATCCAGCCTACATTTCCCAGCAGCCTCTGTGTCCTGCAATTCCCGGACTATACGCCTCCTCCTAAAGCGTACTTGTAAGTACCCGCCCTCCCGGCCATTTATACAGTACTATCCCATGGAAACGCCTGAGGGGGCTATGGCAGAGTTGAGTAAAACTCCCAAGCTTTGTCCAAATGCATGGACCTGTTCGAACACCATCAGGGCCAGTTGGCTCAGTTCATGGATACCCTTGCTGTCCGGCTACCCCCAGCTGCTGCCTCTGCTCCGGGTTCTACGCCACCTCCTTCGACGTCTGGATCCGGTGATCCTTCTCTTCGGAGAGAGCCCCGCATACCTCCTCCGCCTCGCGGTTTGATGGTGATGCCCAAGCCTGCCGTGATTCATTAATCATTGCCGAATCCAATTTGAACTTCAACCATCTCATTTTGCATCGGATCGTGCTAAGGTTGGGTACATCATTGCCTTGTTGGAGGGCAATGTGCTTGCCTGGCTTCTTCCCTTTATGGGAAAAGACGATCCTCTAGTCTAATGTTACTGACTTCCTGAGTATGTTTCGCAAGGTCTTCGATGCTCCAGGAAGAACCTTCTGCTCTCCTCCCTTTGATGCAGCCCCGCCAAGGGTCCCGTTCCATGGGTCATATGCTATTGAATTTCGTACCCTTGCTGCGGAGCCTTCTTGGAACAATGGGCACTTACAGCAGCCTTGGGCAGGACTCTCTTAGCGCCTCAAGGACGAATTAGTATCTAGGGAATTACCTGTCCCATTGGAAGACTTGATTACATTATGCATCCAGATTGATACCCGCTTTCGTGAACGGCAGGCAGAAAGGTCTGCAGCTCGTTCCAACCTCCCTAAAACCTTTCCTAGGCCTGCTCAGACCTTTCCGCACCCATATCTTCGGGTGAAGAGCCGATGCAGATTGGCGGCACTCATCTATCCCCTGAGGAAAAATCACGCCGGGCAAGGACACTTTGTAAGGAATTGTCCCCAGAAGTCGGGAAACTCCAGGACCTAGAAGTTAAGGAGGTCCTTCTAGGTAACGTTAAGTCTCCTGCCAAATTTGAACCACTGAAACTCTTTCTACACACTACTATCACCTGTAATGGTAAAACTTTTTCCTCCCAGGCCTTTGTCGATTCTGGTGCCGCTGGAATTTCATTGATTCTACCTATGCAGCACAATTGGGGCTCCTCTCCTTCACTTGCAGCAACCACTTCGAGTTCTGGCTATTGACAATACCCGTTAGCTTCTGAATTCATCTCCAAATCTACATACGAATGTCCAATTCATTCAAGGGTCTCTTCAATAATTTCTCCCATATTAGCCCTCATCAGTAAAGGTGGTAAGCCTCATTCATGGACCCCTGAAGCCCTCGAAGCCTTCAACGACTCAAGGAGGCCTTTGCTGATGCTCCTGTTCTAGTACATCCAGATCCTAGTCTTCCCTTCTACATTGAAGTTGATGCCACGACTTGGGCGCTGGAGCCGTCCTTTCCCAAAGACAAGGCCCTAAAGAACTCCATCCCTGTGCTTATTTCTTTAAGAAGTTTCTACCACCAACGAGCAAAACTATGATGTTGGAAATAGGGAACTTCTTGCCACAAGCTGGCCCTCGAGGAGTGGCGTCATCTATTGGAAGGCACCTCTGTACCTATCACCATCCTTACTGACCATAAAAACCTCGAATACATCCAGAATCTTAAAAGGTTAATCCCCGTCAAGCACGGTGGTCTCTATCTTTTCCCCGATTCAACTTTGTTATCACTTACCAACCTGGTTCCAAAAACAAGAACTGATGCCCTGTCCAGATCATTTGTTGCTTCCGACTGTATTAATGAAGATAAGGGTTCCATTATCCAACCACTAAAATCTTGGCCTCTGTATCTCCTCAACTTTGTTCCAAGATCCAAACGCACAAGATTCTGCTCCTCCAGACACACCCTCTGGCAAAATCTTGGTTCCTGTTTCACTTCAGAAACTATCCTTCTTCATACTGACTGTTCCAAGCAAGCCGGGCATCCAGGTGTTAACAAAACTTTTAATATTCTTGCCCATTCCCTTTGGTGGCCCAAATGAGAAAAGATGTTAAAGACTTATTCAAGTGTGTACCAGCTGTGCTCAATCCAAGTTTTCTAGAACCCCCCCCTGTGGTCTTCTTCAACCCTCCCCATTCCGTCCAGACCTTGGACCCATCTATCCATGGACTTTATTGTTGAACTTCCACCTTCCAAGAAAAACACGGTTATATGGTGACAGTAGACCGCTTTAGCAAAATGGCCCATTTTGTACCCTTCCCCAAACTACCATCTTCAACGGAGTTAGCTCAACTATTTATTTCACTATCTTCTGCTTTCATGGACTCCTTTCGAAATTGTATCTGACAAGGTACTCAATTTGTTTCCAATTTTGGAGAGCACTTTGTAATCCATGAACATCAAGTTACAATTTTCCTCGGCTTACCACCCACAGTCCAACGGGGCTACCGAATGCACTACCAGTCTTTGGAACAATATCTTCGTTGTTACATTTCCTATACTCAGGATGATTGGGCTGATTGGGTAATCTACTTTTTTATGTGTCTTTGGGACGAATCCTAGATGTTTTCCTCAAGATTTTCTTTCCACACATTACCCGCTGCCAAGACTCTCTGCGCCCAGATGACCGCTATCGGCATACTACGGAAATCAGCCTTCAGAAATCTGCTCTGGTACAAAAACTGCAGCAGATAGAGGACGTAGAAACCCCCAGCTTATTCGGTTGAGATAAAGTGTGGCTCTCCTCTGCTCATATTAATCTACAGTTTCCTTCCTCCAAACTGGGACCCAAATTTATTGGTCCTTTTCCTATCCTGGAATTAGTCGTCCAGTGGCTGTCGCCTTCAACTTCCTTCCAGCATGCAGATTCCTAACGTGTTCATATTTCTATCATCAAACCAGCGTGCTCTAATCAGTATTCCACATCTTACTACCTCCCGTTCCATTTCGTGTTGATGGTCAGCAGGAGTTCGAGGTTGAGAAAATCTTGGACTCTAGATTCTTGGGGAGATCTCTTCAGTATTTGGTCCACTGGAAAGGTTTTGGTCCGAAGAAAGAGCTTGGATTAAACATTCAGATCTGCATTGCTCCTCGTCTAGTCGAAATTTTCACAGGAGTTTTCCAGGGAAACCTGGCCCTTGGGGTCCTGTGGCCCCCCGTAAGGGGGGGTCCTGTCACAAACTTACCTGCCGCTCCGGTCCCGTGACGCACTGCACTTCCGGTTGGCGGCGTCGTAGACGTCATGACGTCACAACACGCACACGCAAGGCACGCGGAGGATTTAAAAAATGGCGTCCTCCTGGACCGGTGCCCGTAGTACATTTGCTACCACCCTGGCTCCTGTACTCACCTGCCTCGGATCCGTTACCTACTTTACCCGCTCCAGCTACTTACATTCCAGCATCCAGTCTCCAGTTACTTACCTGCCTGCATCCATGCTCAAGTTACTTACCTTGCCAGCATCCAGCCTACATTTCCCAGCAGCACCATTGCTCCAGCATCCAGCCTACAGTTCCCAGCAGCACCTTGTTCCACGCATCCAGCCTACAGTTCCCAGCAGCACCATTGTTCCAGCATCCAGCCTACAGTTCTCGCAGCACCCATTGTTCCAGCATCCGCCTACAGTTCCCAGCAGCACCATTGTTCCAGAACCAGCCTAATTTCCCAGCAGCCTCTGTCTCTTTGCAATTCCCGAAATATACGCCTCCTCCTAAAGCGTACTTGTAGTACCCCCCCGGCCTCCTGGCCATTTATTACAGCCGGGGATTGGGGGTCCTGGTTCGAGCTGTGGGACCCCTTAACCCCAAAGGGCCCTGTTAGGGCCACAAGGGCCCTTATAAGTGCCGGGGAGGGGGGGTCCTGGTTCGAGCTGTGGACCCCTAAAGCCCCAAAGGGCCCTTGTTAGGGCCAAAAAGGCCCTTATAAGTGCCGGGGAGGGGGGTCCCGGTTCGAGCTGTGGGACCCCTTAAGCCTCAAAGGCCCTTGTCAGGGCCACAAAGGTCCTTGTAAGGACCCGGGAGGGGTCCCTTTTTGAGCTGCGGGACCCCCGAATGTAGGGCCGCAGGATTGTCGGCCGTTCGTTAATCTGTGTACGGCCGTTCGGAAATCCTCAAACGTTCGAGGATTATCGAAATAGTCCCGCGAGTCCGGAAAATCGAACTAGTTCGAATAGTTCGAGTTCATCCAAACTCATAAATTTGTCTCAAACTCGGGTTCGATTTCCAGTCCATCACACCCTCAGTGGCGTATCTACGTTAAAACATTCGGGGCACGTGCCCCGGATGTTTTGCAAAGTGCCCCGAATGTTTTCCTGACTTGTGCCCCTAGTTCCGGACTCCCCGGCGGACTCCGCCGGCGCGATGACGTCACGCGCACGCCGGCGCGATGACGTCATGCGCGCGATGGCGCAAACATACAGACGGCCTCTGCGCTCCGGCCTTCTCCTACTAGATAGATAGCAGAGTTGATAGCAGCGTTAGATAGTAGTAGATAGCAGAGTTAGATAGATAGCAGATTAGATAGCAGAGTTAGATAGATAGATAGAATAGATAGATAGATAGCAGAGTTAGTAGATATAGATAGAGTTAGATAGATAGATAGCATAGTAATAGATAGATAGTAGATATAGATGATAGATAGATAGATAGTAGGTCAGAGTTATATAGATAGATAGATAGCAGAGTTTTAGATAATGATAGATAGATAGCACATAGTTTGATAGTAGTAGACAGTAGTAGATCGAAGCAGAGTTAGATAGATAGATAGCAGAGTTATATAGATAAAGATAGATAGATAGATAGATAGAGAGAGAGTTAGATAGATCGATAGCAGAGTTTAGATAGATAGATAGATAGATAGATAGATAGAATAGATAGATAGAAGAGAGTTAGATAGATAGATAGATAGAGAGCATATTTAGATAGATAGCAGAGTTATATAGATAGATAGATAGATAGCGAGTTAGATAGATAGAAGTAGATCAGAGTTAGTATAGATGCAGAGTTAGATAGATAGCAAGTAGATAGATAGATTAGATAGCAGAGTTAGATAGATAGATAGATAGCAGAGTTTTAGTAAGATAGATGATGATAGATAGATAGATAGAGAAGATAGATAGATCAGAGTTGATAGATAGATAGCAGAGTTAGATACTATAGATAGCAGAGTTAGATAGATAGATAGTCAGAGAAGAGAGGACGATAGATAGAAGCAAGTTGATTAAGATAGTAGCAGAGTTAGATAGATAGCATATAGAGATCGGGAGGGGACAGATAGATGGCAGAGTCCAGTAAAAGGTAACAGAAGGTCTCCCTGCCAAAG
This sequence comes from Hymenochirus boettgeri, assembly GCA_019447015.1. Taxonomy (NCBI): domain Eukaryota; kingdom Metazoa; phylum Chordata; class Amphibia; order Anura; family Pipidae; genus Hymenochirus; species Hymenochirus boettgeri. The sequence goes on along the minus strand of CM033477.1, from coordinate 105,762,984 downwards.
GTATGGCCAAGCGACTGATACAACTACACAACAGTAAGTTTAAATTACCAGTTGCTACCAGTATAAATGATATTGCCGTTTACTGGCCTTTGTGTCATTTGTGCTTCTATCCAATCTCTATCTCTGTCTGTCTATTTCACTGGTCTTTCTGTCTGTTTATATCACTATCGGCTGGTGTGTGTCTATGTTTGTGGTTATCTATCTGTCTGTCTGTGTCTTTTTGGCCATCTCATTAAGTACTTAGTGGGTGTGTCCTAATTGGGGCGGAGAAAGGGCGTGCCTAAACAATGTTGCGCCGCGCAGCGCGCGGCGCATGGATTGCCCGGGAGTTGCCTCGATCTTCCTAGACCCTAGATACGGCCCCTTACTACCTCACAATATCATTTAGTTCAGGATCTACAGCAAGAACATTTGTCATTTGCCATTTTTAGTCCTGGACTATTCCTGTGTTTAAGATAGTGTTGAGCCAGGAGGAAGACTGGCAGAATCAGTTTTTCTTTGGGCTGGTGCTCCTCCCAGAAACATATCGGAGGTGGATCACCATTCCTGTATCCCTGTCCTTTTTACTGTTTTTTTAAATAACTTTCTACGTATGTTATTCTTTTAAGATTCTTATCTTGGGATTTCCGTGAGATATCGCACGACATCTGAAGAACTGACTGACCCTTCTATTTGCATTTCTTTGTGATCGTCGGAAGGTAAGAATAGCAAAGCTGAAAGTGCATTATGTATACATAGATAGATTAGACAAACATCTAATGTCTAACGTTGGATGGCATTGGAAAGCTTTATAGTGTGGAAATGTTCCAATATAAACCATATCTGTCCCTTCGCCTTTTTTTAATGAAAATGGACCTTCAAACTGAAACAAAGTTGGGATTGGCTGCATCTCATGATGATGGTGAAGCTGTACAGATGAAATGTTACTTAACCTTTAATGTCTGCATCCCTTACGGCAGATGTTATGCATCTCCAATGTGGCAAGCTATCATGTGACACTCGCTAGAGTCCAAACCCTTTAATTGCCATGCACAGGGTATACCTTGTTATCTTCCCTTATTTAGCACTAGCATCTTCTCCAAAAATATTACCCTAATGCTGTTATTCCCCCTTAAAGGGTATGTCCACCCTTAAACTCATTTTTAATATCTGCTGTTCCCCCATGTCCCCCGCTCCCCATGTCCCCCAGCCCCAACCGCATAATTTTTTTTTTCAGAAAGCCCCCCAAACTCTTACTTACCTCCCTCGTTCCTCCGCCGCACTGCCGGCCCCTCTGCTTGTAGGAATTACCTGCCGCCCCGGTCCCGCGCCGCACTGCACTTCCGGGTGGGCGGCGTCGTAGACGTCATGACGTCACGACGCGACACGCCGGGCAGCGCGGAGGATTTAAAAACTGGCGTCCTCCTGGACCCGGTGCCCGATAGTAGCATTTGCTACCCCGGACTATACGCCTCCTCCTAAAGCGTACTTGTAAGTACCCGGCCTCCCGGCCATTTATTACAGTACTATCGGGCCATGGAAACGCCTGAGGGGGCTATGGCAGAGTTGAGTAAAACTCTCCAAGCTTTGTCCAAATGCATGGACCTGTTCGAACACCATCAGGGCCAGTTGGCTCAGTTCATGGATACCCTTGCTGTCCGGCTACCCCCAGCTGCTGCCTCTGCTCCGGGTTCTACGCCACCTCCTTCGACGTCTGGATCCGGTGATCCTTCTCTTCGGAGAGAGCCCCGCATACCTCCGCCCTCGCGGTTTGATGGTGATGCCCAAGCCTGCCGTGGATTCATTAATCAGTGCCGAATCCAATTTGAACTTCAACCATCTCATTTTGCATCGGATCGTGCTAAGGTTGGGTACATCATTGCCTTGTTGGAGGGCAATGTGCTTGCCTGGGCTTCTCCTTTATGGGAAAAAGACGATCCTCTAGTCCATAATGTTACTGACTTCCTGAGTATGTTTCGCAAGGTCTTCGATGCTCCAGGAAGAACCTCTGCTGCCTCCTCCCGTTTGATGCAGCCCCGCCAAGGGTCCCGTTCCATGGGTCAATATGCTATTGAATTTCGTACCCTTGCTGCGGAGACTTCTTGGAACAATGAGGCACTTACAGCAGCCTTTTGGCAGGGACTCTCTGATCGCCTCAAGGACGAATTAGTATCTAGGGAATTACCTGTCCCATTGGAAGACTTGATTACATTATGCATCCAGATTGATACCCGCTTTCGTGAACGGCAGGCAGAAAGGTCTGCAGCTCGTTCCAACCTCCCTAAGACCTTTCCTAGGCCTGCTCAGACCTTTCCGCAACCCATATCTTCGGGTGAAGAGCCGATGCAGATTGGCGGCACTCATCTATCCCCTGAGGAAAAATCACGCCGGGCAAGGACACTTTGTAAGGAATTGTCCCCAGAAGTCGGGAAACTCCAGGACCTAGAAGTTAAGGAGGTCCTTCTAGGTAACGTTAAGTCTCCTGCCAAATTTGAACCACTGAAACTCTTTCTACCAGCTACTATCACCAGTAATGGTAAAACTTTTTCCTCCCAGGCCTTTGTCGATTCTGGTGCCGCTGGAAATTTCATGATCTACCATATGCAGCAAAGTGGGGCTTCCCTCCTTCACTGCAGCAACCACTCGAGTTCGGCTATTGACAATAACCCGTTAGCTTCTGAATTCATCTCCAATCTACATACGAAGTCCAATCATTCAAGGGTTCTCTTCAATAATTTCTCCAATATTAGCCCTCATCAGTAAAGGTGGTAAGCCTCATTCATGGACCCTGAAGCCCTCGAAGCTTCAAACGACTCAAGGAGCCTTTGCTGAGCTCCTGTTCTAGTACATCCAGATCTAGTTTCCCTTCTACATTGAAGTTGATGCCACGGACTTGGGCGCTGGAGCCGTCCTTTCCCAAAGACAAGGCCCTAAAGGAAACTCATCCCGTGCTTATTCTTTAAGAAGTTTCTACCAACGAGCAAAAAATATGATGGGAAATAGGGAACTTCTTGCCATCAAGCTGGCCCTCGAGGAGTGGCGTCATCTATTGGAAGGCACCTCTGTACCTATCACCATCCTTACTGACCATAAAAACCTCGAATACATCCAGAATCTTAAAAGGTTAAATCCCCGTCAAGCACGGTGGTCTCTATTCTTTTCCCGATTCAACTTTGTTATCACTTACCAACCTGGTTCCAAAAACAAGAAAGCTGATGCCCTGTCCAGATCATTTGTTGCTTCCGACTGTATTAATGAAGATAAGGGTTCCATTATTCCAACCACTAAAATCTTGGCCTCTGTATCTCCTCAACTTTGTTCCAAGATCCAAACCGCACAAGATTCTGCTCCTCCAGACACACCCTCTGGCAAAATCTTTGTTCCTGTTTCACTTCAGAAAGCTATCCTTCTTCATACTGACTGTTCCAAGCAAGCCGGGCATCCAGGTGTTAACAAAACTTTTAATATTCTTGCCCATTCCCTTTGGTGGCCCAAAATGAGAAAAGATGTTAAAGACTTTATTCAAGTGTGTACCAGCTGTGCTCAATCCAAGTTTTCTAGAACCCTCCCCTGTGGTCTTCTTCAACCCCTCCCCATTCCGTCCAGACCTTGGACCCATCTATCCATGGACTTTATTGTTGAACTTCCACCTTCCAAGAAAAACACGGTTATATGGGTGACAGTAGACCGCTTTAGCAAAATGGCCCATTTTGTACCCTTCCCCAAACTACCATCTTCAACGGAGTTAGCTCAACTATTTATTTCACATATCTTCTGCTTTCATGGACTCCCTTCTGAAATTGTATCTGACAGAGGTACTCAATTTGTTTCCAAATTTTGGAGAGCACTTTGTAAGTCCATGAACATCAAGTTACAATTTTCCTCGGCTTACCACCCACAGTCCAACGGGGCTACCGAATGCACTAACCAGTCTTTGGAACAATATCTTCATTGTTACATTTCCTATACTCAGGATGATTGGGCTGATTGGGTAATCTACTTTTTTATGTGTCTTTGGGACGAATCCTAGATGTTTTCCTCAAGATTTTCTTTCCACACATGTACCCGCTGCCAATGACTCTGCGGCCCAGATGACCGCTATCTGGCATACTACGGAAATCAGCCTTCAGAAATCTGCTCTGGTACAAAAAACTGCAGCAGATAGGAGACGTAGAGAACCCCCAGCTTATTCGGTTGGAGATAAAGTGTGGCTCTCCTCTGCTCATATTAATCTACAGGTTCCTTCCTCCAAACTGGGACCCAAATTTATTGGTCCTTTTCCTATCCTGGAATTAGTCGGTCCAGTGGCTGTTCGCCTTCAACTTCCTTCCAGCATGCAGATTCCTAACGTGTTTCATATTTCTATCATCAAACCAGCGTGCTCTAATCAGTATTCCACATCTTTACTACCTCCCGTTCCAATTTCTGTTGATGGTCAGCAGGAGTTCGAGGTTGAGAAAATCTTGGACTCTAGATTCTTGGGGAGATCTCTTCAGTATTTGGTCCACTGGAAAGGTTTTGGTCCGGAAGAAAGAGCTTGGATTAAACATTCAGATCTGCATGCTCCTCGTCTAGTCAGAGATTTTCACAGGAGTTTTCCAGGGAAACCTGGCCCGTTGGGTCCTGTGGCCCCCCGTAAGGGGGGGTACTGTCACAAACTTACCTGCCGCTCCGGTCCCGTGACGCACTGCACTTCCGGGTTGGCGGCGTCGTAGACGTCATGACGTCACAACACCGACACGCCAGGCAGCGCGGAGGATTTAAAAAATGGCGTCCTCCTGGACCCGGTGCCCGATAGTAGCATTTGCTACCACCCTGGCTCCTGTACTTACCTGCCTCGGATCTGGTACCTGCCTTTACCGCTCCAGCTACTTACCTATCCAGCATCCAGTCTCCAGTTACTTACCTAGCCTGCATCCAGTCTCAAGTTACTTACCTTGCCAGCATCCAGCCTACAGTTCCCAGCAGCACCATTGCTCCAGCATCCAGCCTACAGTTCCCAGCAGCACCTTGTTCCAGCATCCAGCCTACAGTTCCCAGGCACACAATTGTTCCGCATCCAGCCTACATTCTCAGCATCACCATTTGTTCCAGCTCCAGCCTACAGTTTCCCAGCAGCACCATTGTTCCACAGAATCCAGCCTACATTTCCCACAGCCTCTGTCTCTTGCAATTCCCGAAATTACGCCTCCTCCTAAAGCGTACTGTAAGTACCCGGCCTCCTGGCCATTTATTACACCGGGGAGTGGGGGTCCTGGTTCGAGCTGTGGGACCCCTTAACCCCAAAGGGCCCTTGTTAGGGCCACAAGGGCCCTTATAAGTGCCGGGGAGGGGGGGTCCTGGTTCGGCTGTGGGACCCCTAAAGCCCCAAAGGGCCCTTGTTAGGGCCACAAGGCCCTTATAAGTGCCGGGGAGGGGGGTCCCGGTTCGAGCTGTGGGACCCCTTAAGCCCTCAAAGGGCCTTGTCAGGGCCACAAAGTGTCCTTGTAAGGACCCGGGAGGGTCCCGTTTTGAGCTGCGGGACCCCCGAATGTACGGCCGCAGGATTGTCGGCCGTTCGTTAATCTGGTACGGCCGTTCGGAAATCCTCAACGTTCGAGGATTATCGAAAATAGTCCCGCGAGTCCGGAAAATCGAACTAGTTCGAAATTTTCGAGTTCTCCAACTCATAAAGTTTGTCTCAAACTCGGGTTCGATTTCCAGTCCATCACTCCTCATGGCGTATCTCTTAAAACATTCGGGCACGTGCCCCGGATGTTTGCAAGTGCCCCGAATGTTTTCCTGCTTGGGCCCCTAGTTCCGACTCCCCCCGACCCGCCGGCGCGATGACTTCACGCGCACGCCGGCGCGATGACGTCATGCGCGCGATGGCCAGAACATACAGACGGCCTCTGCGCTCCGCGGCCTTCTCCTACTAGATAGATATAGCAGAGTTAGATAGCAGCGTTAGATAGATAGATTAGATAGCAGAGTTAGATAGATAGCAGAGTTAGTAGCAGAGTTAGATAGATAGATAGATGATAGATAGGAGTTAAAGAGTTAGATAGAGTAGATATAGTAGACGATAGATAGTATAGATGATAGATAGTGATCATAGATAGATCGATAGCAGCTGATGATAGATAGATGATAGCAGAGTTTTATCGATCTAGATGCTAGATTAGGATAGATAGATGAGTAGACTTAGATAGGATAGACATAGAGATAGCAGAGTAGATAGATAGATAGCAGAGTTAGATAGATAGATAGATGATGATAGAGTAGATAGATAGATAGATCAGAGTTTCTAGTAGATAGATAGAGCGTAGATAGATAGAATTATAGTCTAAGATAGAATGATAGATAATAGCAGAGTTAGATAGATAGATGATAGAAGGCAGAGTTTAGATAGATAGCAGTAGAGATAGATAGATAGATCATTAGATAGCAGAGTTAGATAGATAGATGATAGCAAGTTGAGATAGATAGGAGAGATATGATAGAAGCAGAGTAGATAGAATATAAGATAGCAGAGTTGATAGATAGATGATAGATAGATAGATAGATAGATAGATAGTAGATAGTCGATAGCAGCAGAATAGAGAGTCGATAGATAGCTAGCATCGAAACATATAGCAGAGTTAGTAGATGGATAGCAGAGAGAGAGAGGGACAGATAGATAGATAGCCAGAGTTAGATAGATAGATAGCAGAGTTAGATAGATAGATAGCAGAGTTAGATAGATAGATATACAGAGAGAGGGACAGATAGATAGGGCAGAGGTCCATGTAAAACGGTACAAGAAGGTCTCCCTGGCCAAAGGTATGGCCAAGCGACTGATAAACAACTGAACAACAACAGTTAATTTAAAATTACCAGACTTCTACATATATAATGATATGCCGTTACGTGCCTTTGTGTCTAATTTGTGTCACTCTATCCAAATCTCTATCTCTGTCTGTCTATTTCACGTCTGTCTTTCTGTCTGTTATCATCATCGGGCGCTGTGGTGGTCATGTTGGTGATTATCTATACTGTCTGTTCTGGGTCTTTTTGGCCATCTCATTAATAAAGTACTTAGTGGGTGTGTCCTAATTGCGGGCGGAGAAGGTGGCGTGGCCTACAATGTTGCGCGCGCGCGCCGGCATGGAGTGCCGGGAGTGCCTCGAGCTCTTCCTAAGACCCAAGATACGCCCCTTACATACCCCCTAACAATATCATTTAGTTCAGGAGCTACAGCAAGAACCGATTGTCATTTGCCAGTTTAAGTTAGTCCTGGACTATCCGCCTGTTTCAAGATAGTGTTTGCAAGCCAGGAGGAAGAACTTGCAAGACATCAGTTTTCTTTGTCTTGGGTGTCTCCTTCCAGAAACAATATCGGGAGGGGTAGCATCACAGTGCCCTGTATCCCTGCCTTCCTGTTACTGTTTGTTTTTTAAAACTTTCTTTACAGATAGTTTATTTTTTCTTTAAGATTCTTTTATCTTGGGATGTTCCGTGGAGATATCTCACAGACATCTGAAGAACTGACTGACCCATTCTATTTTGCAGTTTGCTTTGGATCGTCGGAAGGACAATAGCAAAAGCGAAAAGTGCATTATTATACATACAGATAATCTGCAGACAAACATCTACTGTCTAAAAAAACTGTTTGCTGTCATGAGGCCTTATCTAGTGTTGGGAAGTTCCAATATAAACCATCAATCCTGTCACTTCGCCTTTTTTAATGAAAATGGACCTTCAAAAACTGAAACAAAGTTGGGATTGGCTGCATCTCATGATATGGTGAAGCTGTACAGATGAAACTGTTACTTACCCTTTAATGTCCTGCAATCCCTTAACGGCAGATGTTAGCCTCTAATGGATGGCAGAGCTATCATGTGACCACTCGCTAGAGTCAAAAACAAACGCCTTTGAATTTATTCAAATTGCCATGCACAGGGTTACCTGTTATCCCCCCCCACCTCCCTTATTTAGCACTAGCATCTCTCAAAAATATACCCTAATGCTGTTATTTATCCCTTAAAGGGTATGTCCACCAATTCAACCACCTAACATCATTTTTAATATGCTGTGCCTATGCTTTCCCCCTGTCCCCCCCCCACCCAGCAGCACCATTGCTCCAGCATCCAGCCTACAGTTCCCAGCAGCACCTTGTTCCAGCATCCAGCCTACAGTTCCCAGCAGCACCATTGTTCCAGCATCCAGCCTACAGTTCTCAGCAGCACCATTGTTCCAGCATCCAGCCTACAGTTCCCAGCAGCACCATTGTTCCAGAATCCAGCCTACATTTCCCAGCAGCCTCTGTCTCTTGCAATTCCCGAAATATACGCCTCCTCCTAAAGCGTACTTGTAAGTACCCGGCCTCCTGGCCATTTCAGCACTCTTGTTCCAGCATCCAGCCTACAGTTCCCAGCCACACCATTGTTCCAGCATCCAGCCTACAGTTCCCAGCAGCACCATTGTTCCAGCATCCAGCCTACAGTTCCCAGCAGCACCATTGTTTCCAGCATCCGCCTACAGTACCCAGAAGCACCATTGTTCCAGCATCCAGCCTACAGTTCCCAGCAGCACCATTGTTTCCACGCATCCAGCTACATTTCCTACACCGCAGCCTCTGTGTCCTGCAATTCCCGGACTATACGCCTCCTCCTAAAGCGTACTTGTAAGTACCCCCGGCCTCCCGGCCATTTATTACAGTACTATCGGGCCATGGAAACGCCCTGAGGGGGCTATGGCAGAGTTGAGTAAAACTCTCCAAGCTTTGTCCAAATGCATGGACCTGTTCGCACAACCATCAGGGCCAGTTGGCTCAGTTCATGGATACCCTTGCTGTCCGCTACCCCAGCTGTGCCCTCTGCCCGGGTTCTAAGCCACCTCCTTCGCCGTCTGGATCCGGTGATCCTTCTCTTCGGAGAGAGCCCCGCATACCTCCGCCTCGCGTTTGATGGTGATGCCCAAGCCTCCGTGATTCATTAATCAGTGCCGAATCCAATTTGAACTCAACCATCTCTATTTTCATCGGATCGTGCTAAGGTTGGGTACATCATTTGCCTTTGGAGGGCAATGTGCTTGCCTGGGCTTCTCCTTATGGGAAAAAACGATCCTCTATCCATAATGTTACTGACTTCCTGAGTATGTTTCGCAAGGTCTTCGATGCTCCAGGAAGAACCTCTGCTGCCTCCTCCGTTTGATGCAGCCCCGCCAAGTTCCCGTTCCATGGGTCAATATGCTATTGAATTTCGTACCCTTCTGCGGAGACTTCTTGAACAATGAGGCACTTACAGCAGCCTTTTTGGCAGGACCTCTCTGATCGCCTCAAGGACGAATTAGTATCTAGGGAATTACCTGTCCCATTGGAAGACTTGATTACATTATGCATCCAGATTGATACCCGCTTTCGTGAACGGCAGGCAGAAAGGTCTGCAGCTCGTTCCAACCTCCCTAAGTACCTTTCCTAGGCCTGCCAGACCTTTCCGCAACCCATTCTCGGGTGAAGAGCCGATGCAGATTGGCGGCACTCATCTATCCCTGAGGAAAAATCACGCGGGCAAGGACACTTTGTAAGGAATTGTCCCCAGAAGTCGGGAAACTCCAGGACCTAGAAGTTAGGAGGTCCTTCTAGGTAAACGTTAATCTCCTGCCAAATTTGAACCACTGAAACTCTTTCTACCAGCTACTATCACCGTAATGGTAAAACTTTTTCCTCCCAGGCCTTTGTCGATTCTGGTGCCGCTGGAAATTTCATTGATTCTACCTATGCAGCACAATTGGGGCTTCCTCTCCTCACTTGCAGCAACCACTTCGATTTCTGGCTATTGACAATAACCCGTTAGCTTCTGAATTCATCTCCAATCTACATACGAAGTCCAATTCATTCAAGGGTTCTCTTCAAAATTTCTATCCCATATTAGCCCTCATCAGTAAGGTGGTAACCTCATTCATGGACCCCTGAAGCCCTCGAAGCCTTCAAACGACTCAAGGAGGCCTTTGCTGATCTCCTGTTCTAGTAACCCCAGATCCTAGTCTTCCCTTCTACATTGAAGTTGATGCCACGGACTTGGGCGCTGGAGCCGTCCTTTCCCAAAGACAAGGCCCTAAAGGAAACCCATCCCTGTGCTTATTTCTTTAAGAAGTTTCTACCCAACGACGCAAAACCTATGCAGTTCCCAGCAGCACCATTGTTCCAGCATCCAGCCTACAGTTCTCAGCAGCACCATTGTTCCAGCATCCAGCCTACAGTTCCCAGCAGCACCATTGTTCCAGAATCCAGCCTACATTTCCCAGCAGCCTCTGTCTCTTGCAATTCCCGAAATATACGCCTCCTCCTAAAGCGTACTTGTAAGTACCCGGCCTCCTGGCCATTTATTACAGCCGGGGAGTGGGGGTCCTGGTTCGAGCTGTGGGACCCCTTAAGCCCCAAAGGGCCCTTGTTAGGGCCACAAGGGCCCTTATAAGTGCCGGGGAGGGGGGGTCCTGGTTCGAGCTGTGGGACCCCTAAAGCCCCAAAGGGCCCTTGTTAGGGCCACAAAGGCCCTTATAAGTGCCGGGGAGGGGGGTCCCGGTTCGAGCTGTGGGACCCCTTAAGCCTCAAAGGGCCCTTGTCAGGGCCACAAAGGTCCTTGTAAGGACCCGGGAGGGGTCCCGGTTTTGAGCTGCGGGACCCCCGAATGTACGGCCGCAGGATTGTCGGCCGTTCGTTAATCTGCGTACGGCCGTTCGGAAATCCTCAAACGTTCGAGGATTATCGAAAATAGTCCCGCGAGTCCGGAAAATCGAACTAGTTCGAATAGTTCGAGTTCGTCCAAACTCATAAAGTTTGTCTCAAACTCGGGTTCGATTTCCAGTCCATCACTACCTCCAGTGGCGTATCTACGTTAAAACATTCGGGGCACGTGCCCCGGATGTTTTGCAAAGTGCCCCGAATGTTTTCCTGACTTGTGCCCCTAGTTCCGGACTCCCCGGCGGACTCCGCCGGCGCGATGACGTCACGCGCACGCCGGCGCGATGACGTCATGCGCGCGACGGCGCAGAACATACAGACGGCCATCTGCGCTCCCGGCCTTCTCCTACTAGAAGATAGATAGCAGAGTTAGATAGCAGCGTAGATAGATAGATAGATAGCAGGTTAGATAAGATAGCAGAGTTAGATAGCAGAGTTAGATAGATAGAATAGATAGAGTTAGATAGAAATAGGAGTTAGTAGATAATAGATAGTAGATAGATAGATAGATTAGATAGATCGATAGTAGGAAGAGAATAGATAGATAGATAGCAGAGTATGTAGATTTTAGAATACATAGATAGAAGATAGCAGAGTTAGATAGATAGATAGACAGAGTTAGATAGATAGATAGCAGAGTTAGTTAGATAGATAGAGAGTTCGATGTTAGATAGATAGATAGATAGATAGATAGATAGCAGAGAGATAGATAGATAGCAGAGTTAGATAGATAGATAGATAGATAGATAGACGATAGATAGATAGCAGAGTTGATAGATAGATAGATAGATAGCAGAGTAGAAGATAGCAGAGTTAGATAGATAGATAGATAGATAGCAGAGTTAGATAGATAGATAGATAGAGTAGCAGAGTTAGATAGATAGCAGAGTAGTAGATAGCGATTAGATAGGAGATAGATAGAAGAGGTAGATAGATAGATAGATAGCAGAGTTGAAGAGTAGATAGATGAGAGATAGATAGATAGATAGATAGATAGATAGTAGATAGATAGCAGAGTTAAGATAGATAGATAGCAGAGTTAGATAGAAACATAGATAGCAGAGTTAGAGTAGATAGATAGAAGAGAGAGAGAGGGACAGATAGATAGGATAGCAGAGTTAGATAGATAGATAGCAGAGTTAGTAGATAGTAGCAGAGTTAGATAGATAGATATACAGGAGAGAGAGGGACAGATGATAGGCAGAGGTCCATGTAAAAGAGGTCATGTAACAAAAAAAAAGGTTACAAGAAGGTCTCCCTGGCCAAAGGTATGGCCAAGCGACTGACTACAACTGAACACAACAGTAAGTTTAAAATTACCAGATTGCTACCAGTATATAATGATATTGCCAGTTTACTGTGCCTTTGTGTCATTAATTTGTGTCTCTCTATCCAAATCTCTATCTCTGTCTGTCTATTTCACTGTCTTTCTGTCTGTTTATCACTATCGGGCTGTGTGTCTATGTTTGTGGTTATCTATCTGTCTGTCTGTGTCTTTTTGGCCATCTCATTAAGTACTTAGTGGGTGTGTCCTAATTGGGGCGGAGAAAGGGGCGTGGCCTAAAAATGTTGCGCCGCGCAGCGCGCGGCGCATGGAGTGCCCGGGAGTGCCTCGGATCTTCCTAGACCCTAGATACGCCCCTGACTACCTCACAATATCATTTAGTTCAGGAGCTACAGCAAGAACAGTTGTCATTTGCCAGTTTAGTCCTGGACTATTCCTGTGTTAAAGATAGTGTTGAAGCCAGGAGGAAGACTGGCAGAATCAGTTTTCTTTGGGCTGGTGCTCCTTCCAGAAACAATATCGGGAGGTAGGAATCACCAGTCCTGTATCCCTGTCCTTTTTACTGTTTTTTTAAATAAACTTTCTACGAGATAGTTATTCTTTTAAGATTCTTTATCTTGGGATGTTCCCGTGAGATATCGCACGACATCTGAAGAACTGACTGACCCATTCTATTTTGCATTTGCTTTGTGATCGTCGGAAGGTAAGAATAGCAAAGCTGAAAGTGCATTATGTATACATAAGATAGATTAGACAAACATCTAATGTCTAACGTGTGTATGGCATTGGAAGGCTTATAGTGTTGGAAATGTTCCAATATAAACCATATCTGTCCCTTCGCCTTTTTTTATGAAAATGGACCTTCAACTGAACAAAGTTGGGATTGGCTGCATCTCAGTGATGATGGTGAAGCTGTACAGATGAAATGTACTTACCCTTTAATGTCTGCAATCCCTTACGGCAGATGTTATGCATCTCATGATGGCAGAGCTATCATGTGACACTCGCTAGAGTCCAAACGCCTTTAATTGCCATGCACAGGGTATACCTGTTATCTCCCTTATTTAGCACTAGCATCTCCAAAAATATTACCCTAATGCTGTTATCCCCTTAAAGGGTATGTCCACCCTTAAAACTCATTTTTAATATGCTGTTCCCCCATGTCCCCCAGCTCCCCCATGTCCCCCAGCCCCAACCGCATAATTTTTTTTTTCAGAAAGCCCCCCAAACTCTTACTTACCTCCCCTCGTTCCTCCGCCGCACTGCCGGCCCTCTGCTTGCGAGAATGCAAGCAGAGGGGCGGGACAGGCAGTCGCATCTGTGATTGGCTGAGCGGCAGTATAAACTTTAAATTTGGCTTGAAAGACTGCATTTTGGAAGGGAATTTGTGTGTTTGTGCTGCAGATTTTAAAACTCAATAATGTCAATTAAGAGGACATTCATCTAAATTAGTTTTTTTGACTTTAGTTACCCTTTAAATATGGCTTCCATGGGAATGGAAAGGTAGGTCAGTAGGTGGGTGTACCTGGTTCTGTGTGGGGGGTTGGGGGTATCACCATTTGTATTTATGACCATGAAAAAAACTGTTTTGAAATATCCACATTTGAGGATTGTTACCATTATAGTCTATGGGAAAAAATGTCCGGAAATTCGCCGATAATGCCGTAACGCTTCCACGGATTCCTTAGCTAGAAGATAGCACACTTCTCCTATATGCCCTGCACGTCTGTACCTGTGGGAGGAGATACGGTCCAAAAAAGTGGAAGAATAAAACGGAAGAAGAAAAAGAAGAAATAGAAAGAACAGTTATATAGTAAATAATGTACCCCCTACTGTAAATTATAAGGATATTAGATGTCACAGAGGTGGCATCAGATATCCATTTAATATCTTTTATAATGTATCCCTTGTACCGAATATATCTGTGTCCCAAATGATCCTGGACTAACAGTCACCAGTCACTTCTCCCATGCCCTTCCGGTACTGCGGAGACTTATTCTGAACTCTCATGCAATCACTACTGTAGAAAGTCAGTAGTCGTTGCGCAACCTGCAAAGTAAATGTAAGTACAGACATACTAACATTTACTTTGCAGGTTGCGCGATAGCTGCTGACTTCCTGCAGTAGAAGTGGAGTGATCGCGCGGGAGTTTGGAAGAAGTCACTGCAGTGGCCGTAGGGTAGAGAAATGAGCGGCGGCGAAATGGTCAGTACACTTCCTAAATGTTATAATCGACGTGCTACTACGTAGAAGCACGCCGATTATAATGATATTATCATACAGTTGGGTCTCGTGGGGTACATTATAATGTATTATATTTTTTACAAGGCTCACAATGGCAGGGGGCCCTGGGACAAAGAGAGCCTGCAATCGGATGTTTTTAAGTTATGGGGAGTAGTGTGTGTCAGGGCTCGCCTAGCCACCAAACTTGCAGGAGGGCCCCTGCAGTTTCACCACTGTTACATAGAAGACAAGCTCCCCCAGCTGCCCTTTCAGTCAGAGTAAGGAGGTGACATTGCAAGGGTGACTTCAGTTCCTCAGCACTATCTAAATTTTCAGGAATTTCGTGGTTGGGCGTGAAATGGATGCATCTGAAAAACACAGCCAATTGTGCAGTCTTACTACTTTTGCTAGTGGTTTGTGGCGAATGGAATACATCCAATGATGTGTACCCAGCCTTAAGTTCTAAAACACTGAGAAGAATTTGTCAGTGGTTCAGGATGTTGGATTGCTGCCTTATCTTTTGTTCACCTTTAAGATGCTGTGGAAAGAGGCAATCTTGACAGCATTGTTTCTCTGGATGTATAAATAATGCAGTGCATTCATTATTGCTTTGCATGTAGAAAATACAACAAGCAGAATTAATTCAAATTCTTGTCTTGACGAGCTATTGGTAATATACATAATGTGATGTGCCATGCTTAAATGTTGTCTGCTTTTTAAATTAATGGGCAACTATGCCTATAAAAAAACTTTTGTTATGTTATAAGTCTGTATTGTCTGTATCACTGCTCTCTTCAGTGTGTTCCAGTGTGACTATTTCTTGTATTTCTAACATTAGGCACACAGGCCCATTGAGTCGAGCAGTGAGCTGTCATGCCACTGCAAGATCAATACTTACCATTATAACATGCAGCAGGATTTCCTACCTCCTTGGTATACAGACTTAACATAAGAAAGGTTTAGAGGAGGGGGATGTCCATCTTTGTTTTTAGATAAACAAAAACTGGCTAGATATTGGATTCTGTGATTTTAAAAACAAAATGTTTCTGCTACCTTATTTAAAGACCTGAAATATATTTTTGTGACCTTGGACAGCAAATGTACTGTACAGCTTATCAAGAAGCACAAGTCGAATTACTTCATCTGTCGCCTGTTGCAGGTTCGATGTCTGTTTGCACTGTTCTGTTAGTTTTAGTAATCAGGTGACAGACAAACTTATATTACCCTTAATAAACGATTGCAAGTTCTTTCTATCTAATTCAATTGTTGATATCCCATAGTAAGAAAGTGTTGTGTAACAGTGCAGGGAATGATTGATAAATTACAAATCTGTGATTTAATAACAGCAAAATATACATAATAATATGTGTGTACAGCCCAAACAAGACAGTAGATGCTTAGTGCAAACCCATGTAATGTCTATTTGGATCAGTGATTTCATCTTAAAAAAGAACTTTACATTGATATAATGGCACCATTATTGTACTAAAGTACACAAAATAAGGCAATTAAAAGTCAACTTAGAGTTCCATTAAATAATAGGGACCAATAATATATGACAACAACCTCTGGTTTTATATTGTGTTTGTAAAGGGTAATTATGGTTAAATAAATGATTTCTATTTTTAATTCTGATTTCCATTCTGCTCCTCAGCAGGCATGTCCCTGCACAAAACATGTATATGTGAGACTTCAACACCCCATTACAAAATAAAGTTCTAGGTGAAGATGGTCCCGGAAAGGAGGAAAAGATGTGAGTTGGATTTGCTGAAAAGCAGATTTTTTAAATATTAATGTGATTTCCTGTGGCTGGACAAATATATATTTAACGCTAATATACATGACTTTCCTTAGTAGCACCTAAAAATACCAAGTCCTCACCCCTAGGTACTTCACTTGACTGCTGATATACTCACACTAAGTTTCCATCGGTGTCCCGGTTATCTTCCGCATTCTGTGATGTAGCCAATGGGGAGGCATGCTCTGCAAGTAGGTCTTTCATCCCTTCATCAGTTTTGTCCGAAAAAGATGTGTGCATTGGTAAAAATTAACCCCCACGTTCAAATAAAAGAGAAGATATTATTATTTTCCTTATGACGCTCTACAAAATGTTTGGCCATTGCACACATTTGCCCATTTCTAGTTGCTTTTCCAAGTTCCTGTATTCAGGCAGAGCTCTTGTTTGAACTAATGTACTGTATATGTATATATATATTAGCTGTCTTGTTAAGAAGGTAACTTTAACTTTCTAACCTTCAGTACTCTCAAAGGCTTCTTTCTGTTTTCATATACTGTAACATGCCTACTGGGAAAGTTGTAGAGGGTAGGTACATTCCGCGGTGATCCTCAAACAGCGGCTCTCCAGATGTTTGAAAACTACAACTCCCAGCATTCCTCAACTATAGAGAGAAGCATAGGAATGCTGGGAGTTGTAGTTTTCAAACATCTGGAGAGCCGCAGTTTGCCCTCCCTCTTGCATCGACTTTCTTTTCTGTCATTGGTAGCAGTGTCCTTGATGGGCTCTGTGCACAGCTAGCCCTAGGATTAGTACAAAACCCCGAGCCTGTTGTTGGGAATTGGGATAGACACTTTCCATTTCTGCATTAAAAGGGAACAGATTTTCGACATCATGGAGAGAGATGATAGGGTAGGATGGTGCATGGAGGTACAGGTTGTGTAGTTACACAGTGGATTAGATTATTGGGATAGATTATGGGGGAGACAGTTAGGTGTTCTTGTACAGTTTGGTGAGTTGGTATTTTCGGGACGAGATTATTGGGGAGGCCAGGTAGTGTAGTTTACACGTTGAGATTGGATTATTGGGACAGATTATGGGGAGGCAGGTAGTGTATGTTCACAACACTGGATTATTCATTGGGACAAATTAATGGGGCGACAGGTAGGGTGTAGTTTACCCGTGGATTGGATTATGGGGGAGGCAGGTAGTGTTGTTACTGCCGGGGGATGAATTATTGAGAAAGATTATGGGGAGGCAGGTAGTGTAGTTACACTGTGGATTGGATTATTGGGGCAGACTATGGGGGAGGCAGGTGGTGTAGTTACACGGTGGATTGTATTATTGGGACAGAAAATTGGGGAGACAGGTAGTGTAGTTACACGGTGGATTGGATTATTGAGACAGATTATGGGGGAGGCAGTGGTGTAGTTACACGGTGATTTGGGATTATTGGGACAGATTAGGGGGGGAGGCAGGTGGTGTAGTCACGGTGGATTGTGTATTTGGACGATTATTGGGGAGGCAGGTAGTGTAGTTTACACGTTGTGTATTTGATTATTGGACGGATTATGGGGGAGGCAGTGGTGTATAACCGGTGGATTGTATTATTGGGACAGATTATTGGGGAGGCCAGTAGTGTAGTTACACAGTGGATTAATTATGGGACAAATTATGGGGAGGCAGTGGGTAGTTACACGGTGTTGGATTATGGGGAGGCGTATAGTTGCACATGGATTGGTTATTGAAAAGATTATGGGGGAGGCAGGTGTGTAGTTACACTGTGGATTGGATTATGTGGGGTGCAGATTATTGGGAAGGCAGGTGGTGTAGTTACACTGGATTGTAATTATTGGACAATAATTAGGGGAGGCAGGTAGTGTAGTTACACGGTGGATTGGATTATTGAGACAGATTATGGGGGAGGCAGGTGGTGTAGTTACACGGTGGATTGTATTATTGGGACAGATTATGGGGGAGGCAGGTGGTGTAGTAACACGGTGGATTGTATTATTGGGACAGATTATTGGGGAGGAAGGTGGTGTAGTTACACGGTGGATTGGATATTTGGGACGGATTATGAGGGAGGCAGGTGGTGTAGTTACACGGTGGATTGGATTATTGGGACAGATTATGGGGGAGGCAGGTGGTGTAGTTACATGGTGGATTGGATTATTGGAACAGATTATGGGGAGGCAGGTGTGTAGTTACACAGTGGATTGTATTATTGGGACAGATTATTGGGGAGGCAGGTAGTGTAGTTTACATGGTGGATTGGATTATTGGGGAGGCAGGTAGTGTAGTTAGACGGTGGATTGGATTATTGGGACAGATTATTGGGGAGGCAGGTGGTGTAGTTACATGGTGGATTGGATTATGGGACAGATTATGTGGAGGCAGGTAGTGTAATTACACAGTGGATTGGATTATTTGGGACAGATTATGGGGGAGGCAGGTGGTGTAGTTACACGGTGGATTGGATTTATTGGGACAGATTATGGGGAGGGGGGTAGTGTAATTAGTTACACGGTGGATTGGATTATTGGGGAGGCAGGTGGTGTAGTTACACAGTGGATTGGATTATTGGGATAGATTATGGGGGAGGCAAGTGGGTAGTTACACACGGTGGATTGGATTATTGGGACAGATTATGGAGAGGCAGGTATGTGTTACAACTGTGATGTGGATTATTTGACAGATTATGTGGGATACAGTGGTGTAGTTACACGTGGATTGGATTATTGGGACAGATGTATGGGGGAGGCAGGTAGTGTAGTTACAGGTGGATTAGATTATTGGGGGATCAATGGTGTGAGTTACACAGTGGATTGATTATTGGATAATTATGGGGGGAGGCAGGTAGTGTAGTTACACGGTGGATTGGATTATTGGGACAGATTATGGGGGAGGCAGGTGGTGTAGTTTATATGGTGGATTGGATTATTGGGTTATTGGCCAGATTATGGGGGAGTAGGTAGTGTAGTTACACGGTGGATTGGATTATTGGGGAGGCAGGTAGTTTTAGTTAGACGGTGGAATGGATTATTGGGACAGATTATGGGGGAGGCAGGTGGTGTAGTTACACAGTGGATTGGATTATTGGGACAGATTATGGGGGAGGCAGGTGGTGTAGTTACACGGTGTGATTGGATTATTGGGGCAGATTATGGGGAGGCAGGTGGTGTAGTTACACGGTGGATTGGATTATTGGGACAGATTATGGGGAGGCAGGTGGTGTTACACGGTGGATTGGATTATTGGGACAGATTATGGGAGAGGCAGGTGGTGTAGTTACACGGTGGATTGGATTATTGGGACAGATTATGGGAGGAGGTAGTGTAGTTACACAGTGGATTGGATTATTGGGGAGGCAGGTGGTTATGTTACACACGTGGATTGGATTATTGGGATAGATTATGGGGGAGGCAAGTGGTGTGTTACACAACGGTGGATTGATTATTGGGACAGATTATGGGAGAGGCAGGTAGTGTAGTTACACTGTGGATTGGATTATTGGGATAGGATTATGGGGAGGCAAGTGGTGTAGTTACACGGTGGATTGGATTATTGGGACAGATTATGGGAGAGGCAGGTAGGTAGTTACACTGTGTTGGATTATTGGGACAGATTATGTGGGAGGCAGGTGGTGTAGTTACACGGTGGATTGGATTATTGGGACAGATTATGGGGGGAGGCAGGTAGTGTAGTTACACGGTGGACTAGATTATTGGGGAGGCAAGTGGTGTAGTTACACAGTGGATTGGATTATTGGGATAGATTATGGGGGAAGCAGGTAGTGTAATTACACAGTGGATTGGATTATTGGGATAGATTATGGGGGAGGCAGTGTGTGTCGTTTACACGGATTGGATTGGTTATTGGGACCAGATTATGGGGAGGCAGGTAGGGTAGTTACAACGTGGATTGGATTATTGGGACAGATTATAGGGGAGGCAGGTGGTATAGTTACATGGTGGATTGGATTATTGGGATAGATTATGGGGAGGCAGGTGGTGTTGACACGGTGGATTGGATTATTGGACAGATTATGGGGAGCATGTGGGTGTTTATATGTGTTATTGGTCTTGGCTAGATTATGGGGGAGGTAGGTAGTGTAGTTTAGACGGTTGGATTGGATTATTGGGGAGTGCAGGTTTGTCAGTTAGAACGGTGGATTGGATTATTGGGACAGATATGGGGGAGGCAGGTGGTGTAAGTTACACAGTGGATTGGATTATTGGGACAGATTATGGAGAGGCAGGTGGTGTAGTTACACGGTGGTGTTGGATTATTGGGACGATTATGGGGGAGGGTAGTTAAGTTTAGTTACACGGTGGATTGGATTATTGGGGAGGCACGTGGTGTAGTTACACAGTGGATTGGATTATTGGGATAGATTATGGGGAGGCAAGTGGGGTAAGTTACACGGTGGATTGGATTATTGGGACAGATTATGGGAGAGGCAGGTAGTGTAGTTACACTGTGGATTGGATTATTGGGACAGATTATGGGAGAGGCAGGGTGGTGTATTACCCGGTGGATTGGATTATTGGGACAGATTATGGGGAGGAGGTGTGTAGTTAGTTACACGGTATGATTTTGGGGAGGGGAGGGTGGTGTAGTTACACCGTTGGATTGGATTATTGGGATGATATGGGAGGCAAGTGGGTAGTTACACGGTGGATTGGATTATTGGGCATGATTATGGTGGGAGGCAGGTGGTGGTGTTCACGTGGATTGGATTATTGTGGACAGTTTATGGTGGGAGGCAGGGGTGTGTACATGGTGGATTGGATTATTGGGACATATTTGGGAGGCAGGTGGTTGTAGTTACCACGGTGATTGGATTATTGGGACAGATTATGGGAGAGGCAGGTGGTGTAGTTACACGGTGGGTTGGATTATTGGGACAGATTATGGGGGAGGGAGGTAGTGTAGTTAGTTACACGGTGGATTGGATTATTGGTGGAGGCAGGTGGTGTATTACCGGTGGATTGGTTTTGGGATAGATTATGGGGGAGGCAAGTGGTGTAGTTAGACGGTGGATTGGATTATTGGGACAGATTAGGGGAGGCAGGTAGTGTAGTTACACTGTGGATTGGATTATTGGGACAGATTATGGGGGAGGCCAGGTAGTGTAGTTACACGGTGGATTGGATTATTGGGACAGATTATAGGGGAGGCAGATGGTATAGTTACACGGTGGATTGGATTATTGGGATAGATTTGGGAGCAGGTGGTTTTAGACACGGTGATTGGATTATTGGACAGATTATGGGGGAGGCAGTGTGTAGTTATTGGTGGATTGGATTATTGGGCTAGATTATGGGGGAGGTAGTGTAGTAGTTACACGTTGGACTAATTATTGGGGGGCAGTGTGTGTACACAGTGATTGGATTATTGGGATAGATTATGGGGGGCAGGTAGGTGTATTACACAGTGGATTGGATTATTGGGATAGATATGGGGGAGGCAGTGTTGTGTTACACGGTGAATTGGTTTATTGGGACGATTATGGGGAGGCAGGTAGGGTAGTTACACGTGGATTGGATTATTGGGACGATTATAGGGGGCAGGTGGGTATATTACTTGGATTGGATTATTGGGATAGATTATGGGGAGGCAGGTGGTGTTACACGGTGGATTGGATTATTGGGACAGATTATGGGGGAGGCAGGTGGTGTAGTATATGGTGGTTGGATTTATTGGGCTAGATTATGGGGGAGGTAGGTAGTGTAGTTAGACGGTGATTGGATTGGGGAGGCAGGTAGTGTAGTTAGACGGTGGATTGGATTATTGGGACAGATTATGGGGGAGGCAGGTGGTGTAGTTACACAGTGGATTGGATTATTGGGACGATTAGGGGAGGCAGGTGGTGTAGTTACACGGTGGATTGGATTATTGGGACAGATTATGGGGAGGCAAGTGGTGTAGTTACACGGTGGATTGGATTATTGGGACAGATTATGTAGAGGCAGGTAGTGTAGTTACACTGTGGATTGGATTATTTGGACAGATTATGTGGGAGGCAGGTGTGTAGTTACACGGTGGATTGGATTATTGGGACAGATTATGGGGGAGGCAGGTAGTGTAGTTACACGGTGGACTAGATATTGGGGAGGCAAGTGGTGTAGTTACACAGTTGGATTGGATTATTGGGATAGATTATGGGGGAGGCAGGTAGTGTAATTACACAGTGGATTGGATTATTGGGATAGATTATGGGGGGGCAGGTGGTGTAGTTACACGGTGGATTGGTTTATTGGGACAGATTATGGGGAAGGCAGGTAGGGTAGTTACACGGTGGATTGGATTATTGGGACAGATTATGGGGAGGCAGGTGGTATAGTTACATGGTGGATTGGATTATTGGGATATTATGGGGAGGCAGGTGGTGTTACACGGTGGATTGGATTATTGGGACAGATTATGGGGGAGGCAGGTGGTGTAGTTATATGGTGGATTGGATTATTGGGCTAGATTAATGGGGAGGTAGGTAGTGTAGTTAGATCGGGGATTGGATTATTGGGGAGGCAGGTAGTGTAGTTAGACGGTGGATTGGATTATTGGGACAGATTATGGGGAGGCAGGTGGTGTTACACGGTGGATTGGATTATTGGGACAGATTGGGAGAGGCAGGTGGTGTAGTTACACGGTTGTTTGGATTATTGGGACAGATTTGGGGGAGGGGGTAGTGTAGTTAGTTACACGGTGGATTGGATTATTGGGGAGGCCCGTGGTGTAGTTACACAGTGGATTGGATTATTGGATGATTATTGGGGAGGCAGTGGGGTAGTTACACGTGGATTGGATTATTGGAGGGACAGATTATGGAGAGGCCAGGTAGTGTAGTTACACGTGGATTGGATTATTGTGGTAGATTATGGGAGAGGCAGGTGGTGTAGTTACACGGTGGATTGGATTATTGGGACAGATTATGGGGGAGGGAGGTAGTGTAGTTAGTTACATGGTGGATTGGATTATTGGGGAGGCAGGTGGTGTAGTTACACAGTGGATTGGATTATTTGGGATAGATTATGGGGGGAGGCAAGTGGGGTGTTACACGTGGATGGTTATTGGGACAGATTTGTGGGGAGCAGGTGGTGTAGTTACACGGTGGATTGGATTTATGGGACAGATTATGGGGAGGCAGGTGGTGTAGTTACATGGTGGATTGGATTATTGGGACAGATATGGGGGGAGGCATTGGTGGGTTTACAACGGTGGATTGATTATTGGACGATTATGGGAGAGCAGGTGGTGTAGTTACCGTTGATTGGATTATTGGACAGATATGGGGGAGGGAGGTAGTGTAGTTACAAGTGGATTGGTTATTGGGGAGGATGGGGTAGTTACACAGTGGATTGGATTTTGGAGATATGGATTATGGGGGAGGCAGTGGTGTAGTTAGACGGTGGATTGGATTATTGGGACAGATTATGGGGAGGCAGTAGTGTAGTTACACGTGGATTGGATTTTTGGGATAGATTATGGGGGAGCTCAGGTAGTGTAGTTACACAGTGGGATTGGTTATTGGGACAGATTATGGGGGAGGCGTAGTGTAGTTACACTGGTGGATTGGATTATTGGGATAGATTATGGGGGAGCTCGTAGTGTAGTTACACAGTGGATTGGATTATTGGAAAGAATTATTGGGGAGGCAGTGGTGTAGTTACAACGTTACGGTGGATTGGATTATTGCGATAGATTATGGGGGAGGATTGGATCATTGGGATAGATTATGGGGGAGGCAGGTGGTGTAGTTACACGGTGGATTGGATTATTGGGACAGAATTAATGAGTTTAGGCAGGTAGTGTTAGTTACACTGTGTGAATTTGGTATTATTGGACAAGATGGATGGGGAGGCGGTGTGTGTAAGTTACACATGGATTGATATTGGGACAATTTGGGATGGCAGTGGTTTTATACGTGGGTGGATTATTGGGACAGATTATGGGGGAGGGAGGTAGTGTAGTTAGTTACACGGTGGATTGGATTATTGGGGAGGCACGTTGGTGTAGTTACACAGTGGGATTGTTATTGGGATAGATTATGGGGAGGCAAGTGGGGTAGTTACACGGTGGATTGGATTATTGGGACAGATTATGGGAAGGCAGTAGTGTAGTTACCCTGTGGATGGATTATTGGGACAGATTATGGGAGAGGGCATGTTGTTTTCACACGGTGGATGGATTATTGGACAAGATTATGGGGGAGGGAGGTAGTGTAGTTAGTTCACGGGATAGATTATTGGGGAGGCAGTGGTGTAGTTACACAGTGGATTGGATTATTGGGATAGATTATGGGGGAGGCCAGTGGGGTAGCTACACGGTGGATTGGATTATTGGGACAGATTATGGGGGAGGCAGGTGGTGTAGTTACACGGTGGATTGGATGTATTGGGACAGATTATGGGGTAGGCAGGTGGTGTAGTTACATGGTGGATTGGATTATTGGGACAGATTATGGGGGAGGCAGGTGGTGTAGTTACACGGTGGATTGGATTATTGGGACAGATTATGGAGAGGCAGGTGGTGTAGTTACACGGTGAATTGGATTATTGGGACATTATTGTGGGGAGGGAGGTAAGTGTAGTTACACAGTGGATTGGATTATTGGGGAGGCAGGTGGTGTAGTTACACAGTGGATTGGATTATTGGGATAGATTATGGGGGGGCAAGTGGTGTAGTTAGACGGTGGATTGGATTATTGGGACAGATTATGGGAGAGGCAGGTGTGTATTTACACTGTGATTGGATTATTGGGACAGATTATGGGGGAGGCAGGTGGTGTAGTTACACGGTGGATTGGATTATTGGGACAGATTAAGGGGAGGCAGATGGTATAGTTAACCGGTGGATTGGAGTATTGGGATAGATTATGGGGAGGCAGGTGGTGTTCACGGTGGATTGGATTATTGGGACAGATTATGGGGGAGGCAGGTGGTGTAGTTATATGTGGGTTGGATTATTGGGCTAGATTATGGGGGTGTAGGTACTGTAGTTACACGGTGGACTAGATTATTGGGGAGGCAAGTGGTGTAGTTACACAGTGGATTGGATTATTGGGATAGATTATGGGGGAGGCAGGTAGTGTAATTACACAGTGGATTGGATTATTGGGATAGATTATGGGGGAGGCCAGGTGTGTGTAGTTACACGGTGGATTGGTTTTATTGGGACAGATTATGGGGAGGCAGGTAGGGTAGTTACACGGTGGATTGGATTATTGGGACAGATTATAGGGGAGGCAGGTGGTATAGTTACACGGTGGATTGGATTATTGGGATAGATTATGGGGCAGGCGGTGTGTTACACCGGTGATTGGATTATTGGGACAGATTAGGTGGGAGGCAGGTGGTGTAGTTATAGGTGGATTGGATTATTGGGGCTAGATTATGGGGGAGTAGTAGTTGTATTTTAGACTTGGATTGGATTATGGGGAGGCCAGGTAGTGTAGTTAGACGGTGGATTGGATTATTGGGAGGGACAGATTATGGGGGAGGCAGGTGGTGTAGTTTACCGTGGGGATGTGATTATTTTGGACATGATTATGGGGGAGGCGGTGGTGTGTTACACGTGGATTGGATTATGGGACAGATTATGTGGAGGCAGGGTGTAGTTACACGGTGAGATTGGATTATTGGACAGATATGGGAGAGGCAGGTAGTGTAGTTACAGTGGATTGGATTATTGGGACAGATTATTGGTAGGCAGTTGTGTGTTACACGTTGTGGGATTTTGGGACAGTATTATGGGGGAGGCGGTTGTAGTTACATCGGTGGACTAGATTATTGGGAGGCAAGTGGTGTAGTTTCACATTGGATTGGATTATTGGGATAGATTATGGGGGGAGGGCAGGTAGTGTAATTACACGTGGATTGGATTATGGGATCAGATATGGGGGAGGCAGGTGGTGTAGTTACAACAGGTGGATTTGGTTTATTGAACAGATTATGGGGGGAGGCAGTAGGGTAGTTACACAGGTGGATTGGATTATTGGGACGATTATGGGGCAGGTGGTATAGTTACCTGTGATGTGATTATTGGGCATAGATTATGGAGGGCAGGTGGTTGTTACAACGGTTGTTGTTTATTGTGTGGACAGATTATTGGGGAGGCAGTGGTGTAGTATATGGTGGTGGATTATTTTGGGCTGATTATGGGGGAGGTAGGTAAGTGTAGTTAGACGGGGGATTGGATTATTGGGGAGGCAGGTAGTGTAGTTAGACTGTGGATTGGATTATTGGGACAGATTATGGGGGAGGCAGGTGGTGTAGTTACACGGTGGATTGGATTATTGGTGGACAGCTTAACTGGGAGATGGCAGGTGGTGTAGTTTACACGGTGGGTTTGGATTATTGGTACAGATTATGGGGAGGGAGGTAGTGTAGTTAGTTACACGGTGGATTGGATTATTGGGGAGGCACGTGGTGTAGTTACACAGTGGATTGGATTATTGGGATAGATTATGGGGGAGGCAATGTGGGGTAGTTACACGGTGGATTGGATTATTGGGACAGATTATGGGAGAGGCAGGTAGTGTAGTTCACACTGTGGATTGGATTATTGGGACGATTATGGGGAGGCAGGTGGTGTAGTTACACGGTGGATTGGATTATTGGGACAGATTATGGGGGAGGGAGGTAGTGTAGTTAGTTACATGTTGGGTGGATTATTGGGGAGGCAGGTGTGTTACAATGGATTGGATTAATTGGGATAATTATTGGGGAGGCAAGGGGTAGACTAACACGGGTGGATTGGATAGTGGGACGATTGGGGGAGGCGTGGTGTAGTGTACACGGTGGATTGGATTATTGGGACAGATTAGGGGGAGGCAGGTGGTGTAGTTACATGTGGGATGGATTATGGGACAGATTGGGGGAGGCAGTGGGTGTAGTTCACGTGGATGGATGGATTATTGGGACAGATTATGGAGAGTGGTTGTGTAGTTACAACGGTTGAAATTGGGGATTATTGGGACAGATTATGGGGGAGGGAGGTAGTGTAGTTACACAGTGGATTGGATTATTGGGGAGGCAGGTGGTGTAGTTACACAGTGGATTGGATTATTGGGATAGATTATGGGGGCAAGTGGTGTAGTTAGACGGTGGATTGGATTATTGGACAGATTATGGGAGGGCAGGTAGTGTAGTTTACACTGTGGATTGGATATGTGACAGATTATGGGGAGGCAGTGTATGTGTTACAACACGGTGGATTGGATTTTGGGACAGATTATAGGGGAGGCAGATGGTAGTTCACGGTTGGATTGGATTATTGGGATAGATTATGGGGAGGCAGGTGGTGTTACACGGTGGATTGGATTATTGGGACAGATTATGGGGGGAGGCAGGTGGTGTAGTTATATGGTGGATTGGATTATTGGGCTAGATTATGGGGGAGGTAAGGTTAGTGTAGTATACTGGTGGACTAATTATTGGGAGGCAAGTGGTGTGTGTTACACAGTGGATTGATTATTGAGGATAGATTATGGGGGAGGCAGGTAGTGTAATTACACGGTGGATTGGATTATTGGGATAGATTGGGGGAGGCAGTGGTGTAGTTACAACGGTGGATTGGTTTATTGGGACAGATTATGGGGAGGCATGTAGGGGTAGTTACACACGGTGGTTGGATTATTGGACAGCTTATAGGGGAGGCAGTGGTATGGTTTACACGGTGGATGGCTTATTGGGATAGATTATGGGGAGGCGGTGGTGTTACACGGTGGATTGGATTATTGGGACAGATTATGGGGGAGCAGGGTGGTGTATTTAGGGTGGATTGGATTATTGGGCAGATTATGGGGAGAGGTAGTGTAGTTAGACGTGGATGGATTATTGGGGAGGCAGGTAGTGTAGTTAGACGGTGGATTGGATTATTGGGACGATAATGGGGGAGCAGGTGGTGTGTTACACAGTGGATTGATTATTGGGACAGATTAATGGGGGAGGCAGGTGGTGTAGTTACTGTGATTGATATTGGGACAGTTATGGGAAGGCAGGTGGTTAGTTACACGGTGGATTGGATTATGTGGGAGATTATGGGGGAGGAAGAGTGTAGTTACACGGCGATTGGATTATTGGGGAGGCAGGTGGTGTAGTTACCATGGTTGGATTATTGGTGATAGATTATGGGGGAGGCAGGTGGTGTATTTTACAACGGTGGATTGGATTATTGGGACAGATTATGGGGAGCAGGTGGTGTATACACGGTGGGATTGGATATTGGGACAGATTTGGGGAGAGGCAGGTAGTGTATTACACTGTGGATTGGATTATTGGGCGATTATGGGGGAGGCTTGGTGTAGTTACAAACACGTGGATTGGATTATTGGGACAGATTATGGGGGAGGCAGGTAGTGTAGTTACACGGTGGATTGGATTATTGGGACAGATTATGGGGAGGCAGGTGGTGTAGTTACACAGTGGATTGGATTATTGACAGATTATGGGGAGGAAGAAGGTGTATTTACACTGGTGGTGATTGGATTATTGGGGAGCAGGTTGGTGTAGTTTACACAGTGGTTGGATTATTGGGATATATTGGGGAGGCAGGTGGTGTAGTTACACGGTGGATTGGATTATTGGACGATTATGGGAGAGGCAGGTAGTGTAGTTACACTGTGGATTGGATTATTGGGACAGATTATGTGGGAGGCATGTGGTGTAGTTACACGGTGGATTGGATTATTGGGACAGATTATGGGGGAGGCAGGTAGTGTAGTTACACGGTGGATTGGATTTTTGGGATAGATTATGGGGGAGCCAGGTAGTGTAGTTACACAGTGGATGGATTATTGGGAAAGATTATTGGGGAGGCAGGTAGTGTAGTTACACGGTGGATTGGATTATTGGGATAGATTATGGGGGAGCCAGGTAGTGTAGTTACACAGTGGATTGGATTATTGGGAAAGATTATTGGGGAGGCAGGTGGTGTAGTTACAGGGTGGATTGGATTATGCGATAGATTATGGGGGAGGATTGGATCATTGGGATAGATTATGGGGGAGCAGGTGGTGTAGTTACACGGTGGATTGGATTATTGGGACAGATTATGAGGGAGGCAGGTAGTGTAGTTACACTGTGGATTGGATTATTGGGACAGTTATGGGGGAGGCAGGTGGTGTAGTTACAGGGTATTTTTTTGGATATTGGGATAGATTATGGGGGGCCAGGTAGTGTAGTTACACAGTAGATTGTATTATTGGGACAGATTATTGGGAGGCAGGTGTGTAGTTACAGGGTGGTTTGGTTATTGGGATAGATTATGGGGAGGATTGGATTAGTGGATATTATGGGGGGGAGGCAGGTAGTGGTAGTTACACAGTGATGGGATTATTGGGACGGATATTGTTGCCAATATTGATTCTCTTACTTCAAATGCATGGTGACGTTGTGCCCAAGTCTAACAGCTCCTCCCTGACAGCCAATCCTCTGCAAGCAGACCCTCCTGTCTCTGGCCATATCTCAGGGCGCTTCTAGGGCTTTTGGCACTGAGTCAAAGTTGGTAAAAAGGCACTCCAAATATGTTAGACGGAGCGAGGCGCGGGTGGCTTCTGATTGTGAGTGTGGTTTCTAGTTGTGACTCTGGCTAAACTCTTTGTAAGAGATAGAGAGATAGATACATAGCGTTTTAGGGGGTAACAGGTTGCCCAGAATCCCCTCTTTCTGCTGCTTTATAGTAACTACAGTTCTGGCACCCTGAGGTCATCAAAAGTGATAGATAGATGTATAGGTAGATATTTGCATTAATAGATATGCTGATAGAAAGTGGATAACTGGGAATCTGGTGGATAACAGTCAACAGGAAAAGTTGAATACTGGAAAGATACTGGTAATTAATGGGGAATGTAAAGAAGAAAGAAGTAATAGAAATGCCCCCCCGCAAGATTATCCCCTACACACGAAATGGTAAAAATGTCCCGGCTAATTAAGTTTTACTTCTTGTCTACATCTGTATATCATAGTGTCAAATAAATTTTGATAGCAAATAAAAAAAAATTGATGCTAGTTTCCCTTGAAATTGGTGGACGTCTACTCTGCGTTAATTTGAGGGCGTTTTTTTTTACTGATCATAATTTTATTGCAAAAAAAAAGGAAGTGTCTTACTTTAAGAATTTTTAAATATTCAATTTTATGCAAAAAAAGCGCAGCAGTGTGGCCTAGCCCTTAGAAAGAAAGTTTTAAAATGGCTTATAAGTAGAATTGCTGTATAAACAGAGAAAAAACAAGGGAAAGACTATAAGAGTTTGTAACCACTTACAGTACATTTTGGGATAAACTAAGGGGCATTTTACAAAATATTGCTTTTACTCTCCAGATGATGGGAATTGAGGGATAACATGGGATCTTATCCACAGATGACAGCAAAAGGGAAGAAACCTAAGATCTGGAATCTTCCAGTCATTTAAGACTTTTCAAGCTGCTAGACAAGGATGGTTAGGACTTGTCCAACAGAAGGATAGAAATGTGGAAGTGTAATGATACTGTATTGTATGGTGTTTAGCCAGTGTAGGCAGTAAAGCAAGCGTTCACAGTGTGGGTTGTGGCAAAGGAATACCCCGAGTCCCGGTTGCAAGGTTTAGAACCTGTGTTTTATTCACAGCATTACACGCAATAGGCTGATACCTTCTCAGTCCAGTCCATTGGTACAAAATAAAACAAAACACAAATAAACTCCTGCTCCATCTGAGCTCTAACTTCTAATCAGTCCACACACACTGCCCTTTACAAGTGCCCTACTGTAAGAACACAGGATAAATACCATTATTCTGTTTACTCACAAAACCATGTTTGGCTGGCTGCTCCCAGCCGTCCCTGTAGCCACACAGAGAAAGACTGACTGGGGAAAAACTCTCTCTTTTAGAACATCTGAATCTAATCCAGCTATACTACTTACTGGAAAACCAGAGTGGTCTAGGATTGGGAATCCACCCCACTCTTCACTTGTGGATTCCCAGTAAAACCAGCCCCAGTACACATCTTACATGTGCCAGACAGGTAAAAACCATTCCTTACCTAAAACAAATTTGCCGGTTTTACTCTACCATCTGTAGGTAAAAACCTTTGCCACTGATGGGCTGATCCTCAAACAGCGGCTCTCCAGATGTTTGAAAACTACAACTCCCAGCATTCCTCAACTATAGAGAGAAGCATAGGAATGCTGGGAGTTGTAGTTTTCAAACATCTGGAGAGCCGCAGTTTGCCCATCAGTGGCAAGGTTTCTTACCTACAGATGGTAGAGTAAAACCGGCAAATTTGTTTTAGGTAAGGAATGGTTTCTTTACCTGTCTGGCACATGTAAGATGTGTACTGGGGCTGGTTTTACTGGGAATCCACAAGTGAAGAGTGGGGTGGATTCCCAATCCTTAGACCACTCCTGGTTTTCCAGTAAGTAGTATAGCTGGATTAGATTCAGATGTCTAAAAGAGAGAGTTTTTCCCCAGTCAGTCTCTTTCTCTGTGTGGCTACAGGACGGCTGGGAGCAGCCAGCCAAACATGGTTCTGTGAGTAAACAGACTAATGCGTATTTATTCCTGTGTCTTACAGTAGGGCACTTGTAAAGGCAGTGTGTGTACTGTATTAGAAGTTAGAGCTCAGATGAGCAGGAGTTTATTTGTGTTTTGTTTTATTTTGTACCACTGGACTGGCTGAGAAGGTATCAGCCTATTGCGTGTACCTGCTGTGAATAAAACACAGGTTTCTAACCTTGCAACCTGGACTCGGGGTATTCCTTTGCACAACCCACACTGTGAACGCTTGCTTTACTGCCTACTACTTGGCTAAACCCCATACAATACGTATCTTACACTTCCCACATTTTCTATTCCCTCTCTGTTGGACAAGTCCTAACCATCCTTGTCTAGCAGCTTGAAAAGTCTTAAATGACTGGAAGATTCCAGATCTCTTAGGTTTCTTCCCCTTTTTGCTGTCATCTGTGGATAAGCTCCCATGTTATCCCTCAATTCCTCATCATCTGTGAGTAAAAAGCAATATTTCTGTAAAATGCCCCTTAGTTTATCCCAAAATGTACTGTAAGTGGTTACAACTCTTATTAGTTTCTTTCCTTTTGTTTTTCCTCTCTGTTTATACAGCAATTCTACTTTATAAGCCATTTTAAAACTTTCTTTCTAAGGGCTAGGCCACACTGCTGCGCTTTTTTTGCATAAAATTGAATATTATAAAAAATCTTAACGTAAGACACTTCCTTTTTTTTTTGCAATAAAATTATGATCAGTAAAAAAAACTGCCCTCAAATTAAACGCAGAGTAGACGTCCACCAATTTCAAGGGAAACTAAGCATCAATTTTTTTTTATTTGCTATCAAAATTTATTTGACACTATGATATTACAGATGTAGACAAGTAAACTTAATTAGCCGGGCACATTTTTACCATTTTCTGTGTAGGGGATAATCTTCGCGGGGGGGCATTTCTATTACTTCTCTTCTTCTTTACATTCCCCATTAATTACCAGTATCTCTTTCCCAGTTATTCAACTTTTCCTTTGACTGTTATCCACCAGATTCCCAGTTATCCACTTTCTATCAGCATATCTATTAATGCAAATATCTACCTATACATCTATCTATCACTTTTTGATGACCTCAAGGTGCCAGAACTGTAGTTACCTATAAAGCAGCAGAAAGAGGGGATTCTGGGCACCTGTTACCCCCCTAAAAACGCCTATGTATCTATCTCTCTATCTCTTAACAAAGAGTTTAGCCAGAGTCACAACTAGAAACCACACTCACAATCAGAAGCCACCCGCGCCTCGCTCCGTCTATTACATATTTGGAGTGCCTTTTTACAAACTTTGACTCAGGTGCCAAAAGCCCTAGAAGCGCCCCTGAGCGTATGGCCAGAGACAGGAGGGTCTGCTTGCAGAGGATTGGCTGTCAGTGAGGAGCTGTTAGACTTGGGCACAAGCTCACCATGCATTTTGAAAGTAAGAGAATCAATGTTGGCACAATATTCCGTCCCAATAATCCAATCCACTGTGTAACTACACTACCTGCCTCCCCCATAATCTATCCCACTAATCCAATCCTCCCCCATAATCTATCCCAATAATCCAAACCACCCTGTAACTACACCACCTGCCTCCCCAATAATCTGTCCCAATAATACAATCTACTGTGTAACTACACTACCTGGCTCCCCCATATACAGTATCCCAAATAATCACATTACCACCGTGTCACATACACCCCTGGCCTCCCCAATAATCTGGTCAAATAATCCAATCCACAGTGTAACTACACTACCTGCCTCCCTCATAATCTGTCCCAATAATCCAATCCACCGTGTAACTACACCACCTGCCTCCCCATAATCTATCCCAATGATCCAATCCTCCCCCATAATCTATCGCAATAATCCAATCCACCCTGTAACTACACCACCTGCCTCCCCAATAATCTTCCCAATACCAATCATGTGTAACTACAACTAACGGCCACCTCCCCATATCTTCCCAATAATCCAATCCACCGTGTAACTACACTACCTGCCTCCCCCATAATCTGTCCCAATAATCCAATCCACTGTGTAACTACACTACCTGCTCCCCCATAATCTATCCCAAAAATCCAATCCACCGTGTAACTACACTACCTGCCTCCCCCATAATCTGTCCCAATAATCCAATCCACCGTGTAAACTAAACCACACTGCCTCCCACATAATCTGTCCCCAATAATCCAATCCACAGTGTAACTACACTACCTGTCCTCTCCCATAATCTGTCCCAATAATCCAATCCACCGTGTAACTACCACACTACCTGCCTCCCCCATAATCTATCCCAATAATCCAATCCACTGTGTAACTACACCACCTGCCTCCCCAATAATCCAATCCACCGTGTAACTACACTTCCTTCCTCCCCATAATCTGTCCAATAATCCAATCCACCTGTGTAACTACACCACCTGCCTCCCCATAATCTGTCCCAATAATCCAATCACCGTGTAACTACACTAACTGCCTCCCCATAATCTGTCCCAATATCCAATCCACCGTGTAACTACACCACAGCCTCCCCCATAACTGTCCCAATATCCAATCCACGTTAATAACTACCACCTCTCCCAATCTGTCCAATAATCCAATCCACCGTGTAACTACACCACCTGCCTCCCCATAATCTGTCCCAATAATCCAATCCACCGTGTAACTACACCACCTGCCTCCCCCATAATCTGTCCCAATAATCAATCCCACGTGTAATACACCACCTGCTCCCCCAATAATCCCAATACCAATACTACACTCCTCAATAGTAATGCTCCCCATAATCGTCCAATAATCCAAATCCACCGTGTAAACTACACCACCTGCCTCCCCCTAATCTGTCCCATAATCCATCCACCGTGTACTTAAATCACCACCTGCCTCCCCCATAATCTGTCCAATAATCCTCCCACGTGTAACTACACCACCGCTCCCCCATAATCTGTCCCAAAATCAAATCCACCGCTAACTAACACTACCTGCCTCCTCTCCCAATAATCCAATCCACCGTCTAAAACTATCACTACCTCCCCATCATCTCCTCCCATAATCCATCACCAGATGTAAACTACACCACCCTGCCTCCCCAATAATCATGTCCCAAATCCAATCCACCGTGTGTAACCCACCACCGCCTCCCCATAATCTATCCCAATAATCAATCCACGTGTAACTATACCACTGCCTCCCTATAATCTGGACCCAATAATCCAATCCAACCGTGTAACTACCCTACTGCTCCTCCCATAATCTGTCCCAAAATAACAATCCACCCGTGTAAACTACACCACCTGCCTCCCCCATAATCTTCCCAATAATCCAATCCACCGTGTAATAAATACATGCCTCCCCATAATCTATCCCCAAATAATCCAATCCACTGTAACTACACCACTTGCCTCCCCAATAATCTAGTCCACCGTGTAACTACCACTACCTCCTCCCCCATAATCGCCCAAATAATCCAATCCACCTGTAACTACACCCCTGCCTCCCCCATAATCTGTCCCAATAATCCAATCCCAAGTGTAAACCCACCTGCCTCCCATAATCTATCCCAATATCCAATCCACCGTGTAACATACCATCTGCCTCCCCCATAATCTGTCCCAATATCCAACCACCGTGTAACTACACACCTGCCTCCCCATAATCTTCCAATAATCCAATCCACAGTGTAAACACACTACCTGCCCTCCCATAATCTGTCCCAAAACCAATCCACACGTGTAACTACACCCACTGCCTCCCCCATAATCTATCCCAATAATCCAAATCCACTTGTAACTACACCACCTGCCTCCCCAATATCCAATCCCACTGGTAACTACAACTACCTCCCTCCCCCATAATCTGTCCAATATCAATTCCACCGTGTAATACACACCTGCCTCTCCCATAATCTGTCCCAATATCCATCCACGTGTAACTACACCACCTGCCTCCCATATCTGTCCCAATAATCCAATACCTGTACATACACCTACCTGCCTCCCCCATAATCTGTCCAATATCAATCCACCGTTGTAAACTAACACCCCTGCCTCCCCCATATCTTCCCAATAATCCAATCCACCGTGTACTACCACCCTGCCTCCCCCATAATCTATCCCAATAATCCAATCACACCGTTGTAACACCACCACCTGCCTCCCCATAATCCAATCCAACCACGTGTAACTAACACACCTCCCTCCCCATAATCTGTCCCAATAATCCATCCACCGTTAACTACACCACCTGCCTCCCCATAATCTGTCCAATAATCCAATCCACGTGTAACTACACACCTGCCTCCCAATAATCTTCCCAATAATCCAATCCCCTGTAACTACCCCACTGCCTCCCCAATCTATCCCATAATAATCCACTGTGTAACTACAACCACGTGCTCCCCAATCATCCAATCCACTGTAACTAACTACACTACCTCCCTCCCCCATAGTCTGTCCCAATAATCAACCAACGTGTAAACTACACATACCTGCCTCTCCCATAATCTGTCCCAATACAAATCCAATCCACGTGTAAAACTACACCACCTGCCTCCCCCAAAATCTGTCCAAATAATCCATCCACACGTTAACTACACTACCTGCCTCCCATAATCTGAATCCAATTCCCCAATATTAACTACACACCTACCTCCCCCATAATCTACCCAATATCCAATCCACCCTGTAACTACACCACTGCCTCCCCTAATATGTCCACAATAATCCAATCCACCGTTGTAACACTACCACTGCCTCCCCCATAATCTTCCCAATAATCCAATCCACCTGTACTACCACCCTCCCATAATCTGTCCCAATAATCCAATCCACCTGTAACTACACCACCTGCCTCCCCCATAATCTGTCCCAATAACAACCAATCACCGTGTAACTACACCCACCCCATCATCCCCCATAATCAGAATATCCCAAATAATCCACATCCATGTGTATAACAACCTGCCTCCCCCATAATCATATCCCAATAAACCAATCCACGTGTAACTACACACCTTGCCTCCCACATAATCTAGTCCCCACCCGTGTAACTACAAACTGCCTCCCCCATAATCTGTCCAATAATATCCAATCCACCGTGTAACTACACACTGCCTCCCCCATAATCTGTCCCAATAATCCAATCCACGTGTAACCTCACACCTGCCTCCCATAATCTGTCCCAATAATCCAATCCACCGTAGTAACACACCACTTGCCTCCCCATAATCTGTCCCAAAACAATCCACCGTGTAACTACACCACCTGCCTCCCCCATTATGTGTCCCAATAATCCAATCCACAGTGTAACTAACACCACTGCCTCCCCCATAATCTGTCCACATATCCAATCACCGTACGTAACTACACACCTGCCTCCCAATAATCCAATCCACCGTTAACTACACTACCTACACTCCCCCATAATCTAGCCCAATAACCAATCACCATATACTACACCACCTGCCTCCCCCATAATCTGTCCCAATCTAATCCAATCCACCGTGTGTAAACACCACCTGCTCCCCATAATCTATCCCAATAATCCAATCCACAGTGTAACTATACCACCCGCCTCCCAATAATCTCCCAATAATCCAATCCACGTTGTAACTACCCTACCTGCCTCCCCATAATCATGTCCAATAAAATACAAAATCCACCGGGTGACTACACCACCTGCCATCCCCCATAATCTATTCCCATACTCCCATCCACATGTGTAATACTACACCTGCCTCCCCCATAATCGTAGTCCCAATAATCCAATCCCACGTTGTACTACACACTGCACCCCAATTAATCTTCCATCCGTAGTAACTACACTACCTACCTCCCCATAATCTATGCCCAATAATCCAATCCAACCATATAACTACACCACCTGCCCTCCATACATCTGTCCCAATAATCCCAAATCCACCGTGAACTACCTACCTGCCCCCCATAATCTATCCCAATAATCAATCACCGTGTAACTACACACTGCCTCCCCATAATCTGTCCCAATAATCCAATCCACCGTGTAACTACACTCCTGCCTCCCCCATAATCTGTCCCAAAATACCAATCCACAGTGTAACATACCACACCTGCACTCCCCATAATCTGTCCCAATAATCCAATCCACCGTTAACTACACCACTTGCCTCCCATAATCTATCCCAATAATCCAATCCACTGGTTAACTACACACCTGCCTCCCCAATAATCCAATCCATGTGTAACACTACACTACCTCCTCCCCCATGAATCTGTCCCAATAATCCAATCTCACCGTGTCACTACACACCTGCTACAACCTCACAACTGCCAATATACATCCACCGGTAATACAACCTACCGTCCCCATACTTAGTCCAATAATCCAATCCACATGTAACTACACACCTGCCTCCCCATAATCTGTCCCAATAATCCAACCCCGTGTAATACACCACCTGCCTCCCCCATAATCTTCCCAATAATCCAATCCACCGTGTTATGTAACTACCACTTAGCCTCCCCCATAATCTTCCCAATAATCCAATCCACTGTTAACTACACCACCTGCTCCCCATAAGTCCAATATCCACCGTGTAACATACTACAACCTCCTCCCCCATAATCTGTCCCAATATCCAATCCACCGTGAACTACACCACCTGCCCCCCATAATCTCCCAATAATCAAATCCACAGGTAAACACACCATGCTCCCATAATCTTCCCAATCAATCCAATCCCCGTGTAAACTACCCACTGCCTCCCCAATAATCGATCCAATAATCCAATCCACTGTGTAACTACCCACCGTGCCTCCCAATAATCCAATCCACCGTGTAACTAACACACTACCTCCCCCATAATCTGTACCAATAAATCCAACCCAGTGTAACTACACCACATGCCTCTCCCATATCTGTCCAATAATCAATCCACGTGAACTCACACCATGCCTCCCCCCCATAATCGATCCCATAATCCAATCCACGGTAAAGACACTAACATAGACCTCCCTCATAATCTGTCACCAATCAAAATCCCCGGTAAACACACACCTGCCTCCCCCCCATAATCTATCCAATAGATCCATCTCCCCCATAATCTTTATCGCCAATAATCCCAATCACACTGTAACTACACACCGCCTCCCCAATATACTTTCCCAATAATCCAATCCACTGTAGTAATACACTACTGAGTCCCCCATTATTCTATCCCAAATAATCCAATCCACGTGTATAAAAATACCGGCCT
Source organism: Hymenochirus boettgeri (assembly GCA_019447015.1). NCBI lineage: Eukaryota > Metazoa > Chordata > Amphibia > Anura > Pipidae > Hymenochirus > Hymenochirus boettgeri. The sequence goes on along the minus strand of CM033477.1, from coordinate 105,724,309 downwards.
CCCCCATAATCTGGATCCCAATAATCCAATCCACGTGTAACTACACTACCTGGCTCCCCCCCCAAAATCTATCCCACAAAATCCCCCCAAAAATCCAATCCCTATCTGTGTAACTTACACTACCGCCTCCCCACATTGTCCACAATACCAATCCACCGTCTAAACACCACTTGCCTCCCCTATAATATATCCCAATAATCCAATCCACGTGTTAAACTACAAACAACCCACTCCCCAATAATCCAATCCATAATGCTTGTAAACTACACTACCTACCTCCCCCAATAATCTGTCCAATAATCCAATCAACGGTAACTACACCACCTGCCTCCCACACATATCGTCCCAATAATCCAATCACCAGTGTACTACACCACTCGCCTCCCCATAATCTGTCCCAATAATCCAATCCACCTGTAACTACACCACCTGCCTCTCCCATAATCATGTGCCCATAATCCAATCCACCGTGTAACTACAACTCACCTGCCCTCTCCCCCATAATCTGTCCCAATAATCCAATCCACCGTTAACTACACCCACTGCCTCCCCCATAATCTATCCCAAAAATCCAATCCACTGTGTAAACATACACCCCACACTGCTCCCCAATAATCCAATCCACCGTGTTCTGTGTAACTAACTAACTACGCTCCCTCCCCCATAAATCTGTCCCAATTAATCCAATCCAACGTGTAACTACACCACCGGCCTCCCATAATCTCCCAAATATCCAATACGTGTAACTCACTACCTCCCACCATAATCGTCCAATATCCAACCACGTGTGTAACTACCCCACTGGCCCTCCCCATAATCTCCCAATAATAAGCCACCATGTGTAACTACACACGCCTCCCCAATAATCCAATCCACCGATGTAACTACTACCCTACCTGCCTCCCCCAAATAATACATGATCCCAATAATCCAATCCCACGTGTAACTACACCACCTGCCTCCCCACAATCTAGTCCAATAAATCCAATCCACTGTGAACTACACCACCTGCCTCCCCATAATCGTTCCCAATAAGCAATTACAACACTCTTCAACTACCTCCTCCGTCCCCAATAATCCAATCCACCGTGTAAAATTATACACCTACCTACCTCCCCATAATCTAGCAAATAATCCAACCACGATGTAACTACACCACTGCCCCCTCCCCCAACACCCAATAATCCAATCCACGAGGTAACTACCACCTGCCTCCCCATAATCTATCCCAATAATCCAATCCACGTGTAACTAACCACCTGCCTCCCCCAATAATCTTCCAATACTCAACACCGTTGCGTAACTACCCTCCTGCCCCCCATAATGTCCCAATAACAACAATCCACGTGTTGAACTACACCACCTGCCTCCCCTAATCTATCCAATAATCCAATCCACTGTGATAATACACTACCCTGCCTCCCCCCATAATGTTCCCAATAATCCAATCCACTGTGTAACTAACACTGCTCCCCAAATTAATACTATCCACCGTGTAACTACACTACCTGCCTCCCCCATATTGTCCCAATAATCCAATCCACCGTGTAACTACACCCCTGCCTCCCATTAATCTGTCCCAATAATCCAATCACCAGGTTTAAACTACACTACCTGCCTCCCCATAAATCTGTCCCAATAATCCAATCCACCGTGTAAACTACACACTGCCTCCCAAATTTCCCAATAATCCAATCCACCGTGTAAACTACACCACCTGCTCCCCCATAATCTGTCCAATCCCAATAATCCAATCCACGTGTGTAACTACACCACCGCCTCCCCCAAATAATCTTCCCAAATCCAATCCACCGTCTAACACACACCTGCTCCCCAATAAATCCAAATCAACCGTCTAACTAACACTACCTCTCCCCATAATCTAGCCCAATAATCCAAAATCCACCATAAATACCCACCTGCCTCCCCCATAATCTGCTTCCCAATATCATCAAATCACGTGTAACACCACCCTGCCTCCCCATAATCTATCCAATAATCCAATCCACCGTGTAACTATACCCCTGCCTCCATATCATCTGTCCCAATAAATCCAATTACCACCGTGTAACTACCCTACCTGGCTCCCCATAATCTGTCCCAATAAACCAATCCACCGTTGTGTAACTACAACACTGCCTCCCCATAATCTATCCCAATAATCCAATCCACTGTGTAATTACACTACCTGCCTCCCCCATAATCTATCCCAATAATCCAATCCACTGTGTAACTACACACACTTGCCTCCCCAATAATCTAGTCCACCGGTAACTACACTACATACCTCCCCCATAATCTAGCCCAATAATCCAATCCCCATATAACTACACCACCTGCCCCCCATAATCTGTCCCAATAATCCAATCCACCGTGTAACACCACCTGCCTCCCCATAATTCTATCCCAATAATCCAATCCACCGTTGTAACTATACCACCTGCCTCCCCTTAATCTGTCCCAATAATCCAATCCACCGTGTAACTACACTACCTGCCTCCCCCATAATCTGTCCCAATAATCCAATCCACAGTTGTAACACACTACCTGCCTATCCCATAATCTGTCCCAATAATCCAATCCACCGTCTAACTACACACACTTGCCTCCCCCATAATCATCCCAATAATCCAAATCCATGTGTAAACACCACCTGCCTCCCCAATAATCCAAACCCACTGTGTAACTACACACCGCCCTCCCCCATAATATGTCCAATAATCCAATCACGTGTAACTACACACTGCTCATCCCATAATCTGTCCCAATAATCCAATCCACCGTGTAACTACACCACCTCCCTCCCCCATAATCTGTCCCAATAATCCAATCCACCATGTAACTACACCACCTGCCTCCCCCATAATCTGTCCCAATAAAATCCAATCCACCGTGTAACTACACCACCTGCCTCTCCCCATAATCTGTCCCAATATCCAATCCCACCGTGTAACTACCCCACTTGCCTCCCCATAATCTATCCCAAATAATCCAATCCACTGTGTAACTACACCACCTGCCTCCCCAATAATCCAATCCACCGTGTAACTAACTACACTACCTCCTCCCCATAATCTGTCCCAATAATCCAATCCACCGTGTAACTACACCACCTGCCTCTCCCATAATCTGTCCCAATAATCCAATCCAAGTGTAACTACACTACCTGCCTCTCCCATAATCTGTCCCAATAATCCAATCCCACCGTGTAACTACCCCACTTGCCTCCCCCATAATCTATCCCAATAATCCAATCCACTGTGTAACTACACCACGTGCCTCCCCAATAATCCAAAATACACCGTGTAACTAACAACTACACTACCTCCCTCCCCCATAATCTGTCCCAATAATCCAACCCACCGTGTAACTACACCACCTGCCTCTCCCCATAATCTGTCCCAATAATCCAATCCACTGTGTAACTACACCACCTGCCCCCCCCATAATCTGTCCCAATAATCCAATCCACCGTCTAACTACACTACCTGCCTCCCCAATAATCCAATCCACCGTCTAACTACACTACCTACCTCCCCCATAATCTAGCCCAATAATCCAATCCACCATAACTACACCACCTGCCTCCCCATAATCAGTCCCAAATAATCCATCCACCGTGTAACACAACCTGCCTCCAATAATCTATCCCAATAATCCAATCCACCATGTAACTATACCACCTGCTCCCTATAATCTGTCCCAATAATCCAATCCACCGTGTAACTACCCTACCTGCCTCCCCCATAATCTGTCCCAATAAACCAATCCACCGTGTAAACTACACCACCTGCCTCCCCCATAATCTATCCCAATAACCAACAATCCACTGTGTAATTACACTACTGCCTCCCCCATAATCTATCCCAATAATCCAATCCACTGTGTAACTACACCACTTGCCTCCCCAATAATCTAGTCCAACGTGTAACTACACTACCTGCCTCCCCCATAATCTGTCCCACATAATCCAATATCACCGTGTAACTACACCACTGCCTCCCCACATAATCTGTCCCAATAATCCAATCCACAGTGTAACTACACTACCTGCCTCTCCCATAATCTGTCCCAATAATCCATCCACCGTCTAACTACACCACTTGCCTCCCCATAAACTCATCCAATAATCCCAATCCACAGTTGTAACTACACTACCTGCCTCTCCCAATAATCTGTCCCAATAATCCAATCCACCGTGTAACTACACCACTTGCCTCCCCCATAATCTATCCCAATAATCCAATCCACTGTGTAACTATACCACCTGCCTCCCCAATAATCCAATCCACTGTGTAAATACACTACCTCCCTCCCCCATAATCTGTCCCAATAATCCAATCCACCGTGTAACTACACCACCTGCCTCTCCCATAATCTGTCCCAATAATCCAATCCACCGTGTAACTACACCACCTGCCTCCCCCTAATCTGTCCCAATAATCCAATCCACCATGTAACTACACCACCTGCCTCCCCCATAATCTGTCCCAATAATCCAATCCACCGTGTAACTACACCACCTGCCTCCCCATAATCTGTCCCAATAATCCAATCCACTGTGTAACTACACCACCTGCCTCCCCCATAATCTGTCCCAATAATCCATTCCACCGTCTAACTAAACTACCTGCCTCCCCAATAATCCAATCCACCGTGTAACTACACTACCTACCTCCCCCATAATCTGGCCCAATAATCCAATCCACCATATAAACTACACCACCTGCCTCCCATAATCTGTCCCAATAATCCAATCCACCGTGTAAACTACACTACCTGCCTCCCCCATAATTATCCAATAATCCAATCCACTGTGTAACTACACACTTGCCTCCCCAATAATCTAATACCACGTGTAACTACATACCTGCCTCCCCATAATCGTCCCAATAATCAATCCACCGTGTAACTACACCACCTGCTTCCACAAATCGTCCCCATAATCCATTCCACACAGTTGTAACTACACTACCTGCCTCTCCCATAATCTGTCCCAATAATCCAAATCCACCGTGTAACTACCCACATTGCCACCCCAATAATCTATCCCAATAATCCAATCCACTGTGTAACTACACCCACCTGCCCTCCCAATAATCCAATCCACCGGTAACTAATTACAACACCTCCCCTCCCCCATAATCTGTCCCAAAAATCCAATCCACCGTGTAACTACACACCTGCCTCTCCATAATCTGTTCCCAAATCCAATCCACTGTGTAATTACACTACCTGCCTCCACATAATCTGTCCCAATAATCCAATCCACATGTAACTACACCACCTGCCTCCCCAATAATCTGTCCCAATAATCAAATCCACCGTCTAACTACACTACCTGCCTCCCCCCCAATAATCCAATCCACCATGTAACTACACTACCTGCTCCCAATAATCTGTCCCAATAATACAATCCACCGTGTAACTACACCACCTGCCTCCCCATAATCTGTTCCAATAATCCAATCCCCATGGTAACTACACCACCTGCCTCCCCACCATAATCTGTCCCAATAATCCAATCCAACGTGTAACTACACACCTGCCTCCCCATAATCCGTCCCAATATCCAATCCACCGTTAACTACACTACCTGTCCTCCCCACAATAATCTGTCCCAATAATACAATCCACGTGTTTACTACACCACCTGCCTCCCCCATAATCTGTCCCAATAATACAATCCACCGTGTAACTACACCACCTGCCTCCCCCATAATCTGTCTCAATAATCCAATCCACCGTGTAACTACACTACCTGTCTCCCCAATTATCTGTCCCAATAATACAATCCACCGTGTAACTACACCACCTGCCTCCCCAATAATCTGCCCCAATAATCCAATCCACAGTGTAACTACACTACCTCCCCCCCATAATCTTTCTCAATAATCCAATCCACTGTGCAACTATATCTGCCTCCCCCATAATCACAATCCACGTGTAACTAACCCTACCTGCCTCCCCCATAATTTGTCCCAATAATCTAATCCACTGTGTAACTACACTACCTGCCTCCCCAATAATCTGTCCCAATAATACAATCCACCGTGTTACTACACCACCTGCTCCCCCATAATCCGTCTCCAATAATCCAATCCACCGTGTAACTACACTACCTGCCTCCCCAATAATCTGTCCAAATAATACAATCCACTGTTACTACACCACCTGCCTCCCCCATAATCTGTCCCAATAATCCAATCCACCGTGTAACTACACCACCTGCCTCCCCATAATCTGTCTCAATAATCCAATCCACCGTGTAACTACACTACCTGTCTCCCCAATTTTCTGTCCCAATAATCCAATCCACCGTGTAACTACACCACCTGCCTCCCCCATAGTCTGCCCCAATAATCCAATCCACAGTGTAACTACACTACCTGCCTCCCCCATAATCCTTCTCAATAATTCAATCCACCGTGCAGCTAACCTACCTGCCTCCCCCATAATCCAATCCACCGTGTAACTACCCTACCTGCCTCCCCCATAATTTGTCCCAATAATCTAATCCACTGTGTAACTACACTACCTGCCTCCACCATAATCTGTCCCAATAATCCAATCCACCGTTGTTTAACTACATAGCCTCCCCCATATCTGTCCCAATAATCCAATCCACCGTGTAACTACACTACCTGCCTCCCCCATAATCTGTCCCAATAATCCAATCCATCATGTAACTACACTACCTGTCTCCCCCATAATCTATCCCAATAATCTAATCCACTGTGTAACTACACAACCTGTCTCCTCCATGCACCATCCTACCCTATCATCTCTCTCCATGATGTGACAATCTGTTCCCTTTAATGCAGAAATGAAGTGTCTCATCCCAATTCCCAACAACAGGCTCCGGGGTTTTGTACTATCCCTAGGGCTAGCTGTGCACAGAGCCCATTCAAGGACACTGCTACCAATGACAGAAAAGAAAGTCGATGCAATGAGGGAATAAGTGGATGATGGTCCTTTCACTGCAGCATGTGTGGCTGGGGCTACGGTGGGTGTGTTTTATAAACCAATCCTTTAACTGCAGCATGTGTGGGAGGGGCTAATGGGGGTGTGATTGTAAAGAACTTGCCTTCGAACTACAATACCCAGCATTCCCTTATTAGTTTTTCAAAGAAAACGCTGCTGGGAGTGTAGGAGTTGTAAATGAGCCTGCTAGTAGTGACTGTGAGAAGGATATGGACGGTGGGATCCTGTAGTGTTTCCTGTCTCTGTCATACCAAAGTGCTTCTCACTGTGAGTTGTGTGAATGTGAATGTGAGAGGCTTTAGTTACTGTTTGAGGGTCTGGGGGCTGTAGGCCTGGCTGTGTGTTTTATAGTCATTCTGTTATTACTACTGCAGGTAAATATCTTTCCCCATATAAACACTGGATTCAAGGCAACACACACACCCCCTAGTAACTGCTGTTTACATGGATTTCATTGTAGGTTATTATGAGACATTAATCAGTGTGCAGGCTCAATAGGAACCCCCTTTATACATGATGTGCAATCTGTCAGCTGGACTTGATTGTAGTACAAAGTGGGGAATTCTGTCCATCCTATCATAGGCAGTGGTGCAACAATATCTCCCGCAGCAGCAGGAGGGCCCAGGGGCTAAGAGGGTCCACAATCTCTAAAGAAGTTACTGCTCTCAGCTGTTTTTAAACAGGGCTTGGATATTTCGATAAAGGAGCATACAATCAGCTGTTTAAAACTAGTGCCAGCTGGTACAGCTGATCACTTGCACCTTAAATTACACAACCAATTCCGATAAGGCAAATTGGCTGATGATCGCCCTTACTCTATCCGCCAATCACACAATATTTGGATATCGTTTGACCAGAGATTGTATCATGTATGGGCCCCTTTATCTATTATAAATAGCTGTGATCAGCTGTTTAAAAACATCCAAGAGATGGAACTTCAGTACAGCAGGGGAGAGTGGTGTGTCAGGGCCTGACCACAAAATTGCCAGGGGGCCCTGGGCCCTTCAGTCTGAAATAATGATTATAGGACATTTGTATATACCACAATTTATATGCTGCCATCCACATACAGTAGTTGCCAAAATTCCTAATCTTTTTCCAGATACACTTTTCATAAAACAGTGATGTGTTGCACAGCAATATAGAGTTAAAGGACACGCACACCTTTTAAAAGACCATTCCCTTCTTCATGTCTATGTTGTGTTTCAGCTCTAAACTTACAGGGGAACTGCAGTGAAAAATTTACCTTTAGGCTTAAAGATGCTATACATGCTGCACCTAACACATAACACTGAATTTTACTGACCTATAGATTCTTCGGTAGATTCATAGAAACAATATATCCATCTAGGGTTGCCATACACACCAACATCCCCTAAAAACTAAACAATGTGCTGTGCAGGGTCTGCATAAAATCTTTACTATCATAAGGATGGGTACGCAACACAGATATCCCACCCCTCCCGGATCTTCCGGGAGTCTCCCTCGAATTGGGGTGGTCTCAATCTCCCGCGACGGAGAGGAGTCCTGAATCTCCTCCCCGTCATGCCCCTTTTCCTGCACCACACCCCCGAACCACCCATGTCACACCCACAACCCCCCGCCTCCCCCCAACTCACCCCGCCCACAGTGTGCCGTAAATGACGTCACGCTTACCTGACACGCCCCCTCAGCACGCCCCCTCGCCACGCCCCCTCTACCCCCCTGCCCGCAAGTGCATAGTGGCAGGATGGGATGTCTGGCAACATATACTATTTTCAACTATACACAGTAATGTCGGGCGGGCAAAAATATTGTGTGGGTGGGGGCGGCCACAACCTATCTTGGGCTTTGGGTATGTTGGCAAATAACACCAATCGTGCATTTTGCCAACAGCAAGCCTCATCCCATGTGTACCCAGCCTAAAATACACTTTTAAAGAGAGAAAATAAAATTATTACAAGGCTACAGAAATTTCAGTACATTTTAAAGGTAATGGTTGGAGGGTGTATTAACCTAGAACACAGAACTTAAGTGCAAAAATCAACCATAACTATAGTTTAGAACTATCCAGTTTAAACAGGATTTAGAAAGCTTGTTCTTTTAAAATCCATAGTCAGTGTTTTTATCTGCACACAATGAAATAAATATTAAATATAGTAAATAACTATTTCTAATCTCATGTCGGTGCAGTATTAATTAGTTCTGATAAGTAATTATACGTGCAAAATAGAGATGAGTTTGCTATTGTATCCTCAGGCTCTAAAGCCTCGTACACAGGTGGGATCGCGGGTCCACACCCGCAACGCACAATGTTTACGAACATTCGTTTTGGTCCTTGTATGGGCACTCTATGGGCGTTCGGTCGGGGATCGTTGTCCGTTTGGCTGATAAAGTGCCCATTCACAGGCTGATTTTCGTCCGAAACGAACCTTCGTACACTTTGTGCGTCGCGAGCCGGGACCCACGATCGCACGTGTGTACGAACCTTAAGGCTTGACTATTGGGTATGTGCAATACCCAGTGGGTAAAGGTATTACGAGAAATTATTTAAAGACTTTATCACTTTTCCAAAATGTATTATTTGCAAAAATTTCCCCTTAATTTTGGTAAATACTCATAATAGATTACTATTAAAACTAATTAATATTGATAAGACAACATAACCAGAACCTGGTGGGAACAATTGGAGGTGTGTTTTTCCAAGCTTGTGCCACAACCAGGCAAAATGAGATCAATCTAGAGTATCCAAAGATGTTAAAACCTGGCTTGCCTCAAAACTAAGGCTGGGTACCCACCATATTTTACCGTGTATCGGTCAGTTGCCCAAAAATATTGTATGGTGTGGGTGGCAACGGCTGTGACCAATCATAGTCGACCGTATGTTCGATTGGGTAAATCGCAGTCGCAGTGAATTGTCGCCCGCGGCTTCTTTTGCCACGTCCAACAGTGATTTTTTTCTGGCCTCCCACTCGCTAGTGGCGAATGGTCGGCCAAGACCAATATTGTCCCATGTGTACCCAGCCTTACCTATACGCTAATCCCTAGGTAAGAAAAACAAGGGTTAAGTACAAAAGATAGTATATTATTTATTGTGCATATCACCAATCACTGAAAAGATAAAAGTCAATTATTTATTGCAGCTAAATTGATCTCAAATCAAATGGGAAAGGAACTGTCAATGTTTCTCTGTGACCTTTGCCATTCAAAATTCGCAGCACTAAAACTAAAATGTTGAGGCTGCCCTGCAGAATCCATGACTGTTGGCATAAGGACATTCATAGGTCTGAGACCCTCATAGAAGCACAATTTTCAGACAACCACAAAAAAATAAAAAATATACATTATTGGGAATTTGTTTTATATTGAGTTTACAGGGTAACCTTTATTGGCTAACTAAGATAATCATAGCAAGCTTTCAGAACATTCTAGTTCCTTTTTCAAGCTGAATACAATGAAGCTGTGGTGCTCTCTGATATTTATACAACATTTGGCTCATAGTTCAAATAACCAGAAAAAAGGAATATCAGGGTGGAAGGTGTTAAAGTCATATAACAGAAGGCATCTTGCAGTCTCATGCTATATGAATAGCATTGCTCACAAAACCTAAGAAACAATAAATCATTTCTTACTCCCATGTTCCCCAGAGTAAGGGGTGGAGATATGCAAAATACTCCTTTATGTCCCTTAGCTATGTAGAGTTTTGGGGAACTTTCTGAAAAAAAATGTGCCAAAGGTTATTTACAGGGGTGGACATGCCCTTTAAAAATGGTGCTAATTTTGCCCCAACCAATCAGGAGCTATTTACCATTTAAAAGCTAACATCTGATTGGTTGGGGCAAAATTAGCACCATTTTTAACGATAAGAACGTTTATTACATCTCTCTGTATATGTATTAATACCAGTAATTCTCAATATTTTATTCCCTGCATAAAGTTCAGCCCTACAGCTGAATTAGACATCTAATAGGGCTATGTACGAAGAGTCGGTCTTGCTCTTTATTGCCTTCTCTAGGCCATGCACTGAGCCGATAACCGCTCTCAGTGCATAACAAATGGGGTTTTCCCATTCTGAAACTTTAACACCAGCTATCTGCTGGCATTAAAGTTTCTGTCTTAAAGAGCCACTATCGGCTCGGTACATAGCTTGCGGCTGTTGCGTGACAAAAGTTTTTACGTACCTCCGCAATTGCCTTAAGTCATGTCAACCCTTGGTATATGGGTTAATGTGACTTTAAGACAGAAAAAGCTAATAATGGCTCTCCGTACATAGCCCTATAAGTGTCCTAGGTAACATAATTATCATCCATAGGCTTCACAGAACAAGTGTCATTTTAGTCAATTAATAATTATACTAATTAGAATTAAACTAGACTAAACAAAGTGTCATTAGAACGAGGAGTGTCTTTGTTTCACTCAGCTTTGTTGGTTTTAAATTTCATAATTGGTGCATGTCAGTACAGGAGTTAATTGTCTTTTTAAGAAAACTAAGTAACAAACGAACTCTCACTCAAAATTTTCATGGTCTCCTGTCTTCTCAGGACTTAAAATGGAGCAGAGGTGTCTACAAAACCCATACTCTGATCACAGCCAGCAGGCCTCTCTAGCATTTGACTTTAAAGGGACGGTAAGTGAAGCATCCAAGCTAATTATGTTTTTTTAAAAACGTACCTATGACTGCAGATATCTGTTTGCTAAGTGAGTGACATGACTTATGTCATGTGAGTAATAGTCAAAAAATAAAAAGGAGAACACAAGTCAAAAATTGGGTTTAGTTCTAGCGATTCCTCAACTAAAGGGACCTGAATGACTATTTTAAATTACTTTTTTTCATTTTAAGTACTAGAGAGAGAATGACTCTGAAACCAAACAAGAGTCCAGCCACAATTTAATTAATGACACACAAATCAACCATCACTAGAACAACACAATAAATTCATTGGATAAAGCAATCACTAAAATGTGAAAAGCTGGTGTGTTTCTGCTTCACTACAATGCACTGTCCCCCGAAATCCAAAACATGAAAAGCAACTGTCAGGAAATGTCAATGTGGCTTATTTGCTGTTAGCCAGCCTCTGTAAAGTTCATACCTAATTAATTTTGTTCTTATTAAAGTATACGAGCACTACATTTGTCCTTTAAACAATGTCCTGGCAGTATTCAGATACCATGTGAGGCTTGTCTTAGGTCCAAAAAATAAAACGTGATAGAGGTAACACACAGGCGACTGACAGTATAACTTTTAATGGCAACTTTATTACATGTGCATACACGACATGTTTCGAGCAACAAGTGCTCTTTCTCAAGAGCACAAGCATACCGTATATACTCGAGTATAAGCCGACCCGAGTATAAGCCGAGGTACCCATTTTTACCTGAAAAATTAATAAAAATTGATTGACTTGAGTATAAGCCGAGGGTAGAAATTATCACCACTACTGCAAACCTGTAATTACCTAAAATGATTTACCTTTCCCAGGTAACTCTGAGGCTCTCCAGATGTTTGGAAACTACAACTCCCAGCAATCAAAGCATGCTGGGAGTTGTAGTTTCCTAACATTTGTATTGCCAGCAAATGTACTTGAAATGTGCATGGTTTGTTCCCCCAGTTCCACTAAACATTGGCTTTACAGTAAACAAGCAAAAAATGAATGTACAGTAACTTACCGGACCCACAGGACCGGACAGGAGCATCGGAAAGCTCGCTCCTTCCCTGCTCCTCCATTCCGGCAGTACAGTAGAGGTACGGTACGTAATGGCGCGCCCCCGCCTAACGTGCCTGTGTGCACATTCCCTGGTTGTACCGGGATTCTCTCTGCAGCTGTTGTTCTGCAAGCTCCCTCCCTCCCGATGTCCAAGGCAGCTGTGCAGATGGGCTGGAACCGGTAAGTAAAAACCCTTTTTTTTTTTTGCAGATTTGCGCTGTGACCTGAGTATAAGCCGAGGCAAGGTTTTTAGGTTTATTTTTAAACCTAAAAATCTCGGCTTATACTCGAGTATATACGGTAATTGCCAACAGATTCTTGTACAAGTCATTCTGAATTGAGAAAGACAGTCGGATGACTAGTGTAACGTCCTCAAGAACTAAACTTTAAGTCCAGTTGATCTAACTGATCACAACAAATATACCATGACCTGGATGAATGAGAACCTTCACAAGCAAATCTTTCTTTTATCTTTGCACATAGCTGTCCTCTGACTTTGTTCATCGTCTGAATGCTAAGATCAAAGAACTGCTACAGCTAATGGAACATGGATTAAAATCTACTGACCCTAGAGACTGCACTACATACACTGGCTGGGCAGGTAACTTTTTCACACCCCCTATGTCTTCCCTGCAGATATCCCATTATTGTTAAAATAAACCTCCCAGAATTCTCCAAAAAAGATTTGTGCTGCAGGGGGAAAAGTTTGTGTCTTTTAATAAAATAATATGGCATAATCTCTGAATGTGCTTCCAAAACTTTGTTTGAAAAGACTTAGCGACATTAACCCAGGTGTGATTACTAATGTGATCTTTATTTTTATGGCTTTGGTGAACAGTTTCAGTTCCATAACATAATATTAGTATATGACTACAGCAGTTCAATGTAAAAACTAAAAATCTTCCAACCATGTCAAAGTAATCCTAGTATGGGCGGTTCTAACCATGGGTCATTGTTTCTTGGGAATGCTGTCTCCCTGACCTTACAGTATATTGGATTAGTAACAGGCTTTTTCTTCTTTCTGTCCACATTGCTTTGAATGGAAAATGCCTATCATCCAATGCATAAGAAATCCAAATAAATTACCTGGTTGGGGGGGTTACAAGCACATGAAAGTGAAGCATACTGTAGCTTCCTATATAAAACAACTACACACAAAATAGTAACTACCATTTTTGTCTCACTAGAGAGTGACAGATCTCAATATAATAGGGGTACACCACTATTAAGTATTTACGTAAGGTAAGTATCTTTTCAAACGTTTGTTTTTCATCTATTTCCCCTCTCAAATTTACTGATGTATACCTTAACCAGAGAATCTTGACTCCAGGCTCTTTATTCTTGTTCCTATATTGGTATTTTGCTTGTGTTAAGGTATCGCTCTCTTGTATCTACATCTTTTTGATGTGTATGGGGATTCATCACTCCTGCAAAGAGCTCAAGAGTACATTAGCAAAAGCCTGCACTGCTTGACAAGACGTGATGTTACATTTCTGTGTGGAGATGCTGGGCCATATGCTGTTGGTGCCGTGGTGTTTCAAAAGCTGGGATGCACCAAGGAAGCTGAGGATTGTATTAAAAGGTACTTACATCATCTAAACCTAAAGTTACACAGTTACACACATTTGGAAAAGAAAATGTTTGAAATGTAGATTTATCCTTGTTACTGGCCTAAAGATTTTTTTTTTTGGTACTTTGTTTAGACCATTTTTAGACTGATTCCAGAGAAACCTTGAAACTTACAAGGTCTGCAGGACAGCTATAGGGTTAATACTTCAACCTTCCACATAGGTGGTATACTCAGGGGAATGATCTTAATTTCTCACCCTTGTTGTACAGCCGATAGCCATTACATTTACTCACAACTAGGAGTGGAGTTGTATTAAAGTTGCCCTTTAATGATAATATTTTAATTAAGAGTACAATTGTACCTTTAATATTTTGAACAAGATGGAATTAAAGGCATATTTATATAAATTTAAGGGTATCTATACCTTAAAATTTAAATACCTTTAGATACAGGAAGAGCCCAATGATCCAAAACTGTTTTTGGATTTTAAGGGGGCGATGCAATATTTTTTTCCGACGCAGCTTACCTGCCCGAGTTCCCGCGATGCAAAAATCCCTGTGCGAGATTTTGTACATCGCGGGATCTCTGCCAGGTAAGTGCGCCGGCTAACGCCTCCTATTCAGTGGCGTAAAGTTTCGCGCTACATGGTAGCGCAAAACTTTACTAAGGGCGGTTTTGCATCGCCTGCGCCACGCTATTTCCGAGCATTCTCGGAAATGGCGCAGGCAATGCAAACTCAGTGTAAAACCCACGGTAACCTGATGATACATCGGATTGCGTGGGTTTTACACTGACTTGGGCATTTTGCGCCCAATATTGCATCGCCCCCTTAATCTGAACTGAAATCAATTCTTAGAAATCATTATTTGAATTACAGCATTTACAGGGAAAGACCTGTCACTCCAGAAGCAGAAATCTTACTAGGATCTTTGCTTGCCTCAGGGCTGTCTCTAGACTTTTTTGTACCTGACACAAAATTTCAAATGCTGCCATGGGGATTTCATTACATATTGGCAATTTTATCATATACTGGTAGCCATGGGAATTTCATCACATACTGGTAGCCATGGGTTTTTCATTACATACTTGTAGCCATGTGATGACATTCCCATGGCTACCATTATATGATGAAATTGCCAGTCTGCTGGCAGTATTTAAAGATAATTGAGGTTGTAATGAAATTCCCATGGCTACCATTATGTAATGAAATTCCCATGGCCTATGGGAGTCTCATTAGATACTGGTAGCCATAGGAATTTAATCACATACTGGTAGCTATGGGCATTTTAGCACATAATGGCAGCAAACAAATGGCAATTTCATCATATACTGGGATAAGCTATTACCTAACCCATGTGCAGGGCAATCCACTCATTATATTAGTGCAGGCAGTGGCAGAATTGCCTCCACTAATATAATGTGTGCATTGCCCTGCACATGGGGTAGGTAATAGCCTAATAGGGCTATGCAGCTATTACCTACCCACCATGTGTAGTGAAGCAGCTGAAGGCCGTTCTGGAATTAATTTCAGAGTCATAATGCAGAGGCAGCGCAGGGGCGTCAGTTTCCAGTAGTGCAACGTGGCTGCGTGATGATGTCATCATGCCGCCGTGGAGTACCACTGGGAAAAGGAGATTCGGGGCACTTCTATTAGGTAATTTGTGTTTTTTATTTTTTTGTTTGTTTGTTTTTCTGGCATCGGCCGCCTCCCTACAGGGTGCTTGTCTGGAATGAGCTTCACCCTGCATCATTAGGGAGGCAGCCCTAGTCTGCCTGCCAGCACTCTTTCTGCAACAATAAAGAGAATCAGCAATTAGGAGCACTCAATAAACATTAAAATTTAATAGCAAAGCAAGCAAAGGTAAATATGTAAAAATACAGTTTTACTTCTTTAAAATTGTAGTTTCAGATACCTTTTAAGTATACAAAATCTAAGAATATAAAAAATCTAAATAAATGCCTCAGAACTATTTAATTACAGGTGGAACTGGGTTTCTAACCCTCTAAGGGTACCCACAATCACTGAATAAACAATGAGAGAAAAACCAAAAAAGAATGAATGTACCACTTGAAAGAATGAATTTTCCAGAAATTTTTATCCAGAAAAATATATTTTAATGCACCAGATAGCAAATAAAAACACAATGTTACAGAAATAGTAACAGCTGGCCAGCTAATTAAAAGCACACAATGTGTCTATTTCAATAAATAAAAGTACAAAGTAGTATCAATATCAGTATATATAGAATAAAGCAGCGATAGAAAACAATTTAGAGACCGAGTGCCCAAACTGCAGCACAAAACCCACTTATATATTGCATAGTGCCAACACAATAGTTTAACATGAATACTGTGGTTTTACTCAAAACAGATAGACAGAGAGTTACAGTTGGTACAATTCATTATAGATTAACATTGAATGTTGTTTGCACAATACAGTTTGATACACTGATGTAGTGTGCTCCTCTCTTGATTTGAGGTTGGATTAACCCCAGGGTAAGGGGGTGTTTGGAGGATTCCACCTACTGATTATTGGTAATTGTCAGCCTCGGTGTGCTAGAGTGAATCTATACTTGTTTTGATCACTCTTGCTACCAGAAAGGCCACCTCTGGTACGCGTTCCATATGCTCGCCACCACTGGAATAATTTATCTTAGATGTCATTTTATATCAATAGCAGATAGATATATATAGTTTTCCCTCCAAATTGGCTTTAATTAGAGCAGTTAAAACTGTATGCGAAGCTCGTCAAAGTTATAATGCGGGAAGCTCCTGAAATAAGCATTTATTTGTTGTCGGGTGCATTAAAATGAATGTTTCTGGGCCTAATTCCTGGATTAAATCCATTCTTTTAGGTGTCACATTAATTTTTTTGATATACAAATTGATGTTTTCCGGTGTATTCTGCACAACCATTCACAGACATGGTTTATTATCTGCTTAATAGAAAGTGATTTTTTCTTCATTCACATTCTAAAACTATATTTGTTCAGATCACATTTTCTATTACCTATATACTCGAGTATAATCTGACCCGAGTATAAACCAAGGCACCCATTTTTACCTGAAAAAACTAGTAAAAGTGATTGACTCGAGTACAAACCAAGGGTAGAAATTATGACCACTACTGCCTTTAGCCTACTGGCTTTAGTTTCCTTTTAAATGGACAGCAGAATTCCCATACAGTAGTCTCATACAGTAATAGCCAAATCCAGTATGGCATCAAAAGCCTCAAAACAATACAGAATCAAAAGGCAACAATATATACCATTCTCCTTCTGATTCTGAATTGGTTTGAAGCTTTTGTTGCCCTTTAAATGGACACCATACAATAGTCCCATACAGTAATGGCCATACTGGGTTTGGTTTTTACTGTATGAGAATTCTGCTGTCCATTGAAAAGGCAAATAAAGCCTCATTCCTTGGCACTCCAGGTGTTTGTAAACTACAACTCCCAACATGCTTTGGTTGCTGGGAGTTGTAGTTTCTAAACATATGGAGTGGCAAGGTCAACATATGTTACTGTAATAAAATATATTTTTCTTCTGCCAAGTGTAATATTTCTATAAAAGAACAGTAAACACAGAAAATAAATTTCTTAAACTTTTCTTTTTCTGACCCGAGTATGAACCAAGGCCAGGTTTTTAAGGTACTTTTAAAACCTTAAAACATCGGTTTATACTCGAGTATATACAGTAACTGTCTTGGTGGTAAATAAAGAGAGGTCTAAATGTCTGCAAGGGCAATTTTTGTATCATCCTTATAGTTTTATCCCAGGATCTAGTACCTACCTTGACCTTTCTCCTGTCCACTGTCACATCAAATCTTTGTGCTTATGTACGCACATGCAACTTTTTCTGCAGTATGTATAGGGGTTTAGCCAAGTGGTGGGCAGTTTCCACATGTTTTCCTGGTTAGATAAGAAGGAGAGAAAGGGGGAAAGCAGGCAGATTTGGTTCACTACTGTTTGTCACAGCAGCTCTCAGGTTAAGGTACAGCAGACAAAATAAACAAATAAAATTTACAAACACAAAATAACTCCTGCTCATCTGAGGTTTACCTAATAACATAAGTTATAGTTCCCTCTCTAACCCTGTGCCCCCTAAAAGACACAGGTCTCGAAAACAGTTGGTTTGTAACAGTTACTCACATGTAACTTTCACCAAAGGAGATTCAGATTCACCTGCAGACTCTGCTTTCGGTCCTCACTACCCCTCCTCCCCCAGAGGAACAGCTCCCAACCTCTTACCCAGGTTCTTTCTGCTGATCCTAATCAGCCTAAAAAGAAAACCCGGTTTCCTTAAGTAATTGGGAATTCACCCCACCCTACACTAGTGAATTCCCAGTAAAACCAGACCCTGTCCAACTCTTAGTTGGAGCCAATGCAAACTATTCTGGTTTTAGCTCACCAGACATACGTGAGAAACCTTAAAGGAACATACTGGCCATCTAGTACTTTACCTGCCGGAATGTTACACATCCTTCCCCCTCTGTTCAAACCTGTGGGGTTGGACATTATTAGCCACTAAGCAGTGCACTCTAGAGAGGGAATCTGCATTACCCAGTACTTTTCCCGCACTGTGCTCTACTGTAAAATGAAAATATTGCAGTGACAACAACCATCTTGTTACCCTTGCATTTCTTTCTTTTGTTTGGCACATTTACGTTAGCGGTAAATGATCTGCCTAAAGTGTCTCCCCAGCAAATAATATTTTAAGAACTCCAACGCCCATTTAATGGCTAAGCACTCTCTCTCCACAATACTGTAATTTTTTTCTGGAGGAGTAAGCTTCCTGCTTAAATAGACTATGGGATGCTCTTCCCCATTCATACATTGTGATATGAAGGCTCCCAATCTAATATCAGAAGCATCCGTTTGCACTATAAATTACTCCTTAAAATTTGGGGTAATTAACACAGGCTGGTTACACAAGGCCTCTTTCAAATCTATAAAAGATTTTTCAACCTCCAGACTCCATTTGAGCATAACTGATTTGTTTCCTTTTGTTAAGTCTTTGAGGGGCGCCGCTATTGAAGCAAAATTAGGAATACATTTTCTGTAGTAGCCCACTATACCCAGAAAGGCCCTGACCTGTTTTTTTGTCAGAGGTCGTGGCCAAGCTTGAATTGCTTAAACTTTTGTTACTTGAGGTTTTATTAGCCCTTGTCCTATTATGTATCCAAGATAGCGGGCTTCTTCCAGGCCTATGGCACACTTCTTAGGGTTAGCAGTCAGACCCGCCTCCCTGATGGAATCTAGCACTGCTTGCACCTTCATCAGATGGCTTTCCCAGTCAGTACTGAAAATGACGACATCATCCAAATAAGCGGACGCATACTTTTAGTGAGGTTTGAGAATAATATTCATCATTCTCTGAAAAGTTGCTGGGGCCCCATGCAAACCAAATGGTAAGATTGTGTACTGGAAAAGACCATCTGACGAGAATGCAGTTTTTTCTTTGGCAGACCCTGTGAGTGGGACTTGCCAGTAACCCTTAGTTAAATCCAACGTGGTGAAATACCAAGCATGGCCTAATGTTTCAACTAGCTTGTCCACCCTAGGCATAGGGTATGCATGACATTTTGATACCTTATTTAGAGTTCTGAAATCATTGCAAAATCTCAGTGAACCATCTGGCTTAGGGATTAAAACTATAGGGCTAGCCCATTTACTGTTGGATTCCTCAATAACCCCAAGGTCCAACATTTTCCTCACTTCTTCAGTTATAGCCTGTCTACGGGCTTCTGGTACCCTATAGGGTTTAAGACAAACATGTACCTGGGGGCCTGTTTTAATTTCATGCTTTATTATATTAGTACATCCTGGCAACTCTGAAAACACATCAGAATTCTTTTGCAGAAATTCCTTCACCTCTTGTTTCTGCACTGAGGACAGAGACTCTGACACATTTACCTCAGGAATTTCAGCCTGAACCAGTTTGCCACCAACTGGGAGAGCCATGAGTGACTCCCTTTTTTTCCAGGGCTTAATTAAATTGATATGGTATAGCTGCTGGGGTTTTCTTTTCCCTGGTTGGTAAACTTTATTGGTTACCTCTCCTACTTTCTCTTATGATTTCGTAGGGCTCCTGCCACTTTGCCAGAAATTTACTTTCCAACGTGGGTACCAACACCAACACCCCACCAATCAAGTGGGGAAAAACTTTTAATATTTGAGGACCGGTTATACAACTTTTTTGCTTGCTGTAAATGCTCCCTAACAATTGGCTTTACCTCAAATTGGTTTACCTCAACTCTGCTGCCTGGCTCATTCATTTCTTTTCTCGCTTCTCTAATGCCTCTGCTCTCTTGTCAGTCCCTCCACTGGTTGCCCATCATGCAAAGGATCCAGTTCAAGCTGCTTACCCTATCCTATAAAGCACTATCCCATATATCTCAGAGCTGATCTGCCGATATCGTCCCAGGCGCAAAGAATCTCCTCTCATCCACCCTTGTTACCTCTTTCCATGCCCGTATTCAGGACTTTGCTTGTGCTGCCCCTCTTCTCTGGAACTCCCTTCCTTTGTCCATCACTCACCGTCCCATAATACCTTCAAATGCAACCTTAAAATCCACCTTTTCAAGCAAGCATATAACCTGGCCTAGACACTACCCCTCTTACCACCCAATATGATCCAACCTGCCTTTCACACTCCACTGCCATTCTATTTACGGCCTACCGATTCCCACAACCTTACGTCTCACCCCCATTTCCTTTAGACTGTAAGCTCTTTGGGCAGGGTCCTCTCTGCTATTGTATTATGGTATTGCTGTAAGAAACTCATCATTCTGTTTACTTATATTATGTATTACCTGTGTATGTAATATGTATGACTTTGTATAACATGTATTACCCTGTATGTAATGTATGACTATGTAATTGTAAAGCACCACAGAAGATGTTGGCGCTATATAAATCCATAATAATAATAATAAATATAACTTGTGTACTTCACTGATGAAATCTAACAAGATTGAAACATGGCAGGATAGTTTGGGTTCTTAATAGGACCTCTGGCTTTCGAATAGTGATCCCTCTCTCACAGACTCCCTGGTAATAACTGTCAATGTGAAAGGTAATTATTGGTCGGATTGATCTTAATTGATTTTCTATTTGATGAAAGATTGAGGGGGCAGGTATATTTAAGATCTGCACAGCAGTTGTATTTCACTGTGGTGTTTGGACTGAACTAAAACACTCCATACAATGTTATGATTAATATATCAAAAAATAGCTGGTGTTAAGTTCCAAATTTAGTGGAAATTTTCACCCAGGGGGCCATATTTCGAAAATTTGCTATTACAATTGCAATTACAAATTACAATTGCAGGCGTTCACTAACGAAGGAAGGTTCCTTCATACAATAGCATATGGTAGTAAAATACTGCAATGGTATTGTATAGACAATCGTAAGGCCCAAGCTAAAAAAGTATTTGTGAGTGTGGGCCATATTTATAAAGGTGCGGTATAGCTATTTTGTGATAAAATAATGTTGTGTACACACTGACATTTCCAGTACAATCCAATGGTAGCGCTGTAGTGTACATGTAGAGGTGTTCATTTTAAATAGCCCTGCATAGCCTCTACCCTAAATAAAAAAAATTGGTATAATGTAGGTCATCCCTGCCCACCCCCAACCACTATATTAGATTGCTCAGATTGCTGAGAGGCAGCCAATCACAAACACGGCTGCTGTCAATGAGAGCTCTTTTTTAACAATCTGACATAGCTGTTAGGGGTGGGCAGGGATGCCCTACACTACAGAAAAATGTTTTCACTATAGGTGGATGGCCAGCCAGGGAGGGATGCAGAGGGTGGGAGGGAGGCAGGGAAGGGTCTCCCCTGTGCATGTCACACTACCTCACGGAGGCTACAGAAGAGTTAGAAACTTTTGGCATGAAGACAGCTCCTACTCCTCAGTTTCCTGGACTTTGGACAAGCACTGCAGGTGAACCATAAGAAGCAGAGATGTATGGTAAGCATTTTTTAAACTATACAGTGGGGGCAGTAGTGGGTTACATTTTAGTTTGAGGGGTTAAACATGCCCTTTAATACCTATAGCGAAAACAATGCAACATCATAAGACCACAAGTCACGTTGCACAAAATTAAGTATATCGGAATTATGTATGTCTCGGCATTTAGGGTCTAAATATAAGCAAGACTGGAAGCTCTAGAGAGATACAGGAACTGAGCGAAATGCATTCAAGCGATTCTTGCCATCTTTAACAGAAAATAGCCTGCCTCCATAACAAACGCTGATGTACAGTGGGGACCTAAAACTATAACTTATAAAATGTACCATATTGACTGTTTTACTCTCTATAGCCTCCCATCAAATGGATGTGAAATGGTGTTCTCCTAATTTGTTTCACATTTGCTTGAAGATTTTAGAGGGGAGGTTGTTGACCATACCACAGCACTTGCTTAATTATGGTGTTGAGCATCAATCACTAATATAGCAATACCCAAACAAGCTCCAGGGAATTTATAGTTCCCATACATTTGTGAACTTTTCAGCCGCCATTACTGGTCAGACCCTGATGACGGCCGGTAATGGTGGCTGAAACGTGTCACAAGTCCGGTGAGTGCTACATCTATTATATACCTGATATATATATTATTGTATTGTTGGGTGAAATGAAGATGACTTTAGGCTTGTTAACCATATTTTTTTCTGCAGCCTTGTCCAGATGAACCCTTCAGTGACTAAACCTGACTCTGGACTTCCAGATGAGCTTCTCTATGGGCGTATGGGCTACCTGTACTCTCTGCTTTTTGTCAACAAACAGTTTGGGGAGGAGAAGATTCCTTCTAGTTTTATCGAACAGGTTGGCTCACAGCAATAAATATCATGTTTTTTTTCATTTTAAGAGAAGCTAAACATTAAAAGTTCCATCACCCTGGATCTCTCTGTCTAAGATATACTTACCTTAGAGGTTTCTCATAAAGCTGGAGAATTGATGTTGCCTAGCTCCTTTTTAAAGTCTGCTGGTCAACAGGGAACTAGCACATATTTGTTCCCACTGCTGCCAGTCGGATCACTGTTACTTCCCCAATCTCTGTTGTCATGATTGTAAGTGGCATTTAACCTCCCAAAGTTATTATCAATAATGGTGTCACAAACCCTCCTCTCCGTGACGATTACCCACTTATCAGTTACCGGAAAACGCACTCCAAGTAACCGATAAGTCGATAAAACTGAACGGACAAGGAGGGGGTTAGTGAACAAAGCAGATATAACATACACTTAATATTTCTCAATATCTATATACTCGCTGCTACCACATTCCGAAATCAGGGGAATGACCTGCTAAATCTATAACTGGGGTTATAAGAAAAAGGTTATTCACACCTATTATTTCTATACACAGTTATATATATATATATCTAAACAATAATCTTCTATAGTAGCATAACTTCAGAGACACAGGTTAGTTTTGGGATATACTCAGAATAGGACAATTAGCCTGTAAATGATTTTATATCATTTATTAAAAGGTAACAAAAGAGTGCATAAAAAATTTACAGAAAAACTAAATTAACTTACTGAACATTAACAGTAACACACAGGTGAGGGTAGAAGGGGATAAAAGAATGAATACTTAGATATATATGGCATCTGAAACGTCCATGAGCCCAGTTCAGAAACGTGTAAATCCAATGTCAGAATGAATGACAGAGTCCAAATTGATAGTCCCTGATGGAAGCCATTATATGGTCCATCCAATTGGCTAGATGTTCCTTAAGATTTTATGACTAACTCCTGAGCTGAGACCATGATCCCAATTTATCCCTTTTTCTGAAACTGGGAGCGGTCTGGTCTCTAGAGAAGTGGGCTTGGTTCTGCCCCCGAAGGGTGGTTCCTATTTTTGGAGGGAACTTTGAAACTCCAATTTCCCTCTAGTCCATAATCCGTGTACCATACATGACACATTCACAATATTACCCTGGTTGTCATTAACTAATTTTACACAAAAGAATGATACCAAACAGGACATATATTGGCATTGGTATGAACAAGAAGTATAATATCTCAGCAATCCTAAGGAACATCATTGCCTACAAGGTGTCTATAAATATAGATTTAATGCTACTATGAACTGCAAATATTTTGTAAAACATAAAATAATTCTATGCCCTGAATTGTTAAGAAATATGAATGGCCTTTGAACTGCCATTTGGTTATAGCTGAGTTCTACACTAGAAGGTCACCTGCTGTTCTGGTGCCTGCAAGCCTGTAGAAGTGTATACATTACTACAGTGATTTCACACCTTGCCCCTTTGTAGGCAGACTTCATGCTGGTTTGAACATACACCAACTGGAGATAGCTATGGGAAAGACAGCTCAGAGTGTATAAATGGTTAGGCAGGAATTTAACCCTTTAATTGCCTGCCAATTTAACAATGTGGGAGCTGCAATACCGCTTGAATATGCCAATAAAGTGAGATAATTTTAAAATGAAGAGTGCAATTTCAGATATTGTCTATGGGAGTTTACATTGCACTCCTGTTTGTCACAAATGGCATCAGTCATTTTCCATTTATTTCACTTTACTAGCAGTATGGCAGCTCCGACCTTTTCCAAGCCATAGGTATTCAAAGGGTTAATAAAACCTCTGACTTTAGACAATTTGTAGAAGTATAGCAGTCTCCCCCATCCCCATTTGTTCTCCAGAGAGTCTAACTCAGCAGTGTATCTGCTTCAAAGGGACATGATGTGAAAAGTCACTGTAAAAAACAGTGCAGCCATAGACTTACTGGCAAAATAGCGTCATGGGGCCTGCTGCTGTAGACAAAGCTATAGCAAATATTCGTTCCCCATACTATGGATGTATGTAATATTTTCCCAAATAATGTCAGCTGATCCTGGAATTAAGGCGCATCTGTACATATATTTTAAAGGTTGGTATCACTGTACATATATTTTATAGGTTGGTATCACATAGGTTGGATCACAAAACTGTACGGTGCGCATAGTGCAGACCATTGATAAATTAGAATAAAATCTTCCCTCCAAATGTTTCTTTCTGGTGTGTGCCAGTGTCTTGCTTTGTACTATATATGTTCAAGTGGGAGTTATATTTATCCATCCTAACCTTGTTGGACAAACGTATATAGAGATGGGTCTGGGGTAGGGCACCCGGGCCATGCTCACTTTTGAGTAAGCGTTTATCTTTATTTAAAGCTTAATTGCCCACTGTATCTATGGATTTTATCTAATATTGTATTTAATCCCACTCTTTTTGAGTCCTATATGAACATAGTTTTGATGTAGTTTGTGGTTGGACAAATACCATCTTGGACAATCATTTTGGACTTTATTGGTCATTATTTCAATTTGTATTACCAAGTTTTCATGGACTGTGTGCTACCTTAATGTTCAACTATTTTTCATAGCATTTTTCCTCTTTTTATGCACGTTTTTGTACTTTTAATAAATGGTACTTCTGAAGTAACGTTTGGACGGCCTATCGGCTGAAACGCGTACATGGCGTTTTAACTACCATCAATAAAAGTTACATTTTATTTAAAAGTCCCGAGAGTGCCGTCGTATATTTGATTATGTTGGATGATTTGTCTGGCACCCAGGCATTCTACTGAAAGGAACGGAGTGCTGATCTTTCATTGCTATATATATATACTTACTACTATATATACTTCTACTATATTTATACCTATATATATATATATATATATAGGTATAAAATAATGGGTGCACTCAAGGGTCCTCTTCAAAGTTTATTAGTGCAACAATTAAGTGCAAAGACTAGTGCAATCAGCAATATTTCGATCTGGTTTAGAGACATTTATCAAGCTCTAAAAACTTTGAAAAGTACCTTTGATCGACACATTACACGTTTACACTACAGGAGTAGATATCACTACAGGAGTATCATCAGTATATATCTATGAGGAGTGAGTGCCAACACCACCATTTCTTTGTTTATATATATATATATATATATATAACATATGGAGAACGTCCTTTGCACTCCCCCTTTGTAGTTTAACTGCCCCGGTGCTGCCGAAGGATTTCAAATAAACGAAGAGGATACCAGCGCACTCGTAGGTCTTTTTTCTCAGTGTAAGATATTTATTCCACACACAGCGTTACAGAATCAACGCGTTTCAGCCATCTTGGCAGTCGACATATATATATATATATATATGTGTGTTGAAGTTATAGGTGTGAATAACCTTTACTTTACAGGATTTTTAAATCATATTTAGCAGGTCATTTTGCTGTCTTGAAATGTGGTGGCAGCCTATAGCTAGGTATTGAGATATATTTTAGTGTGTGCTGTGTTATTCCTCTGCTTTTGGTTTGATTCGACTTTTCAGTTAGCTGGGTTGTATTTTCAATAACTGGAAGGCCTGGACAGAAGTGGGGGTTGTGACATCCGTGGCATCTTACTAAACTATAAAAAGGTTTAAAGCTGCACTACAGTAGAAAACATTTCAAATGTCCCATAAGAGATAGTTACCATAGAAGTTTGTCACAAAGTTGGGGAATTCACATTAACTATAGGAATTCTCCTAGTTGCTGGTCATCTAGCACACATGCATTTCCATTCCCCCTGCTACCAGCCTGATCCCTTTAACTTCCAATCTTCATAAGAAAGTACCAGCAGATCTCATTACTATTTAACCTCTGGATGGAAAGCTTAATGCAGCAATTCTAGGAAGTTTGTGATCATATATCTGTTAATGATTTTATTGTGAAATGTTTATTAAAGAAAGACTGACACTGACACTGTGTAAATGCCTGGGTCTATGCTTAGATATCAGTTGTACCATGATTATCATGAGATATATATTTCAAAATAAAACAAACAAAATTTGTGGCAAATCAGGATTTGTCTTTTATCGCCTTGTTTATACCCAGCTTTGGTTTGGCTAGTTTTTGACAATTTGCTCTGTAAAAAAATATTCAGTAAAAAGTTCAGTAATTGCATCTTCAGGATCTGAGTGTCTTCTGTTCATCCAGGTGTGTAACACTGTACTGGATTCTGGGGAGAAGCTGGCAGGAAGAAGAAACCTTGCAAGTCAGAGCCCACTAATGTATGAGTGGTATCGCGAATATTATGTGGGACCTGCCTATGGTCTAGCTGGAATATATTACTTCTTAATGCACGTCAGAAATCTCTAAATTTAGCTAATATATATATATATTATATATGTGTGTGTGTATGTATGTGCTTGTGGGTGCAGATTTTTCTTTTTTGTGTGTACTTTATTTATTATGCTACTATCTTGATTGCTGTAACCATATGCGCCTTTTGCACCATAAAACCATACTGGACATTTGCAACTAAAACCATACTAAAAAATCTAGTAATAGGCTGTGTAGTGTTTATTTTTTTCTAATGTAGGACAACAGTTACAACAAATCTGTTAATATATCATTAAATCACTTTAATATTGCCTTGATGCAGCCATCTACTGTAGTTATTTTGTGAAAATATATTTGGACAAAAAAAATCTACTTCACATATTCAGAAAAAAAAGATATAAGATATAACATCCCGTTTGGGGTGTTATATCTTATATAACATATATATCTTTCCAGAGTACATTGTTTCAGAACCTAGGCGTTTATGGACAACCTTTATCCTGATCTTCCTAGTGGATCTTATTGCAATTTCTAGTGGTTGACCTGTGAATTTTGACACAGGAGCCATTGGCAAATCTCACAATGAAATCCAAAGGTTCTTAGAAACATCTTTTGCCTTGAAATTTGCTCTTCTGGGCAGTAAAATGATTTATCTTCAATTGTCTAGTGATCATTTTAAATATATTTAATGCTGGGCAAACACTAATTGTATATTAAATAGAGTATGATTGTCTAATGCACTGGTGATTTTACCTTTTTATTCCTGGACCATTCATTGGGTGATTAAAAGTAAATCTCACAATGATTGACCCAGGGGGTTGTCAATCAATACATCCATCTGGCTACCTATTACTGTATCTATTTCTACATTGTTATTTTTAGCTCATTGCTGTAATATTAGGTTGGTGTTCACTGCTACCAGTTTAAAACTGTTGACAAAGTGTATAAAATAGATTAATAAACACTGATACTGAATGAATGAATAAATAAATGAGGTTACATTTTTTTAATACATGAATCTGTTGAGAGAAACAAGAATCTTGTTCAACCGAGTGTTCACTATGTCAGTAATCTGAAATTTCCATCTGGTTATTTCCCTGGTACATTGGTGTCATGGTTCCCCTGGTGTCATCTACATGTTGATTCAAGCTTACAAGGTAAGAGAGCAAAACGCACAGGGGCACTTCTAGGATTTTTGCTGCCTGAGCCAAACTTTTGAATGCCGCCATTGATTATTTGCAGGCGCAACATGGAGTGTGCCGCCGCTGTGTTAAATTGGGTGTGGCTTTCTCTGTGTCCGTGGTTTGTTGGTGAGCGTGGCTAAAATTTTACAATTTTGAACTTTGTATCACATATGTATTTAAACAGTTCCTCAGACAGTCAATTAGCAATAATGTAAATTACTAGAAATAGATATTACATTCCTTTCTCAAACAGCTTGTGTTGCCACCACCATATTGCTCCTTTCAGGTTTTTGTTGCTCAAATCAAAATAACTCATTTTATAGCCTGTGCTATACATGTTGGTTCTACTGTTGCAATACACAAGAAATACTTTAGCCAAAAGATAGCCTACCACCATGTCAAGGTAGACTCTCTCAGCAGGGCCCTCACTAATCCAACCAGTCTAACCTATCTAACAAACTAACTAAAGCTAACCTAACCATATAAAATGATTTTAACAACATCATATCTGTTACTAGGGAAAATTATTTTTTTTTCTTAACCGGTCAAGGAACACCCCCCCCCCCTACTGCCTGCCACCATTCTTCTTCAGTGCTGCTTGAGACAAATGTCTCACTCTGCCTAATGGTAGATGTGGCCCTGAAAACGCACTTTGCTTGTTTAAAGGGTATGTCCACCCTCTGCTTGCGAGAAAATGCAAGCAGAGGGGCGGGATCGGCAGTCGCGTCTGTGATTGGCTGAGCGTGGCTGCCGGCGGAGGAAAGAGGGAAGGTACGTAATGTTTTGGGTATTTTCTGATAACACAAATATAGCGGTTGGGGCTGGGGGGACAGGGGGAATGTTATGTAAAAAGATTTTTATACTAGGGGGAGGGAATCCTAATCGGGAGGGAGAGGGAGGGGGAGGGAGGGGGAAAAGGGCTGCAGTACGCATGCCAAACTTCTCCCGGAGGCCAGATAGGAGGCAGAGTCCTATATGGACTCTACTATCCTCCTGGTGGGCAGTTTTTGGGACTTTGGGGGGGACTGCAGGAGAACCATATGGAGCTGGGATGTGAGGTAAGGATTAAACTACACTACACAATGGGGCCAGTAGTGGGGGGGATTATAGTTTTGGGGGTGGACATGCCCTTTAAATAAGAAAGTACTGGTAAAATGCAAACTACAACATGAAATCAGCTTACAGATAACACTGTTATCATATATTATCTGTTCTACAATAAGTGTCCTTCATTCATATGTCATGATGACTTAATAGAGGTCATTCCTACCGCACTACTTTACCTACGCCAGCATGGATTAAACATTTGCCTTTCATTACATCTGTCCATTAAGTTGTATACTGTCTAACATTTTCCCTTCACCATCTGCTCACTTATTCTTTACCACCATCTCAAACTTTAAAATAGTCCTGCTTTACATTGGTAGTGCTGTTCTTATTTTATCAGTTTGGCAACTGATTGTTATACAAGTCTTACCTTCGCCATTTAATGTATTGGAACTTTTAGCACTAGGCAGGCTCAGGTATCATCTTGTTGACTTGATCTATACAAAAAAGCCCCTTGCTTTTTTCAGTCTATTTGAACACATTGTTTAATTCATCACACAGCACAACTATTTCTATTTAGGAAAGTTTCTATTTTGGTTTCTAGTTTTAAAGGGGTTATAACTAGGCATGTAAAAAGTATATACTACTTGGACATTGAAGTTGCTTCTTAAAGGACAATTATACTCACCTTTCCTCCGCTCCACATCTTTGTGCAGTAGCTTTTACTCAGGGTGAGGACCTGAACCGCAATTCCTCACCCCTGGATTCGCGAAACCTAAAGCAGCGTCTTGGAGCAACGCTGCTCTGGTAGGCTCCGCCCCCTCCTCCCCGTCGGCGACGAGGCCAATAGGAAGGCACGCTCTGCAACAAGAATGGAAGTGAGCATTTAATTAGATGCATATTAAAGTCTGCAATCAGAATTCCAATGGGAAGGCACGCTTGTTGCAGAGCGTGCCTTCCTATTGGCCTCGTCGCCGACGGGGAGGAGGGGGCGGAGCCTACCAGAGCAGCGTTGCTCTAAGACGCTGCTTTAGGTTTTGCGAATCCAGGGGTGAGGACCTAGCGGTTCAGGTCCTCACCCTGAGTAAAAGCTACTGCACAAAGATGTGGAGCGTAGGGAAGGTGAGTATAATTGTCCTTTAATCTGTTTAAACTGGCCACATAA
The DNA here is from genome assembly GCA_019447015.1 of Hymenochirus boettgeri. Lineage (NCBI taxonomy): Eukaryota > Metazoa > Chordata > Amphibia > Anura > Pipidae > Hymenochirus > Hymenochirus boettgeri. The sequence continues at coordinate 105,693,558 of CM033477.1, read as the reverse complement.
ATTATTTTCTGGAATGGTAGTGAGCATTTAATTAGATGCATATTAAAGTCTGCAATCAGAATTGAAATGTAATGTTAATAGAGGGGCAGTGGTAATTCGCTACAAATGTATCCCTTTAAAACCAAGCACCCCTGTTACATTATGCAAAAGGGATTCTTATACCATAAGTATATTATTCACCATTTCCCGGCTATTTCTAATTATTCCCAATTCATTTCTAACCCATTTGAAGACTTCAAGCAGATTGCATTGATATGTAACTGTATTATTGCCACTAATAAAATAAATAAGGTAGGGGAGAATTAGGCTTTGCAGCTCCACTTCAGTATATGCAAATAAGGAACAGAGACTTCTGGGTAATTTCCATGTTTCCATGGCATCTTAGGAAAGCTATACCTTTTACAAGGTTTTTACAGCATTCCACAAGCTAAATGTATGTATGTATGTATGTATGTATATGTTTATTTATAGAGCGCCACTTGGGGACGCAGCGCTGTACAGTATTAAAATACAGTAAAGTCATACAAGGGGGATAAATACATAGATAGTTTAGTACATAAATATATAACTTATATAAATAGAAGTGCTAGGGCTTTGCCACAAGAGGTAATGAGGTCAATACCCCGTAGAGCTTACAATCTAGTTCCACAAGCTAAATGTAAAACCAGAGCGCCAACTACAGACCGGTTTCGGGTTGTTTGAGCCATCATCAGTGTAGTACAGGCCTCTGGTTTTGCAGTGTGAAGTGCCTATCGACAGATGTCACTAATAAAATTAATTAAATAAGATAAAACCAAAGGCCTGCACTTCACTGATAATGGCTCAATAAAGCCAAAACCGGTCTGTAGTTGGCACCCTGGTTTTAGCAACATCTCAAAACCTTCAACGCATAAGTTACTTAGTAACAAATACTTTAAGTGCATCAGTGAGTTAAAAATGAGAGCTAAAGGTCTAGGACTTCATATTAGATTATATTGCAGGTTTGTTTTATCCACATGGGGATAAGTTTGTTACGGAGGATGGGGATAAAGCAAATGTCTTGAATATTTTTTTCCCTCTGTATACACTAAAGAAGATCCAAGTACAGATATAGAGTATAGTAGCAATAATGGTATAAAAGATTTAAGTGCACTTTGATTAACCAAGGATATGATATAGAAAGAACTAAATAAGGGTAATATTAATAAATCTCCTGGTCCGGTTAAAATACATCCTCTGGTACTTAGGGAGCTAAGTTCAGTTTTATCTAGGCCATTGTTTCTTATTTTTGCAGATTCCCTCATGTCCAGAGGTGTGCCTCTGGATTGGAAAAAGGCTGATGTTATTCCAATATTCAAAAAGGGTAGTTCACAGGCGAGTAATTACAGACCTATAAGTTTAACTTTAACTGGAAAGTTTAATAAGGGAACATGTTCTAGAGTATGTTTCAAGGACTGACCTTATAAGTAGTAAACATCATGGATTTTGGAGGAATAGATCTTCTCAAACTAACTTGCTTGGCTTTTATGAGGAAGTGAGTAGAAATTTAGACTCTGGCATAGCAGTAGATAAATAATTGGAATTTGCAAAGGGTTATGATACAGTCCCCCATAGGCAACTAATGTATAAGCTAAGGTCTGTTGGTCTGGGGAGGCACATTTGTACATGGATAGAAAATTGGTCAATAAATAGGATGCAGGGAGTAGTTGTTAATGGGGCTTCATTATGTCATTATGGACTAAAGTGCTAAGTGGGGTGCCACAGGGTTCTGTGTTGGGGCCACTTCTATTTAATCTATTTATTAATGATTTGGAAGAGGGTATTGTCAGCAAGGTTTCTGTGTTTGCTGATGACACAAAACTTGGTTGACCATTAGAAACTTCAGAGGATTTGCAATCGTTGCAAGGGGATCTAGATAGATTGTCACATTGGGCTGCTAAGTGGCAGATGAGATTCAATGTTGATGAATGTGAGGTGATGCATTTTGGACTTAAAAATCCTTGTGCTGCTTATACTATAAATGGCTCTGTGTTAAGTGAATCCCTGTTGGAAAGGGATCTTGGAGTTTTGGTGGATAACAAACTTAAAGGAAGCAAGCAGTGCCAGGCGGCAACAGCCAGAGCCAGCATGGTATTGTCTTGTTTAAAGAGACGTATGGGTTCAAGGGAGGAAAATGTTATTCTCCCTCTTTACAAAGCATTGGTAAGGCCTCATTTGGAATATGCAGTGCAATTTTGAAATCCTGTGTACAAAAAGGACATCTTTAAAATGGAAAGGGTTCCAAGAAGGGCAACTAAATTAATAAGGGGATTGGGGGAGATTGAATATGAAGAGAGACTGGAATAGTTACAATTATGTACGCTGGAGAAAAACCACTTGCATGGGGATATGATTACTAAGTATAAATACATTAACAAGCCATACAATAAACTATCTGGGGCATTGTTCACCAATAGAGCATGTCAGAGGACACGTGGCCATCCCTTAAGACTTGAAGAAAAAACGTTTAGGCTTCAAGTTCAGAAAGGTTTTTTCACTGTGAGAACGGTAAAGCCATGGAACTGTTTTCCAGTGGACGTTGTTATGGCAGGTCCATTTGTCAGTTTCAAAAAAAAGATGGGTGAATTTTTGCAAACAAGGAATGTTGCAAGTTACTGGTATTGATACATAAAGTAGAGTTGATCCAGGGAAATTTCCGATTGCCACTTGGAGTCAGGAAGGAATTTTTTTCCTCTTCATGAATTTGGTGGGTTTTTTGCCTTTCTCTGGATCAACAGTTAGGCAGGAAATAAGGATATTGCTAGATGGGTTGGACTAGATGGACATATGTCTTTATTTAACCTCAAATACTATACTATACTAAACTATATATAACCAATACATTAATCATTGCAGGTCACTTTAGTGTATATATAAATAAATAAGGACCGCCCACCCTTCTAGTGTGTAAATCAATACAGTGGTCCTTCTGGGCATTAACGAGAGCGATCCTAAAAACAGATGTAACACCTTGTACCATTGTCACAACATCTCAGTACGAAGATACTGTAGTTCCTATACTTCCAATTCCTCCTATTTGCTGTTAATGTTCTGTCCCCAACTTTCAGATAAGATAAATGAAGTAAGATGAGCAGTAACAGGAACACAAGACTCTCTGCGGATGTCTTTTGATGCTCAGTACCCTTTATTATCAGACATTGCCTGCCCAGGATTCCATGCCAGGACTTTTACAAGCACCCTACGGCACCCTACCTTTACCTGCATCGTGTCTGGCGGTTCTGGGTATAATGCATAAGGAGTTTATGTCCTTATACTGTCTCAATAGGCAAAAGGATAATTTAAAAATCACACCCATATAGTTTTGTAGCTTTTAAGAACCAGCTGGACATTCTTACTTGTTCTTTGAATATTTACAATGCATTATTTCCATGATATTACAGTAAGCTTTTAGTGTACTTCTGTGTGAGCAATACTCATGCTGAAAATGTCACTCTGTATTAAGAACTGTTTTTTTGTTTTGGTAAAGTGTCACACCATGGGTCTGAGGATTAATTATAGTACATTTTGCTCTGTGCAAATGGCACCAGTGATCATATAAGGGGAGGAGCATCCTCATTAACAAAAAAGGGTCATTTTTAGAAGAACAGTTAATGGCACTCCTATATAAAGCACACATGAATGGCAGTGGTAATTTGCTACAAATGTATCCCTTTAAAACCAAGCACTCATGTTACATTATGCAAAAGGGATTCTTATGCCTGCAATCAGAATTGAAATGTAATGTTAATAAAGGGGCAGTGGTAATTTGCTACAAATGTATCCCTTTAAAACCAAGCACTCATGTTACATTATGCAAAAGAGATTCTTATACCAGAAGTATATTATTCACCATTTCCCGGCTATTTGTAATTATTCCCAATTCATTTCTAACCCATTTGAAGACTTCAAGCAGATTGCATTGATATGCAACTGTATTATTGCTACAAATAAATTAAATAAGGTAGGGGAGAATTAGGCTTTTGCAACTCTACTTCAGTATATGCAAATAAGGAACAGAGACTTCTGGGTAATTTCCATGTTTCCAATGGCATCTTAAAAAAGCTATACATTTTACAGGTTTTTACAGCATTCCACAAGCTAAATGCAAAACCAGAGCGCCAACTACAGACCGGTTTCGGCTTTATTGAGCCATCATCAGTGTAGTGCAGGCCTCTGGTTTTGCAGTGTGAAGCGCCTATCGCCAGACGTCACTAATAAAATTAATTAAATAAGATGAAACCAGAGGCCGGCACCTATCCTGCCACATGTATAGGAACCTCCAGCAGATGTTCCAGGGGACCTATGTCTGTGTCAGGTGTAAGTAGGTTGCCCCACTTACACCTGACCAAGGGGGCAGATTGCAGCATTGCAAGGATAGGAAAATCTGGGGAGACAGCAGGCACTGGCTGGGGCCAGTATAGAGGTAGATGGAAGTGGGACAGGGAAGGTTGAGGGGGGAGGTAGTTTTGTTATGGTTACTAGGGTAAGTAGGGGACAGAAGGGTTAGGTTGCTTCTTCCAGCTTGCCCATCCCAATAGATTTGCCGCCTTAGGTGATGAAGTGGAGAAGGACAGCTCAGAATTAGCATGTATGGAGCAGGCTAATCCCTTGAGCACCCAGGGGACTGCCATCTCTAATACAAGGAGGATGAATCAGGAATGCTAGGCAGTTGGTAGTGGTAGGGGACTCCATTATAAGGAAGGTAGATAGGGTAATCCACAGCCAAGACCCTACATGCTGAACTGTGTGTTGCTTACCTGGTGCTAGGGTTCATCATCTGGTGGATAGTGTAAACAGATTATTGGGTGGGGCCGTGTGACCCGGCAGTCTTGGTTCACATTGGTGCCAATGACAAGTTAGAGGAGGAGGAGAGGTCCTTAAACATGATTTCCGAGAGCTAGGGGCCAAGTTAAAAGCAAGGACCTCCAGGGTAGTAGGAAGTAATCGGTATTCGTTGCCACCACAAGTTACTGCCTTAAAGACGCCCCAAAAACACTCTTGACTCTCGCTGACTATGCACACCCCTGTCCTGACAGCTAAATGGTTAACACTACACCATTCACTCCAGCAACTAACTGGTTAATTAGCATCAGTCCTTCACAAGCAGTCACAGAGTTAATTAGCATTTACACTGCACACTCCATTCAACCACATATAAACTTATCAGAGGCTACTGAGTTCTTTTAGAGCATCAAAGACAAAACTTATTAAATTTTAGATTTAATATTCCAAAAGGTGGACAGTGCATATAATACAAAAATAAAAGAAAATGGTGTTATAATAAGAATGACATACAATAAGTACAACAGTTATAGAAAATAAAAAGGATAAAAATATTCACAGACCCTACTCACTAGAAGAAGTCCTGTATCCTGGGGCAGGAAGAAACATTGGGTCCATACACACGTTTTTAGCATGTCCCGTTAGTATGAACAAAATTATATGGGCTACAAGGCTTTTTAAACCATTTGATGAAACACCCCCTCCTGGCTATTGCATGAGGTGGGAGTGTCTAGCAAAGTCCAGATTTACGACTAGCCAAAAGCATTCATTCCCCCTCAGTTAGGCAGATTCCATATCAATGTAGATATGTACATTGTATTGGGATATTGATCACATATTCCTCTCCTGTATTAATTATCAATTCCCCCAATACCAAACATGACCTGTGTGTAATCCATATTTCCCAAGATATTAATAACTCGCCTTGGCAAGGGAATAAGGGCTCCATGTTGGGTATCATTTTGAGGGGCCTTACTTTCCATTCACAGATGTAATATTGGTTTCTGTCTTACACATTCCAATACCGAAATACATTTATTTTACATGTATGATTGTCCTTAAAATGACCTCTTAGTATACCTACCAGACCCCTAGCTGAAGAGAATTCCAGATACATGGTTCGGCCCCACATTGTCTGGAAAAGGAGATCCGGTTCCATGCTTCACTAATCGTAATATAAACAATAGCACTGTTCCAGGGTGAAATGGTATTTTTATTGGTCCTTTGTAAGAACTAATACCAAAAGTTAACCCCTTCTTGCCAAGTCAGTACACACTTTCCTGACAGTAGTGTTTTCAGAAATACTAACACAGCTACGTGCTACGCTAGAGAGACAGCGGGAGCTTAGGAGCATTAATGTGTGGCTAATGGTGGTGTAAAGAAGAAGAGTTTGGGTTTATAGAGAACGGGGCAGACTTTGTTGTCGGCTATAGGCTCTTAAGTAAAGATGGGTTGCACCTCACTGATGGCGGTGCAGCTGTTTTAGGGGAGAAGATGGCTAGAGGGTTGGAGGATATTTTAAACTAGGTTGGGGGGGGGGTATTAGCAGTTTCACTGGGATAGATAGCCCAGGAGGAAAGCAAATTCTAGCAAGTGAGTCAGCGCTTCATATGCAGTTGGCAAGGGCTGCAAGTTTGGGGAGTGTGTTCATTTTGGGGCACTTTAATTACCCTGACATTGATTGGTGTAGTGCAACTGCCAACACAGAAAAAGGCGACGAGTTCCTGAATTTGCTGCAGGATAATTTTCTCTCACAGGTGGTTGAAGTTCCTACTAGAAAAGGAGCTCTGTTGAATCTGGTAATATCTAACATTGGGGAGTGCATTATAGATATAAAGGTAACTGGAGGCTTAGGGAATAGTGACCATGAAATAGTGTTGTTTCAAGTATGTTATCGAAAGGAAAAGTGGCCTGGGTTAACAAAGACCTTTTTATTTCGGGAAAGCAAATTTTCCCATGTTAAAAGTAAGCTCTTCAGAATGTCAGGTATTATCAGGTAAAGGTACTGAACAGAAGTGGACTGTGTTTAAAGGGCATTCCAACCCCAAAACTATAATCCCCCCTACTACTGGCCCCACTCTGTAGTGTAATAAAATCCTTACCTCACATCCCAGCTCCAAATGGTTCTCCTGGATTCCCCCCCAAAGTCTGAAAAACTGGCCACCAGGAGGATAGCAGAGTCCTTTCTCTCCTCCAGGAGAATTTTGTCCTGCGCACTGCAGGCCTCCCCCCTTCCCTCTCCCACCCTCTCCCTTCTGTTTTGCAAGCCCTTCCCCTACCATTAAAACCTTTTCCCCAGTAGTAGGTTGCCTTCCCCCATCCCCAACCGCATTATTAAATTTTACAGAGACTCCCCCGATAGTTATCTACCTTACCTCTTTCCCCCGGCTGCCGGTCCCGCCCCCTGCTTGCAGTTCAGTGCAAGCAGAGGGCCGGGATTGTGCGGCGGGGTAAAGAGGTAAGGTAAGTAAGTATCGAGGCTCTTTCTGGAAACTCTAATGATGCGGGGATTTTAAGCCATTTCACATCTAAATTTATACCCTTGGGAAATAAATGTAAAAAAAATAAGTCCGCGCCCATGTGGCTGAATTCTGATGTAAAGAGGCAAATGGAAAGGAAGAAAAAGACATTTAAAACTTTTAAGTCAGGAGGGAACAGAAAGGACCTTTAATGATTATATAAACTGTAACAAGGATTGTAAGAAAGCAATCAAACTAGCTAAAATTAATAATGAAGTTAGGATAGCTCAACAAAGCATCACTAAGCCTAAAAAATGTTTTAAGTATATTAATAGTAAGAGGATGAGGACTGAAAATGTGGCACCATTAATTAATGGGGATAAGTTAGTTACAGAGGATGGCGATAAAGCAAATGTTTTTTTCCCCTCTGTATACTCTATAGAAGATCCAAGTAAGATATCATAGAGTATAGTAGCAATAATGGTATAAAAGATGCAAGTGCACTTTAGTCGTTCACAGCCGGGTTATTACAGGCCAGTAAGTTTAACGTCAGTGTTGGGGAAGATACTGGAAAGTTTAATAAGGGAACATATTCTAGAGTATATTTCAAGGTAAGTAGAAATTTTAACTCTGGCATAGCAGTAGATGTAGTATACTTGGATTTTTCATAGTCTTTTGATACAGTCCCCCATAGCAACTAATGTATACGCTAAGGTCTGTTGGTCTGGGGAGGCACATTTGTACATGGATAGAAAATTGGTTAATGAATAGGATGCAGAGACTAGTTGTAAATGGGGCTTCATCATTATGCACTAAAGTGCTAAGTGGGATGCCACAGGGTTCTTTGTTGGGGCTGCTTCTATTTAATCTATTTATTAATGATTTGGAAGTGGGTATTGTCAGCAAGGTTTCTGTGTTTACTGACGTCACAAAACTTTGTCGACCATTAAAAACTTCAGAGGATGTGCAATCGTTGCAGGGGGATCAAGAAAGATTGTCACATTGGGCTGCTAAGTGGCAGATGAGATTCAGTGTTGAGAAATGTAAGGTGATGCATTTTGGACTTAAAAATCCTTATTCTACTTATACTATAAATGGCTCTGTGTTAAGGGAATCCCTGTTGGAAAGGGATCTTGGAGTTTTGGTGGATAACAAACTTAAAGGAAGGAAGCAGTGCCAGGCGGCAACAGCCAGAGCCAGCATGGTATTGTCTTGAGAAGTATGGATTCAAGGGAGAAAAATGTTATTCTCCCTCTTTACAAAGCATTGGCAAGGCCTCATTTGGAATCTGCAGTGCAATTTTGGAATCCTGTGTACAAAAAGGACATCTTTGAAATGGAAAGGGTTCAGAGAAGGGCAACAAAATTAATAAGGGGATTGGGGGAGCTTGAATATTAAGGGAGACTGGAAAAGTTACAATTATGTACGCTGAGAAAATGCGCTTGCGTGTGGATATGATTACTGTGTATAAATACATTAACGAGCCTTACAATAAACTATCTGGGGCATTGTTCACCAATAGAACATGTCAGAGGACATGTGGACATCCCTTAATACTTGAAGAAAAAAGGTTTAGGCTTCAAGTTCGGAAAGGTTTTTTCACTGTGAGAATGGTAAAGCTATGGAACTGTCTTCCAGTGGATGTTGTTATGGCAGGTTCATTGGTCAGTTTTAAAAAAAAGCTGGATGAATTTCTGCAAACAAGGAATGTTGCAAATTACTGGTATTGATACATCAAGTATAGTTGATCCAGGGAAATTTCCGAAAGTCAGGAAGGAATTTTTCCCCCTTCATAAATTTGGTGGGGTTTTTTTGCTTTCCTTTGGATCAACAGTTAGGCAGGAAATGAAGATATTGCTAGATGGGTTGGACTGGATGTACGTATGTCTTTATTCAATCTCAAATACTATACTGATGATGACTCAATAAAGCCAAAACCGGTCTGTATTTGGCACTCTGGTTTTGCCTTCAACTTGTGGAATGCTGTAAAACCTTGTAAAAGGTATAGTTTTCCTGAGAGCTGCCATGGAAACATTGAAATTACCCAGAAGTCTCCATTCCTTATTTACATATACTGAAGGGGAGCTGCGAAGTGTCATTTTCTCCCTATCTTATTTAATGTCTTAATGACGTCTGTCTATAGGCGCTTCACGCTGCAAAACCAGTTTATCAGTGCATTATCATCATCAGTGTACTACACTGATGATGGCTCAATAAAGCCAAAACTCTGGCACTCTGGTTTTGCATTTTGCTTTTGGAATGCTGTAAAACCCTTTTAAAAGGTATAGCTTTGCTGAGAGTTGCCATGGAAATTACCCAAAAGTATCCGTTCCTTATTTACTGTATCTTTGTATCCTTGTATTACTGTATATAGCTTCAGCAGCTAATAAGGTTTTATTCATTAAGGTAATGTATAAATGTATAATGTAATAGTGAGTTAGTCAGCTAGTACTACTTTTTTTTTTTTTTAAACTTGTTTTTATTTAGCATCATTTTCGGCAATGTGACAGTTTACATACAATTGTACATTTTCTATTGTCAGCTACTACTATTAGATTATACTACATCTACTAGAGATTCCTGTTTAACATCCATCATTTTGTTTGGTTTTCAAAAATGTTATATTTTTTTCTTTTAGGTGTTTGGCCAGCAGCAATACCTTTTAGATGCTCTGCAATGTGCTGATGTTTCTTGGAAGTATGGATTGTTAAAGAAAGGTTATGGATTATGCCATGGAGCAGCGGGGAATGCTTATGGTTTCTTAGCATTGTATAACCTGACCCACGAAGTCAAGTTTCTGTATAGAGCTTGCAAGGTGTGTTATAAAGAATAACTCATACCTCATAGTGTAAGTCATATTGAATAATTTGGACAACAAGCAGTCCCAATGGTTTATACTTCCCGGACATGCAGGGTGATGCACCAAGATGCACAACTCTCCCTCCTTGTAGCTAAAGTCAGTAGGACTTTTACAAGCACCCTACGGCACCCTACCGGTATCTGCATCATGTCTGTCGGTTCTGGGTATACTGCATAAGGAGTTCCTGTCCTTATACCTTCCCCATATGATGGTATTCTCAATAGGCAAAAGGATAATTTAACAACCACACCCATTTAAGAACCAGCTGGACATTCTTACTTGTTCTTTGAATATTTACAATGCATCATTTCCATGATATTACAGTAAGCTTTTAGTGTACTTTTGTGTGAGCAATACTCATGCTGAAAATGTCACTCTGTATTAAGAACTGTTTTTGTTTTGGTAAAGTGTCACACCATGGGGCTGAGGATTAAATATAGTACATTTTGCTCTGTGCAAAAAGCACCAGTGATCATATAAGGGGAGGAGCATCCTCATTAACAAAAAAGGGTCACTTTTAGAAGAACAGTTAATGGCACTCCTATATAAAGCACACATGAATGTATAGCTGATGCATTTATATTTTTAGAGCTGCAGGTTCTGTGTGTTGTTTAATTGACTCTATATTTTCCATTATCTGATGATAAAAAGTTTTCTAATAGTTTGCAGAATGGTGTATGGATTATGGTGAGCATGGTTGCAGGACTCCAGACACTCCTTTCTCACTTTTTGAAGGTAAGAAAACCTCAAATGATTCTACTTTGAGGGGAAAAGGCAAAGTCCAGGGCACACTCTATCTGTAGAGATAATTCAATGTTAACAGCTCAACATCGATAAAAGCATTTTCTTTAGTAATTGTGATTGAGACAATTTACTTTTTGTTTTCTAAAATTTGGTGAAACACATATTTGATTTCTCTCTGTATTCTGGTGTTTTTATAATTCATTGCAAGAACAAGGACTTTGCCTTCCTATATTTATTACTGACTTTGGTAGCTCATTGTTATGATGAGAGGAGTTTCAGCTATTATTTACTGCACAAACAATGGGGTGTTATCACCTACAAAAGAAAAATCCATTCCAAATACCGTATATACAGTCCATCTGCTTATAATACTTATAATGCTTTTTCACTACTGTTGTGAGGCTGAGAGAAGGCTGGACAGTGGGTTATTTAGGGTTTGTTATGTTGAGATGTAAAAAATTGTCATTTTCAAAATAAATGCAGAGTTTACAGACTTTCCAGACCTAAGGAATGCAATGTTCCAATTGCTATAGAACAACATTCAATATATAGAAAATTTGGCTGTTGTATATTCATATTAAAGTGCAACTAGAGACCAAAAATATAATTCATACAAAAAATAGAATTCTAGTGCACAAACAATTCTAACCACGTCAAGGTTGCTTTCTTTAACTGAGTCCTAACCTACTAGTACTTGCCTTTTTGGCTACATGAGCTGACAGCTTCTTCTGTGTGGCTTGGATGTTTGAAGCTCTCTAGTTTAAAGTACTTTCCTCAAACGAGCACATGACCTAACTCTGGGTGGAGTACAATTTCCCAGAAGGCTTGGTCACACCTTCAATGTAACACACAATACATAGAAAATTGGTCTTTTGTACATACATATTAAAGTGCAACTAGAGACCAAAAATATAATTCATACAACCTTATGGAGGTAGCCAATATGCAATTAGAATTGTTTGTGCACTAGAATTCTATTTTTTGGATAAAGAACAACATTGTTATATGAGTGGGGTTGCTGGATTTGTACCTCTAAACAATGAACTTGGATAAAACGTTAAAGAAACTAATTAGGAATTTAGTATGACTATTGAGCAAAGTGAGCACACAGAATGGTTACACAAATTGTATATACTGCACCCTATGGCAATATAATTGTCCCAGAATTAGTGTGTGTAACAAGAAGCCCATAAAGGTTTTGCAAGTTTTAACAAAAATAAACAATGAAATAGTGATAAAGGCTCACAGGAGACATACCCCGGTACATAGATCGCTTGCCATTGTCCAAAGCTAAAGCAGTCCTTTCCATCAGTATAACAATTCTGGTGTCACTACTCTACAGTAGAGGAGGATTTTATTATAAAATGATCAACATTTAAAAGGAATAATAAAACTTTACTGAACCCATCTCAGATTCTTTGTTCCTGCCACCCCAGGACACTCTAGAAAATACAATGTCTCCTAATAATGTCAGAGACCATAGTTTTATTATTTAGCTTAAGATTATTTCACCACCTTAGTATGTTGTAAAGGGATGAGATGAGAAGAGGAGAGAGACATTAACAGATCATTTTACAGGTGAATAAACCTTTATTAATTATTTTTATTATAGCATTTGGATCTGTGAGATATAAACTTAAAAAATGTTTATTTCCACATATATATATATAAAAGACTTTATATAAAAGACAATCTTAGTAGAAGTACTGTGTGTTGGGTACAAGTTAAGCCTGGACATGCAATCTCTTTTGAATATCTGTAGTAGTCACTATTAGCAGCTATTATAATAATAATGTTTTATCAATAACAGAGTACAACCTTTTTTAACCTTGAATTAAACATTGGTTATTGTGATCATCTTGTTTGAATGCGTTTATGTGGAGGACAATGATTAGTTTTAAAATGGCGAGAAATCTTTTATACTTTTCTATTTTGTAGGAATGGCTGGAACCATCTATTTTCTTTCAGATTTACTGGAGCCCACAAGAGCCAAATTTCCTGCTTTTGAAATGTAAAGATCCATTATGCGTTGCATTGGATGCCAGTTACAGACAACTAATAAAGTGTTATTACAGTTTCATTAAGTATGAGTTATTTAATAAGATGCTATGTCCTGTCAGTATAAGCTTCCATTTTTTTATTGATTTACTTATAAAGGGGTTGTAGTTCGGAATGGTTGCAGATATGTTTTTCTGTTCAATATTTTTGAAATGCAGATCTGCCTCTGTTCTCTTTATCCTAATATAGCATAAAGAAAGTTGCAGATAAAAGGTGTGTCCATAATTAAAAATGTACTTTCATGACTGATTCGTTTCTTTTCTAGTGAGAATTATTGCACTATTGTTTTTTCTAATCTAATGTTTATTGGTGTATCTCTTTGAATTACAATTTACTAATTCTGTTGGTTTTAGTAACCATAGCTTTAAAAGAAAGGCTAAATTTTTTTTTAAATTTGTGAATACAAATGAGCAACAAGGTTTTCCCAAAAAATTTAACTACTCATATGATATAGTGACATTGTGGCATAATTTACTAACATTGCATTACTTGTGTATAATTAAATTATTCTTCCCTAACTCATCCTCGTGAGTTTACCCAGCACTTAGTACCTCCCATTGAGCTAATTTCACTTTGACACCTTTCCCTGGTGGTAAAATTGGTAAAAACACAGGCACTGATAGTTGTATTCCACTGCTGTAACAACAATATCTGCTGCATCATTAGTACTGCCCCCAAAAATATTTATCATATGTAAAACCAACCACAAGCATGAAAAGAAAATTAGGTAGAGGAATGGACAGAGATTGGTAGAATGTTGTTACGAAGACCAACAAATGAAAAAACAATCTTTTCTGAAGCTATTTAAATAGCACATCATGTGATTGTCACACACTTTCTTGTTTATCCTTACTGCCTGAGTGTAACTTTAAAGGGCAACTCCAACCTCATAAGAACATCTTTTAGAAAGAATGGCCTCTTTAAAATATGTTGATATATCATACTTTGTCCTATGAATTCATTACTGTATGCCTGCTATGCTTCTGGATGCCTCATGGAAACTGAGACATTTAGAAACCTGTACTGAGACTTTACTGAGCCTGGGCATGGTCAGAAGAGGCAGACAGGGGATTAACATTCAGTCATTGGCTGTGATGTCAACTGTTAAATCCTTAACTGAGAGTTACATACTGGAAGAACCAGAAAGCAGAAACAGGGAAACAGGACATTGTACAGGATTTCAGGTTAGACTTATATGTTTCACATTTCAAACTATTACCCTTCAGGGTTTTGGGGGGTGATTTACATTTGGCTGGACTTGCCCTTTAAAAGCCTATAACTTAAAGGGCATGTCCTGCCCTCCAACAAAAAAATGTCTACTAGCAGAACACCCCCCAAAACCTAGACCTCACTAAACCTCAGTAGGTTTATACTTTTGAAATCAGCTCCTGGACATACTTACCATCCCTCTTTCCCACCCTTCCTTATGCATGTCTCCTGTGCCAAGTAGAAGGGGCTCAACCGGCAGCCTCGACAGTGATTGGCTGGGGCATAATGTCTCAGCCAATCACTTTTGCGAGGATTTTGCCACAGCAGTTATTTTTATTAAACATAGCATTCTGATGACAAAGGTATCTGTGTAAGAATAATATAATTTTTATGTACAAAATATTTCCAGATTCTTGTATGTACTCGTATAATCATCCAAACAGCAGACATGCAATTTGTTGTTTGGCCCTCTTACCTTTACAATGTAAAAAAACAAGAGCCTTTTTAAAGAATAACTAAAGTTTCTTCATTAGTTAACTTAACTGTTTGAAATCCTAATATTTAAAGCTTATAAACTGTAATGTACTGACTTGTCAAACATTCCTGATAAATCCTTCTCGTCTCGATCTCCCTCCACTTCTGTAAGGGCTTTGGGCTGCAGTCACTCATCCAGCACAGAGGTGATGTCACCACAACTGCTGGGCACCCTTTCCATACGTGGCAGTAGATGATGAAGAATAAATGTATAATGCGTATTGCCAGTAGAACCATATATAACTTTAGTTTTCCTGTTATTTAATGTATTGTAGCTAAAGGTACATAAAGTCCTCCAACCGGCAGTTAGGAATAAGGTTTAGCAGTGAATACATATAAAATATTAATTTGGGATAACTGTTTGGGAATGAATACTGAGTAGTTTGTACATTTTGGATAGAGTGTGACAGGTTATTTTTTTAGTAAATGAAATAGGGTATTGGTATTGAACTTTGCAAGAACCCATATTCCAGTTTTAGCAACAGTAACATTTGTTGTAGTTTGCATTAGTTTTTTTGGGGGGCGGGGCTTGCATTCATTGTATATCATTGTGTAATAATGTTCTATCGCTTCTTTTTTAGAAATGCGCGCACACACACACACACACACACACACATATATATATATATATATATATATACATATATATATACTGTATATACAGCTTGTTATATGTTAATATCGACCTGTTACAAATTAAACTATAAATCTCTTGTTGCAAATGTGTAAATAAAAACTAAGCCACAGAGCGTGTTGACTGCTTCATTTAATGATTCCTTCTGGTTTCTAAGAGATTATCATATAAATTTGGCTATAAATGTAAATTCATTGAAGGGAAACTGTGTGCTACATTTAGAATTCATCTTTTTGTTGTTTGGGCAAATGCCATTTGCCGAATCTGCTTTTTGAAATCTTTGTATCATGTATTAATTAGAACAAGATAATAAACTGCTTGTAATTAAAGGGCATATCCACCCTTAAAACAAAAAACTGGTCCCTCTGCTGAATGAATTTTTCAATAGCTTACGCATGTGCAGAGGGAGCAGCAGAGGATCAGCTGTCAATCATTTGCTGTTATGTCAGCAGTCACAGCCTTGATTGACTGTATGGAGGTACAGTAGGAGCCAGCTTACTCCACCAGAATGGGTACACTATTTTCTGTAAATATCTTGTTAGTAATGCAGGTAATAAAATATATCGGTTAGGGTTGGGGGCAGGCAACTGACAATTGATAATTTTTGGTTTTAAGGGTGTACCGTATATACTCGAATATAAGCAGATCTGGACTTGAAGGCTGATTACACTGTTTAATGAACTGGAGGGGCTGAATTTGCTAGGTAATGGATTGCTGACTACACTGTTTAATGGACTGGAGTGGATGACAACACTGGGTAATGAACTGGAGGGGCTGATTATGCTAGGTAATGAACTGCAGGGCTGACTACACTGTTTAAAGGGCATGTCCACCCCAAAAACTAAAATTTAATCCACTACTGGCCCCACTATGTAATGTTAAAACCTTTCTTACCTTCCATCTCTGCTCCAAATGGTTCTCCTCCAGTGCTTATCCAAAGTCCAGGAAACTGAAGAGTAGGAGCTGTCTTCCTGCCTCTAATTTGGCCTCCAGGAGGGATTGTGTCATGTGCTGGGGAACCTCCTCCCCCTTCATCCATCCCTCTGGAGCCCTTTTTCCTCTATGGTGCCCTTCCTCTAAACAACTTTCACATATTGTAAGGGACCCAACCCCACCCTCAACTAATAAGTTTGTTGGTTAAAAAAAGCAGCAGAACTCTATGCTCGGTAATGAACTGGAGGGCTGACTACACTGTTTAATGAACTAGAGGGCTGACTGCCACAGGCACTATTGCCGTGACTGACAGTCATTTGTCCCGACCGAGCACTCGCTAGTAGCAAATGCTCGGTCGGGACAAATAATTTCCCCATGTGTGCCCAGCCTTAAACTCAATATTTTTAGTCTCTGGGTAAAGTGGGTATTCACCTATATATATTTTTATAAATGTGCATAGATAAACTTTGTGATTTGCTTCACAAAAGTCACTGCAACTTGGGATGGGACTGAAAGTTCTATAACTAACTTGGTTCAAATATGTACATACTTCGCACAGCTTCCATGACAGTTTTCATTTCAAATTTACTTTATTCAGTCTAAATATTCTTATCCTCTAACAATTCTCTTTGGGAATATAGCAAGGAAAGCAGTTAGCACTGATTGTTTATTGGTTGTGAATACAGAGAACAAAAATAAGAAAGAAGCATTTCCTAAGGGCTAGGCCACACTGATGCGATTTTAAGCGAGATCCGATCACGTTTTTTAAGCACACCCTAGTGTGGCCCAGTTAATGTGACCACACTAGTGCACTACTGAGCACTACATGTGCGATCCATTAATTGGAGCCCATGCAATCTGCATTTTTTAGACAACCGCATGCACTCGATTGCAAAACATAGGGGGATCGCAATCATGCATGCATGGCAACATGCTCCCATGCCCCGGGAATGGGTGTGCAGTCTCAAACGTTAATGCGAACGCATCTGTGCTGTTTAAAAACAGATGTAATTTAAGGCACGTGCGATAAGCTGTTTTAATCTACTGCCGATCTGGTACTGGTGTTTAAACAGCTAATCGCACATGCACAGTCTGCTGTTTAAAAACACTATCAGGCCTGGCATTGGAGGGGGTGTCGGGCCTTGCGGGGCCAGTCCAGAAACTTTAGGGGGGCCCGATCCTCTGTGGTTTTGCTTCTGCAACACATTAAAGG
The DNA here is from genome assembly GCA_019447015.1 of Hymenochirus boettgeri. NCBI lineage: Eukaryota > Metazoa > Chordata > Amphibia > Anura > Pipidae > Hymenochirus > Hymenochirus boettgeri. Next base: position 105,676,114 of record CM033477.1, on the reverse strand, counting down.
GATAAAATACCAAAGGATAGGTGCATAGTGAAAGGATAATCTTTTGGCTGAGAATACAAAATGTTACTTGGGGGGGTCGATTACAAATGGCCATTGGAAAGGATCCCTAGATCAACAAGAACACCATGCTTTGTCTATGTATTATCCAGTAACTTTAACTTTTTTAGTTTTTCAGTGTGAAGCTGAACACAGTAACGATTCTGAGCACACGAAGCTGAGCACACAGTAACGATTCAACGGTATCAGCACTTTATCATTACCGCATGTAGCACATTTTCCCCCGAAAGATCACAATGCCAATGAATGTTCCCACTGGCCTTGCAGTCAGAAAAAAGACAGAATTTTTTTTTAGGGGAGTTGCCCCGCAGTAATGGGAAACATTCAGTCTCGAACATTCTCCCTATGCTGTGTATATGCTGTGTGTAGGGAGAACAATCGGGACTGTTGTGTACACTGATCTTTGAGAAATGACAGACAGGATCTTGCAGACCCTGTCTGCCATCTTTCAAACATCTGTCATGTGTGTACCCAGTTTTAGAAACTCCTCCAGAGAATGTAACTATGGACTGCCCTTTTGACAACAAAACAGTTGGTTCTAAATGACAGAAAATACAATTTTAGCCGGATTATTTCAACCTCCTTATTATGTTGTTTGTTTTTTCTAGTTTTTCCTTAAATGATGTCTTGTTTAGAACTTTTTCTTAAATGATGGACAGTAGTTTTTATGATCTGCTACATAATCAATTTATAAATAATTTGAAAACAATTTAGGGAAATTGATTGACTAAAAGGGAGTGACCCCAGCATTACTCATGTGTTACGTGTGAGTTAGTGCCATTTGGCCACTGGCTCTTAATTATTTGTTGTTTAGACCACCACCCCACAGACTTAGTCTGAGTATTTTTCTTTACTAATATTTATACAATCAATATAGCACTGAAAGCTTTAGTACAAGTGATTATGAATTCTTACTAATAAACTAGAAAGGGAAAGTTTAAGTATAAACTTTGAATTTGGCTTGAAAGACTGCATTTTTGTAGGGAATTTGTGTGTTTGTGCTGTAGATTTTAAAACTCAATAATGCCAATGAAGAGGACAATGTTGTTTTTTACTTACCCTTTAAATATGTCACATGCATTAAAGGTAGGTCAGTTGGTTTGTGTGTATTTATATCAGGTTGGGGGATAAAATACTGACAGGGTTATTCAATAAAAGTTCCTGTCGTTTAAAATGGTGCTAATTTTGCCCCAACCTATCAGATCTTATTTAACATTTGAAAGATAACATCTGATTGGTTGGGGCAAAATTAGCACCATTTTAAACGTTAAGAACTTTTATTACCTGGATTAGGTTGAAAGTTAAAAAAAACAAACTTTTGATTATTGATCAATATTATTTTTTTTTTTTTACTTTAGTTATCCTTTACGTATGGCTGCCATAGTAATGGATAAGTAGATCAGTAGGTGTGTGTTCCTGTGTGGGGTTGGGGGTAAAAAAAAAAAAAAAACTTTTTTGATGATTGCTCAAAATTAGTTTTTTTGACTTTATGCTTGTGAAGATTCTCATTCATCCAGGTCATGGTATATCTGTTGTATTCAATTAGATCAACTAGACTTTAAGTTTAGTTCTTGAAGACGTTTCGCTAGTCATCCGACTGGCTTTCTGAATTCAGAATGACTTGTACAAGAATCTGTGGCAATTATGTACCCTGGAAAACCCCAATTAGCATATTCCAGCCAGGTGTTAAGGCGTGATTGCATAGTGGCTAAGAGGTGTTATAGGAACTCCCAGGGTAAGGTGTCAAAACAAAATTGTACATGGCAGACAGTTGGTGTCTGCCATGGCTTAAGGCTCAAACAAAGCTTCTAAATGAAAGAGAATGACGGACACATTTTACAGTTGATGCTTTAATGCACAACATTAGTCAACTAGAACAGAACCTGGCCTCACAGCTACATGTGGCCATCTGGGAAAGAGTGATGGAGTTCACCAAACAAGCACAGCTTTCTCAGCACTGTAAGGGCAAACAAAGGCAACAGAACAAGTTCTCTATTCTGTCATCCTAGAATACCCCCAAAGTAGAACAACTACCTTGGATACAAAAGGAGGGAAGTGTCAACAAGGAGGAATGGGTGAGAAACTTGTCTTACAGGACCCTGACCCAGCCAGAAATGGAAGTCCTTGCTAAGGGCTTGAATTTTGCCATCACTCCTAAAGCCATCCATGTGGTGGATATTATAGCAACCACAGAAGCCTCAATCCACAATAATAAGGTACCACAGAGTGAGGCAGAACAACTTCGCCTTAAGGTATCTGCAGCCTTAGCCAGTGCTAAAACTCCTTTATCTAACCTGATCACACAGGAAAGAAGAGCCTTAACATCCCTCAAGAAAGATTCCAGTATTACCTTTCTACCGGCAGACAAGGGAAGATGCACAGTGGTACTCAACACCTCAGACTACCATGCTAAGGTGACCATGCTCCTGGCCGATAACAACTCTTTAACAAGAGATCCCACCAGCCGTTACAAGAAAAAGGTCATAGACTTACTACAACAGCTTTGTCAGGAAAGTGTTTAGTGACTAAGAATGGGTTAACTATTGGTATTATTTCTTGCAAAGGACCAATAAAATTACCATTCCACCCTGGAACAGTCCTATTGTTTATATTACGATTAGTGAAGCATGGAACCAGATCTTCTTTTCCAGACAATGTGGGGCCGAACCATGTATCTGGAATTCTCTTCACCATGGGTCTGGTGGGTACCTTAAGAGGTCATTTTAAGGACAACCATACATGTAAAATAAATGTATTTAGGTATTGGAATATGTAAGACAGAAACCAATATTATATTTGTGAATGGGAAGGTAGGCCCATTAAAATGATACCCAACATGGAGCCCTTTTTCCCTTGCCAAGGCGAGTTAGTAATATCTTTGGAAATATGGATTACACACAGGTCATGTTTGGTATTGGAGGAATTGATAATTAATACAGGAGAGAAATATGTGGTCAATATCTCAATACAATGTACATATCTACATTTATATGAAATCTGCCTAACTGAGAGGGAATGAATGCTGTCGGCTAGCCGTAAATCTGGACATTCCTAGACACTCCCGCCTCATGCATAACGGGAGGGGGGTGGTTCATCAAAGGGTTTAAAAATCCTTGTAGCCCCTATAACTTTTTTCATACTGAGGCTAAGGGGACATGCTGAAACTGTGTGTATAGACCCGATGTTTCTTCCTGCCCCAGGATACAGGACTACTTCTAGTGAGTAGGGTCTGTAAATATTTTTTATCCTTTTATTTTATATAACTTTTGTACCTATTGTATGCCATTTTATTATAACACCATTTATTTTGTATTATATGCACTGTCCACCTTTTGGAATATTAAATCTAAAATTTAATAAGTTTTGTCTTTGATGCTCTAAAAGAACTCAGTTAGCCTCTGATAAGTTTATATGTGGTTGAATGGAGTGTTTTGCAGTGTAAATGCTAATTAACTCTGTGACTGCTTGTGAAGGACTGATGCTAATTAACCAGTTAGTTGCTGGAGTGAATGGTGTAGTGTTAACCATTTAGCTGTCAGGACAGGGGTGTGCATAGTCAGCGAGAGTCAAGAGTGTTTTTGGGGCGTCTTTAAGGCCATAACTTAAAGTGGTGGCAGCTTGTACCGATTGATTGGTCAGATCACGTGCCCAGTGAACTGGCGTTCGTGACAAGATTCAAAAGGATAAAGTCATTGATTGAGCAATGTATCATCACCTCTACCCTGGTGAGGCACATCCATGCATATATGGACTCCCAAAGATACATAAGGAAGGGGCACCGCTAAGACCTATCGTCAGCACCATCAACTCTGTAACATACAAGGTGGCAAAATACCTAGCCAACATCTTAGGACCATTGGTGGGAAGTTCTAAGCATCACATCCAGAACTCTCAGTATTTCACAACAAGATTGAAGATATAGTACTCGGTACAGAAGAAACTATGGTGTCCTATGATGTGACATCTCTCTTCACCTGTATACCCACCAAGGAGGCTGTTGATATGGTGAGAAAACGGCTAGGCCAAGACAGCACTCTTACCAGCAGTACTGATCTCAATCCAGAACAGGTGTGTTCCTTACTGGACTTGTGCCTGAATACCACCTATTTCAAATACAGGGATAAGTTTTATAAGCAAAAACATGGATGTGCTATGGGATCTCCAGTTTCACCCATTGTGGCCAACCTTTACATGGAGGAGGTAGAAAAACAGGCGCTTAATACCTTTAAGGGCATAGCACCCAGGCACTGGTTCAGATATGAGGATGAGACCTGGGTTACAATCCACCAGAAGGAAGTAAAAGCTTTCACAGAACACATTAATGCGGTAGACCAAAATATCAAATTCACAAGGGAAGAGGTACAAAACAACACACTGGCTTTCTTGGACTGCTTGGTAGAAGTTAAGGAAAATGGTAAACTGGAAGAAGAGGTTTACAGAAAACCAACCCACACAGATCAGTATTTGATGTTTGACTCCCACCACCCTTTAGATCACAAGCTGGGTGTCATCAGAACCCTGCAACACAGAGCTGAGAACATCCCCACTAGCACATAGGCGAAGGTTAAAGAAATGAAACATTTCAGACTTGAAACTTGTGGATATCCAGACTGGGCCTTTGTCAAAAGAAGTTGAAGGAAAGGAAAGAACACGTATATCAACAGTGAAGGAGGAAAGCAAGACAGGAAAAAGAACATGGTCATCGCATATGTAGCAGGGGTTTTCGAGAAATTAAGAAGAATTTTCAAAAAACACCTTATCCCTGTCTGCTTTAAACCAAACAACACACTGCGGCAGCAATTGGTACATCCGAAAGACCCAATACCAAAACACAAGAAAAGCGACATCATATACGCAGTGCAGTGTAGTGAAGAATGCTCTGATTTGTATGTGGGGGAGACCAAACAGCAACTGCATCAACGTATGGCCCAGCACAGAAGAGCCAATTCCTCAGGTCAGGACTCAGCAATGTACCTGCATCTTAAGGATAAAGGACATACCTTGAAGATTGTAATGTTAACATATTGGCAAAGGAACGTGACTGGTTCAAGAGAGGTGTCAAGGAGGCCATTTATGTGAAAATAAAGAAACCAAGCCTAAATAGAGGTGGGGGGGGTTCGACACCAAATGTGTGCCATGTACAATGCTGTTTTGACACCTTACCCTGGGCATTCCTATAACACCTCTTAGCCTCTTAGCCTTAACACCTGGCTGTGATATGCTAATTGGGATTTTCCAGGGCCACAGATTCTTGTACAAGTCATTCTGAATTGAGAAATCCAGTCGGATGACTAGCGAAACGTATTCAAGAATTAAAATTCAAGTCCATTTGATCTAATTGAATACAACAGATATTTTTTTTTTGCTTTAATTACCCTTTAAGTATGGCTGCCACAGTAATGGATAAGTAGATCAGTAGGTGTGTGTACCTGGGTCTGGTTAAGGGGGTCTTTTTTGTGTTTACAACCATAAAACTATCTTTTATTGAGGAGAAATCTAAATTAGTTTTTTTGACTTTAGTTATCCTTTAAGTATGGCTGCCACTCTAATGGATAGGTAGATCAGTAGGTGTGTGTAACTGGGTCTGTTTTTTTGTGTTTACAACCATAAAACTATCTTTTATTGAGAAAAAAATCTAAATTAGTTTTTTTTACTTTAGTTACCCTTTAAGTATGACTGCCACTGTAATGGATAAGTAGATCAGTAGGTGTGTGTACCTGGGTCTGGTTGAGGGGATATGCCTTTTTCGTGTTTACAACCATAAAACTATCTTTTATTGAGGATAAATCTAAATTAGTTTTTTTGACTTTAGTTACCCTTTAAATATGGCTTCCATGGGAATGGAAAGGTAGGTCAGTAGGTGGGTGTACCTGTGTCTGTGTGGGGGGTTGGGGGTATCACCATGTGTATTTATGAACATGAAACAAACTGTTTTGAAATATCCACATTTTTACCAATATAGTATATGGGGAAAAATGTCCAGAAATTTGCAGATAAAGCTGTAACGCTTCCACGGATTCCTTAGCTAGAAGATAGTACACTTCTCCTATATGCCCCGCACGTCTGTACCGAATTTCATGTCTCTTGCTCAAAAACTGCGGGAGGAGATACAGTCCAAAAAAGCGGAAGAATAAAACAGAAGAAGAAGAAGAAATAGAAAGAACAGTAACTTAGCTTTTTCAAGCCAAATTAATTATATTAGTTCCTTTTTATTCTCTGCTTACAAAATGTATTTAATTTGTACAAAATGTGGACAGATTGTCTTCCAGCAGAGGGCAGACACACAACAAAATATCTGCACGTTGATGTAGAAGCATCTGTAGACCACAAGCTGAGAAATAGATGCAATAAACCTCCATGAAGTACATGTGTCCCAAGAGGCCTATACTGAATGTGTCTGAAAACTGTACAGACAAGCGTTTAACTAGGATTAAAATAGCAACAAAAGAATCCTATTGGTGTACTGTTTATTAAAAGCTTCTTGAATTTAAATTTTTTTGAAAATATATATGCTTTTTAATTATGTTTATGACATAAAACAGTAGATATTTGTAGGTACTTAAAGGGCAATTATAGTGAGAAAATTGTTTTTTTTTTAATTTCTTCTAATGTATCCTATAAGTCATCCCATCCACCAGGGTACCTTTAGTTTCTTTAAATTCTACATAGTCCCCGAGATATAAGCCTTTGAATATGCTGTGATTTGTAGGAGCTGCTACACCTCATCTGTCACTCAAAGGCACACACCCACACAATCCAAAGCTCCCCTGCAGCACTGTCACACACTCTCTCACCCACACTATATGTACCATGTGCAACATATAGTCAAATGCTGTAGTGCTAAACACAATCAATAAACCATTAACCCAGCAATATGAGCATAACACACTATAAAACAGCCCCTCCCCCCAAAAAAAATCTTATATACATACAAAACCAGTGACTCAAATGGAACACTAATACAGTATATATAATACAGTAATACAGACTATATACCAAACAAGACACACAGTGCAATCTATGAAATATATAGACTAAAGCAACTGAAATGTAACAGGACAACAAGCAGTGTCACTGTGTTTGTGAAGGTCTCACTACAAGCTGCTGTTACACTGACTCTCTCTTCAGTGATTATGATCTCAGCTAAGCAGGGGGAGAGATATGAACTTTAGGTAAAAAGTAAATAACAATTAGCAAAGTTAGAGAACAGGCAGAGTTCAGTAACTTACTTGTAAAGAATCTCAGCACCACTTGTCCTCCTCTCTCCCCCTCTGCCCCTCCCTTCAGCATATTGCTACTTTATTCCACACTTTGCTTGCAGTCTAGCCCTGGAAGGGAGGGGTCAACAGGATGTCAGCACTTCATTTAAAGTCCTTTCAACTGACAATGCTCGGACTCTGTATACAGCCCGTCACAGCTTGAGGGGGAGTAGACAGAGAGGGGAGGGGGACTACACAGCTTGGTACAAACTTCTGCCAGTGTGAAGAAACAAAGCCACACAGAAACATGAAAGTAAGGCAGCTTATACTAAGTGATCTATACATTGTATACAGACAAAGTTTTATTTTCACTATAGTTGCCCTTTAATATCCCAAATAGAAAATTTATATGCCTTACATATACCATTTTTTCCTTTTCCACCAGCAATTTATGGATATTGAGCCTGAAATGCTGTCTATGGAAACTCAGGTTCCTGTGTATTTTGCTGTGGAAGATGCTGAGCTCCTCTCTATATATGATCAGACCCTTGCAGCTTCTGCCAGCCAGGGTAGCTCCTCTGCAGCTGAAGGTGAGGAGCTTGGTGTTGGCTGTTTAACACAGGATAGTCAATTAAATAATTGAAATGGTTGGGCCAGAGTGATTTTTGCACTAAAATGATATTCTACTAAACTCTTTTTCAGTGCTTCTACATACAGCCACTGCAAATGGTTTTCAGATGGTGACCAGTGGAGCTCAAAGCAAGGCAGTAAGCGACTGGTTAATAACCAGTGTTGAGGTAAGAATTTGCTTACATAGTAAATTGCTTATGTACATTCAAATCTAGTTGCTTATGAAACAGTGAAAACATTTTGGCCACCCACCTAGTGGGAAGGTCCCCTTTTACCACCATCCTTGTAAATCGCAAGGTATTTTTTTATTTTTATTGCATTCTACAAATACTTGATTGAATTGAGATCTGGGGATTTTGTAGGCCAAGACAACAGCTTAAACTTGTTGTGTTCCTTAAAAATTTTTTCAGTGTGGCTGGGATTATTATCCTGCTAAAAGATTGCACTGGCATTCGGAATATTGTTTCCATGAAGGTGTTTACTTAGTCAGCAACAATTTTAGATAGGTGGTTTGTGTCTAAATAACATCCACATCAAAGTGAAGACACAAAGAATATCACCCAAAGCGATCCACCGGTAAGCAATGCACATGCACCCAGCCATCCACATATTATAATGAAACACGTACATCAGACCAGGCCACTTCTTCCATTATTGTTGTTGCTAGTTCTGATTCCACTGTGCCCAGTTTTGTAGTGGATCCAGGTCAGCATGGGCACTCTGACTGGTCTACTGCTATTCACCCCATATACAATAAAATGCAATGCATTATGTGTTCTGAAACTTTTCAGCATTTCTAGTGGAACCAGCATAACATTTTTAGAAATTCATGTTCCAGTAGCCCTTCTATTTGATCAGACAGCATGGGACATGCTTGCATGACCCTGTCACAGTTCACCAGTTTTCTTACCTTGGATCACTTCGGTCCTGACCACTTCAGACTGTGAACATCCCACAGGAGCTGCAGATTTGGAGATACTCTAACCTAATTACCTTACCATCCCTATCTGGCCTTTGCCGAAAACGAATCATAACTATGGCCCTTGCTGATTTTTACAAAGTCCATAGGAAAAGAAAAGGTCATTAAAACTACTACTAGAAGCAATAGTTTTTCATGGTGGCGAAATCACAAGCCTTAAGGTTGTTACTGCTCTGTCACTTGGGGTGACACTGGGTGGTAAGGAAATATCGCTTATATCATTTTATAGCAAAAAAAGCATATGGAACACAACATTTCATGGAAAATATGCTAAATATTGACCACCTATTTTTCCTCTATCAGTAAATAATGGTGTCCTATTACATTTTTTCTAGGGAACGTCTGTCTGGCCTGAGCAGAGGACCTCCCTACAATTGCCATCGTGGCTCATTATGATTCATTTGGTGTAGCTCCTGTAAGTAATACATTTGTGTATGAAGTTTTTCTGTTATAAGCAGCATAAAACAGACTTAATTGCTTATTGCATGTTCCTCTAATACTACACAACAGCGATGAAAGGTTTTGGACACATCTCATTCAGTGCTTTTTCTTAAGAATATGTATTATATGTTAGATTTTTAAAAATAGCCACCTTCATGGGACACACATTCTTTTGCACTCTTGGCATTTTCTCCCTCAGTGGACCAGCGACAACCAGACGCTAGTCCTGTCCGGATGGGCTCAGTGTATTGGTCACAGGCGACAAAAGGAACATGGTTCCCGGATAATCTTGCCTCCCAATCAACGTACTAGAACCAAGCAATTTTTTCTGGCTCTTTCTCACTGGTCCAAAGCACTGAAAACAAATTGTCAGAATTCAGTTGGACAACACCACAGCGTGACGATACAACCACCAGGGGCACTCAGAGCAACATGGCCATGGAGAATACCATTGCATCCTTTCTGGGCAGAACACACAATCCCAGCCATATCGGCAGCTTCATCCCCGGGATTCAGAATGGGAAGGAGACTTCCTCAGCCGACACACTCTGACCCGGAATGGTCTCCATCAGGAGGTCTTTCACGGCCTTGATTCATTCGTTGGGGAACTCCAGAGATAAGACATCATTGGCTTTAGTCACAATCACAAGGTCCCCCTCTTCTGCTCGAGAACACGGGATCCTAGGCATCACTGGTCCTCAATCTGTAGAGGACCAGTTGATCTAATTGAATACAACAGATATACCATGACTTGGATGAATGAGAACCTTCACAACCGAGAGTGTGCAAAGCTGTGAACGCAAAAGGTGGCTACTTTGAAGAGTCTAAAATAGTAACATTCTGGCTTACTTAACACATATTTTTGTTTACTACATATTCCATACATATCCTTCATAGTTTTTCATCATATTAATCCACAATCTAGGAGATAAAATAAATACTTTTAATAAATATTAAGAATCGTTTGGTAGAAGGTGTGTCCGAACTTTTAACAGGTTGTGCATATTTTGGTTAAATGGTATTTTGTAAACTATTCTTAAAGATTTCTTACTCAGAAAAAAAATGTTTATAATATAAAAGGTCGAGTTAGATATTTTACGGTACTATTTGTAAATGTAAATATAAAATACTATTTTTTACCTCTGCTACTTATCTTGCAGTGGTTAATCCTACGGGGCAGATTCCAATGGTTAGTGTTTTGGCTATTCTTCTGGAGCTAGCTCGCCGTTTTCCCGTCTGTACACACTACAAACGCACACATGCTGGGTGAGGCTTTAGAGATTTTATTAAATAAACACCTGTTTTACCATTGTGGTCTAACAACTTTATCCCTTTTTTTAGAGAGAATAAAGTAAAATGACTCATTCAACAGAAAATAAAAAGTCCACCCTTTTGTGTAGCAATTTTGAATTATGTTATGGATTCATTTTAAGAGCACTGATTGTGTGAGCGATATTCTCCACAAGTTTGATAGGGTTTTATCCTAATACACTTTTCTAGACACTGTTTGATATCTGTGCTGATTCAAATATTCCTACTTTAATGTTGTTTACATTAATTTTGAACCCCTTAACTAAAATTTCTACACTGCAAATTACTCCCAGACACAATACTTGCCTTGGTCCCAAATGCACTCCTGAATTTTACTCCTGATCCTCTTCTCCCACTACCCGCTTGCTGCACCTTCAAACTCTTTTACAGGCTCACACAACCAATGATGATATGTTTCCTGGGTCATGTCCTGTGTGTGTGTGTGCTCTTGTATTGTAGGTTGCTTGTAGTTATGGGGAAAGCGTGTGAGGATATTTTCTTAATGTGTCATTGGAGGCAGTATTGTGATTTGGGGTGGGGGTAATTTTAGTTTTGTACAAATTTAATTAATCTTTTCCCTTTAAAGGGACACTAAACTGAAAAATAACTTGCCTCATCTTAATCTATAAGATTGTATAGAATAATGTAAGTAGCACTCTAATTTGTGTTGTGTTGCTGCAGAGATGTAGTAAGCAAACCGGCATTACTTACCTGCCTGAGATTCTGCAATGCAGTTATGCCTTTGTTAAAGATGAATTGTTCTCTTTGCTGCTTAATTTATGATGCACCTTAATATGAGAGACTTTACTGAGCCTGGGCATGTCAGAGAGGCAGACATGGGATTACCTTCAGTCATATGGCTGTGATGTCAACTGTTTAAATCCTTAACTGAGAGTTCATACTGGAAGAACCAGAAAGCAGAAACAGGAAACAGGACATTGTACAGGTTTCAGTTAGACTTATATATGTTTCACATTTCAAACTATTACCCTTCAGGGTTTTGGGGGTGATTTACATTTGGCTGGACTTGCCCTTTAAAAAGCCTATAACTTAAAGGGCATGTCCTGCCCTCCACAAAAAATGTCTACTAGCAGAACACCCCCAAAACCTAGACCTCACTAAACCTCAGTAGGTTTATACTTTTGAAATCAGCTCCTGGACATACTTACCATCCTCTTTCCCACCCTTCCTTATGCATGTCTCCTGTGCCAGGAGAAGGGTGCGTGCACGCGGCAGCCTCGACAGTGATTGCTGGGGCATAATGTCTCAGCCAATCACTTTTGCGAGATTTTGCCACAGCAGTTTTATTTTATTAAACATAGCATTCTGATGACAAAGGTATCTGTGTAAAATAATTAATTTTATGTCCAAAATATTTCCAGATTCTTGTATGTATACTCGTATAACATCCCAAACACAGACATGCAATTTGTTTTTTGGCCCTCTTACCTTTACAATGTAAAAAACAGAGCCTTTTTAAAGATAACTAAAGTTTCTTCATTAGTTAACTTAACTGTTTGAAATCCTAATATTTAAAGCTTATAAACTGTAATGTACTGACTTGTCAAACATTCCTGAAAATCCTTCTCGTCTCGATCTCCTCCACTTCTGATAAGCTTTGGGGCTGCAGTCACTCATCCAGCACAGAGGGATGTCACCACAACTGCTGGGCACCCTTCCTCCATCGTGGCAGTAGATGATGAGAGATAAATGTATAATGCGTTATTGCCGTAGAACCATATATAACTTTAGTTTTCCTGTTATTTAATGTATTGTAGCTAAAGGGTACATAAAGTCCCCAACCGCAGTTAGGAATAGAGGGGTTTAGCAGTGAATACATATAAAAATATTATTTGGGTAACTGTTTGGGAATGAACTGAGTAGTTTGTACATTTTGGAAGAGTGTGACAGGTTATTTTTTTTAGTAAATGAAATAGGGTATTGGTATTGACCTTTGCAAGAACCCATTATTCCAGTTTTAGCAACAGTAACATTTGTTGTAGTTTGCATTAGTTTTTTTGGGGGCGGGGTTGCATTCATTGTATATCATTGTGTAATAATGTTCTACTACGCTCTTTTTTAGAAATGCGCGCACACACACACACACACACACACATATATATTATATATATATACAATATCTATATACTGTATATACAGCTTGTTATATGTTAATATCGACCTGTTACAAATTAAACTATAAATCTCTTGTTGCAAATGTGTAAAAAAAACTAAGCCACAGAGCGTGTTGACTGCTTCATTTAATGATTCCTTCTGGTTTTCTAAGAGATTATCATATAAATTTGCTATAAATGTAATTCATTGAAGGAACTGTGTGCTACATTTAGAATTCATTTTTTTGTTGTTTGGGCAATGCCATTTGCCGAATCTGCTTTTTGAAATCTTTGTATCATGTATTAATTAGAACAAGATAATAAACTGCTTGTAATTAAAGGGCATATCCACCCTTAAAACAAAAAACTGGTCCCTCTGCTGAATGAATTTTCAATAGCTTACGCATGTGCAGAGGGAGCAGCAGAGGATCAGCTGTCAATCATTTGCTGTTATGTCAGCAGTCACAGCCTTGATTGACTGTATGGAGGTACAGTAGGAGCCAGCTTACTCCCACCATATGGGTACACTATTATCTGTAAATATCTTGTTAGTATGCAGGTAATAAAATATATCGGTTAGGGTTGGGGGCAGGCACCTGACATTGATAATTTTTGGTTTAGGGTGTACCGTATATACTCGAATATAGCAGATCTGGACTTGAAGGCTGATTCACTGTTATGAACTGGAGGGGCTGAATTTGCTAGGTATGGATTGCTGACTCACGAGTTTAATGGATTGGAGTGGTGACAACACGGGGTAATGAACTGGAGGGCTGATTATGCTAGGTAATGAACTGCAGGGCTGACTACATGTTTAAAAGGCATGTCCACCCCAAAAACAAAATTTAATCCACTACTGGCCCCCACTATGTAATGTTAAAACCTTTCTTACTTCCCTCCTGCTCCAAATGGTTCTCCTCCAGTGCTTATCCAAAGTCCAGGAACTGAAGAGTAGAGCTGTCTTCCTGCCTCTAATTTGCCTCCAGGAGGGATTGTGTCATGTGCTGGGGAACCTCCTCCCCCTCATCCATCCCTCTGGAGCCCTTTTTCCCTATGGTGCCCTTCCTCTAACAACTTTCACATATTGTAGGGACCCCAACCCCACCTCAACTAATAAGTTTGTTGGTTACAAAAAGCACAAACTCTATGCTCTTAATGAACTGGAGGGCGACTACACTGTTTAATGAACGAGGAGATGACTGCCACAGCACTATTGCCGTGACTGACAGTCATTTGTCCCGACCGAGCACTCGCTAGTAGCAAATGCTCGGTCGGGACAAATATTTCCCCATGTGTGCCCAGCCTTAACTCATATTTTTAGTCTCTGGGTAAAGTGGGTCTTTCACCTATATATATTTTATAAATGTGCATAGATAACTTTGTGATTTGCTTCACAAAAGTCACTGCAACTTGGATGGACTGAAGTTCTATAACTAACTTGGTTCAATATGTACATACTTCTTCGCACAGCTTCCATGACAGTTTCATTTCAAATTTACTTTATTCAGTCTAAATATCTTATCCTCTAACAATTTCTCTTGGGAAATATAGCAAGGAAAGCAGTTAGCACTGATTGTTTATTGGTTGTGAATACAGAGAACAAAAATAAGAAAGAAGCATTTCCTAAGGCTAGGCCACACTGATCGCATTTTAAGCGGGATCCGACCAGTTTTTTTAAGCACACCCTAGTGTGGCCCAGTTATGTGACCACACTAGTGCACCTACTGAGCACTACGTGTGCGATCCATTAATTGGAGCCCAGGCAATCTGCATTTTTTAGACAACCCATCACTCCATTGCAAAACATAGGGGGATCGCAATCATGCATGCATGGCAACATGCTCCCATGCCCCGGAAGTGGTGTGCAGTCTCAAACGTTAATGCGAACGCATCTGTGCTGTTTAAAAACAGATTGTAATTTAAGGCACGTGGCATAAGCTGTTTTAATCCTACTGCCGATCTGGTACTGGTGTTTAAACCTAATCGCACATGCACAGTCTGCTTGTTTAAAACACCTATCAGGCCTGGCATTGGAGGGGGTGTCGGGCCTTGCGGGCCAGTCCAGAAACTTAGGGGGGCCCGATCCTCTGTGGTTTTGCTTCTGCAACACATTAAAGGGATAAAATACTAAGGATAGGTGCATAGTGAAAGGATAATTTTTGGCTGAGAATACAAAATGTACTTGGGGGGGTCGATTACAAATGGCCATTGGAAAGGATCCCTAGATCAACAAGAACACCATGCTTTGTCTATGTATTACCAAGTAACTTTAACTTTTTTAGTTTTTCAGTGTGAAGCGAACACAGTAACGATTCTGAGCACACGAAGCTGAGCACACAGTAACGATTCAACGGTATCAGCACTTTATCTTAACCGCATGTAGCACATTTTCCCCCGAAGATCACAATGCCGAATGAATGTTCCCACTGGCCTTGCATCAGAAAAAGACAGAAGTTTTTTTTTAGGGAGTTGCCCCGCAGTAATGGGAACATTCAGTCTCGAACATTCTCCCTATGCTGTGTATATGCTGTGTGTGAGAACAATCGGGACTGTTGTGTACCTGATCTTTGAGAAATGACAGACAGGATCTTGCGACCCTGTCTGCCATCTTTCAAACATCTGTCATTGTGTACCCAGTTTTAGAAACTCCTCCAGAGAATGTAACTATGGACTGCCCTTTTGCAACAAACAGTTGGTTCACAAACAAAAAGTTGGTTCTAAATGACAGAAAATACAATTTTAGCCGGATTATTTCAACCTCCTTATATGTTGTTGTTTTTTTCTAGTTTTTCCTTAAATGATGTCTTGTTAGAATTTTTTCTTAAATGTGGACAGTAGTTTTTATTATCTGCTCACTAATCAATTTATAATAATTTGAAAACAATTTAGGGAAATTGATTGACTAAAAGGGAGTGACCCCAGCATTACTCATGTGTGTACATGTGGAGTTAGTGCCATTTGGCCACTGGCTCTTAATTATTTGTTGTTTAGACCACCACACCCACAGACTTATAGTCTGAGTATTTGTCTTTACTAATATTTATACAATCAATATAGCACTGAAAGCTTTAGTACAGGTGATATGAATTCTTACTAATAAACTAGAAAGGGAAAGTTTAAGTATAAACTTTGAATTTGGCTTGAAAGACTGCATTTTTGTAGGAATTTGTGTGTTTGTGCTGTAGATTTAAAACTCAATAATGCCAATGAAGAGGACAATGTTGTTTTTTACTTACCCTTTAAATATGTCACATGCATTAAAGGTAGGTCAGTTGGTTTGTGTGTATTTATATCAGGTTGGGGGATAAAATACTGACAGGGTTATTCAATAAAAGTTCCTGTCGTTTAAAATGGTGCTAATTTTGCCCACCTATCAGATCTTATTTAACATTTGAAGATAACATCTGATTGGTTGGGCAAAATTAGCACCATTTAAAGTTAGAACTTTATTACTGGATTAGGTTGAAAGTTAAAAAAAACAAACTTTTGATTATTGATCAATATTATTTTTTTTTTTTACTTTAGTTTATCCTTTACGTATTGGCTGCCATAGTAATGGATAAGTAGATCAGTAGGTTGTGTTACCTGTGTGGGTTGGGGGTAAAAAAAAAAAAAAACTTTTTTGATGATTGCTCAAAATTAGTTTTTTTGACTTATGCTGTGGAAGAAATTCTCATTCATCCAGGTCATGGTATATCTGTTGTATTCAATTAGATCAACTAGACTTTAAGTTTAGTTCTTGAAGACGTTTCGCTAGTCATCCGACTGGCTTTCTGAATTCAGAATGACTTGTACAAGAATCTGTGGCAATTATGTACCCTGGAAACCCCAATTAGCATATTCCAGCCAGGTGTTAAGGCTGTTTCATAGTGGCTAAGAGGTGTTATAGACTCCCAGGGTAAGGTGTCAAAACAAAATTGTACATGGCAGACAGTTGGTGTCTGCCATGCTTAAGGCTCAAACAAAGCTTCTTAAAGAGAATAATGACGGACACATTTTACAGTTATGCTTTAATGCACAACATTAGTCAACTAGAACAGAACCTGGCCTCACAGCTACATGTGGCCATCTGGGAAAGAGTGATGGAGTTCACCAACACAGCACAGCTTCTCAGCACTGTAAGGGCAAACAAGGCACCAGACACGTTCTCTATTTGTCATCCTAGTACCCCCAAAGTAGAACAACTACCTTGGATCAAAAGGAGGGTGTCAACAAGGAGGAATGGGTGAGAAACTTGTCTTACAGGACCCTGACCCAGCCAGAAATGGAAGTCCTGCTAGGGCTTGAATTTTGCCATCACTCCTAAAGCCATCCATTTGGTGGATATTTAAGCAACCACAGAAGCCTCAATCCACAATAATAAGGTACCACGAGTGGGGCAGAACAACTTCGCCTTAAGGTATCTGCAGCCTTAGCCAGTGCTAAAACTCCTTTATCTAACCTGATCACACGGAAAGAGAGCCTTAACATCCCTCAAGAAAGATTCCATGTATACCTTCTACCGCAGACAAGGGAAGATGCACAGTGGTACTCAACACCTCAGACTACCATCAAGGTGACCATGCTCCTGGCCGATAACAACTCTTTAACAAGAGATCCCACCAGCCGTTACAAGAAAAGGTCATAGACTTACTAAACAGCTTTGTCAGGAAAGTGTTTAGTGACTAAGAATGGGTTACCTATTGGTATTATTTCTTGCAAAGGACCAATAAAATTACCATTCCAACCCTGGAACAGTCCTATTGTTTATATTACGATTAGTGAAGCATGGAACCAGATCTTCTTTTCCAGACAATGTGGGGCCGAACCATGTATCTGGATTCTCTTCACCATGGGTCTGGTGGGTACCTTAAGAGGTTCATTTTAAGGACACCATACATGTAAATAAATGTATTTAGGTATTGGAATATGAAGACAGAAACCAATATTATATTTGTGAATGGGAAGGTAGGCCCATTAAAATGATACCCAACATGGAGCCCTTTTTCCCTTGCCAAGGCGGTTTAGTAATATCTTTGGAAATATGGATTACACACAGGTCATGTTTGGTATTGGAGAATTGATAATTAATACAGGAGAGAAATATGTGTCAATATCTCAATACAATGTACATATCTACATTTATATGAAATCTCCCTAACTGAGAGGGAAGGAATGCTGTCGTAGCCGTAAATCTGGACATTCCTAGACACTCCCGCCTCATGCATAGGGAGGGGGGTGGTTCATCAAAGGGTTTAAAAATCCTTGTAGCCCCTATAACTTTTTTCATACTGAGGCTAAGGGACATGCTGAAACTGTGTGTTGAACCCGATGTTTCTTCTCTGCCCCAGGATACAGGACTACTTCTAGTGAGTAGGGTCTGTAAATATTTTTATTCCTTTTATTTTAATAAACTTTGTACCTATTGTATGCCATTTATTATAACACCATTTATTGGTATTATATGCACTGTCCACCTTTTGGAATATTAAATCTAAAATTTAATAAGTTTTTGTCTTTGATGCTCTAAAAGAACTCAGTTACCTCTGATAAGTTTAATGTGGTTGAATGGAGTGTTTTGCAGTGTAAATGCTAATTAACTCTGTGACTGCTTGTGAAGGACTGATGCTAAATAACCAGTTATTTGCTGGAGTGAATGGTGTAGTGTTAACCATTTAGCTGTCAGGACAGGGGTGTGCTAGTCAGCGAGAGTCAAGAGTGTTTTTGGGGGCGTCTTTAAGGCCATAACTTAAAGTGGTGCAGCTTGTACCGATTGATTGGTCAATCACGTGCCCAGTGAACTGCGTTCGTGACAAATTCAAAAGGATAAAGTCATTGATTGAGCAATGTATCTCACCTCTACCCTGGTGAGGCACATCCATGCATATATGGACTCCCAAAGATACATAAGGAAGGGGCACCGCTAAGACCTATCGTCAGCACCATCAACTCTGTAACATACAAGGTGGCAAAATACCTAGCCAACATCTAGACCATTGTGGGAAGTTCTAAGCATCACATCCAGAACTCTCAGTATTTCACAACAAGATTGAGATAAGTACTCTGGTGCAGAAAAACTATGGTGTCCTATGATGTGACATCTCTCTTCACCTGTATACCCACCAAGGAGGCTGTTGATTGGTGAGAAAACGGCTAGGCCAGACAGCACTCTTACCAGCAGTACTATCTCAATCCAGAACAGGTGTGTTCTTCCTTACTGGACTTGTGCCTGAATACCCCCTATTTCAAATACAGGGATAAGTTTATAAGCAAAAACATGGATTGCTATGGGATCTCCAGTTTCACCCATTGTGGCCAACCTTTACATGGAGGAGTAGAAAAACAGGCGCTTAATACCTTTAAGGGCATAGCACCCAGGCACTGGTTCAGATATGAGGATGAGACCTGGTTACATCCACCGAGGAAGTAAAACTTTCACAGAACACATTAATGCGGTAGACCAAAATATCAAATTCACAAGGAAGTACAAAACAACACATGGCTTTCTGGACTGCTTGGTAGAAGTTAGAAAATGGTAAACTGGAAAGAGGTTTCCAGAAACCACCCCACAGATCAGTATTTGATGTTTGACTCCCACCACCCTTTAGATCAAAGCTGGGTGTCATCAGAACCTGCAACACAGAGCTGAGAACATCCCCACTAGCACATAGCGAAGGTTAAAGAAATGAACATTTCAGACTGAAACTTGTGGATATCCAGACTGGGCCTTTGTCAAAAGAATTGAAGGAAAGGAAAGAACACTATATCAACAGTGAAGGAGGAAAGCAAGACAGGAAAAAGAACATGGTCATCGCATATGTAGCAGGGGTTTTCGAGAATAAGAAGATTTTCAAAAAACACCTTATCCCTGTCTGCTTTAAACAAACAACCACTGCGGCAGCAATTGGTACATCCGAAAGACCCAATACCAAAACACAAGAAAACGACATCATATACGCAGTGCAGTGTAGTGAGAATGCTCTGATTTGTATGTGGGGGAGACCAAACAGCAACTGCATCAACGTATGGCCCAGCACAGAGAGCCAATTCCTCAGGTCAGGACTCAGCAATGTACCTGCATCTTAAGATAAAGGACATACCTTGAAGATTGTAATGTTAACATATGGCAAAGGAACGTGACTGGTTCAAGAGAGGTTCAGAGGCCATTTATGTGAAATAAGAAACCAAGCCTAAATAGAGGTGGGGGGGTTCGACACCAAATTGTTGCCATGTACAATGCTGTTTTGACACCTTACCCTGGGCATTCCTATAACACCTCTTAGCCTCTTGCCTTACCACCTGGCTGTGATATGCTAATTGGGATTTCCAGGCCACAGATTCTTTACAAGTCTTCTAATTGAGAAATCCAGTCGGATGACTAGCGAAACGTATTCAAGAATTAAATTCAAGTCCATTTGATCTAATTGAATACAAACAGATATTTTTTTTTCTTAATTACCCTTTAAGTATGGCTGCCACAGTAATGGATAAGTAGATCATGTAGGTGTGTGTACCTGGGTCTGGTTAAGGGGTCTTTTTTGTGTTTACAAAAACCATAAACTATCTTTTATTGGGAGAATCTAAATTAGTTTTTTTGACTTTAGTTATCCTTTAAGTATGGCTGCCACTCTAAGGATAGGTAGATCAGTAGGTGTGTGTAACTGGGTCTGTTTTTTTTGTGTTTACAACCATAAAACTATCTTTTATTAGAAAAAAATCTAAATTAGTTTTTTTTACTTTAGTTACCCTTTAAGTATGACTGCCACTGTAATGGATAAGTAGATCATAGGTGTTGTCCCTGGGTCTGGTTGAGGGGATATGCCTTTTCGTGTTTACAACCATAAAACATTTTTATATTGAGGATAATCTAAATTAGTTTTTTTGACTTTAGTTACCCTTAAATATGGCTTCCATGGGAATGGAAAGGTAGGTCAGTAGGTGGTGTACCTGTGTCTGTGGTGGGGGTTGGGGGTAACACATGTGTATTTATAACATGAAACAAACTGTTTTGAAATATCCACATTTTACCAATATAGTATATGGGGAAAAATGTCCAGAAATTTGCAGATAAAGCTGTAACGCTTCCACGGATTCTAGCTAGAAGATAGTACCACTTCTCCTATATGCCCCGCACGTCTGTACCGAATTTCATGTCTCTTGCTCAAAAACTGCGGGAGGAGATACAGTCCAAAAAAGCGGAAGAATAAAACAGAAGAAGAAAAATAGAAAGAACAGTAACTTAGCTTTTTCAAGCCAAATTAATTATATTAGTTCCTTTTTATTCTCTGCTTACAAAATGTATTTAATTTGTACAAAATGTGGACAGATTGTCTTCCACAGAGGGCAGACCACACACAAAATATCTGCACGTTGATGTAAAGCTCTGTAGACCACAAGCTGAAAATAGATGCAATAAACCTCCATGAAGTACATGGTCCCAGAGGCCTATACTGAATGGTGTCTGAAAACTGTACAGACAAGCGTTTAACTAGGATTAAAATAGCAACAAAAGAATCCTATGGGTGTACTGTTTATTAAAAGCTTCTTGAATTTAAATTTTTTTGAAATATATATGCTTTTTAATTATGTTTATGACATAAAACAGTAGATATTTGTAGGTACTTAAGAGGCAATTATAGTGAGAATTTGTTTTTTTTTTATTTCTTCTAATGTATCCTATAAGTCATCCCATCCACCAGGGTACCTTTAGTTTCTTTTTAAATTCACATAGTCCCCAGATATAACGCTTTGAATATGCTGTGATTTGTAGGACTGCTACACACCTCATCTGTCACTCAAAGGCACACACCCACACAATCCAAAGCTCCCCTGCAGTACTGTCACACACTCTCTCACCCACACTATATGTACCATGTGCAACTATATTCAAATGCTGTAGTGCTAAACACAATCATTAACCATTAACCCAGCAAATATGAGCATAACACACTATAAAACAGCCCCTCCCTCCCCAAAAAATCTATATACATACAAAACCAGTGACTCAAATGAACACTAATACAGTATAATTACTACAGTAATACAGACTATATACCAACAAGCACACACAGTGCCAACTATGCTATGAAATATATAGACTAAAGCAACTGAAATGTAACAGGACAACAAGCATGTCACTGTGTTTTTGAAGTCTCACTACAAGCTGTTGTTACACGACTCTCTCTTCAATGATTATGATCTCAGCTAAGCAGGGGGAGAGATTGAACTTTAGGTAAAAAGTAAATAACAATTAGCAAAGTTAGAGAACAGGCAGAGTTTCAGTAACTTACTTGTAAAGAATCTCAGCACCACTTGTCTCCTCTCTCCCCCTCTGCCCCTCCCTTCACATATTGCTACTTTATTCCACACTGATTGCTTGCAGTCTAGCTTTGGAAGGGAGGGGTCAACGATGTCAGCACTTCATTTAAAGTCCTTTCAACTGACAATGCTCGGACTCTGTATACAGCCCGTCACTGCTTGAGGGGAGTAGACAGAGAGGGGAGGGGGACACACAGCTTGGTACAAACTTCTCCATGTGAAGAAACGAAGCCACACAGAAACATGAAAGTAAGGCAGCTTATATCTAAGTGATCTATACATTGTATACAGACAAGTTTTTTTTTCACTATAGTTGCCCTTTAAAGTTATTTTATACTCTATGGGTTTTTTTAAGAATGACATTAACGGAGATGTAGTAAGCAAACCGGCATTACTTACTGCCTGAGTTCTGCA
>CM033477.1:105641059-105651059 GCA_019447015.1 Hymenochirus boettgeri | reverse complement strand
TCGTGTCTGCTCTCTCTCTCTGTCTGTGTCTCTCTCTCTGTGTCTTTCTCTCTCTGTGTTCTCTCTCTGTGTCTCTCTCTGTCTCTCGTGTTGTCTTCTCTCTCTCTCTCTCTCTCTGTGTCTGTCTGTCTCTCTTCTCCTCTCTTATTCTGTTAGCAGCAGTGCTCACAATGATCAGCTTCCAGGTTAGTACTATCATTATAAATTGTCACATTACCGTAATAGTGGGCGACTGTATTCTAGCAGCCAATAGGAATACCCCATATAAAAAGCACCCGGTTCCTCCTTACAGCCGCATGTGTGTAAACTACAGTATCTAACAAAGCCCTTCCACATTGGTCGGAATCCAGGTAAAAGCCAATGTGTTCCGTTTAACTGGGAGAGAAGGCATTGCCTATAGAAATGGTGGGCGATCCTGCTGTTGCTAGGGATTGAGACGCTGCCTGTTCCTGCTTGAGAGCCCTGGGGATTAGCTGGAGGAGGAGTTAATGTGTGTACAGTATTGTATGTATACAATGACAGCACCTGGTCTGTCTCTCTCTCTGGAAGACGGAACTACCGGGAAGGGCTCCAAGTGCCGCGGGAAGCCCCGCAGAGCCTCCCAACACTCACGGCGGGGCCTGGGAGCCTGGTTTTCAGCCGCGACCAGCCGCAAACTACCCCTGGAAGATGGAACTACCAGGAAAGGCTCCAAGTGCGGGGGAGTTATCATTAGGAAAAAAACGTATCCAAACCTAATAATTACACTACAAAAATAACAGCCTTTTACTTAAAATGTCATTCTTAGATAGGACTACCCTAATATGGAGGGCCTTGTAAGTGGTGGGTAGCTACACATATATTTTAATCAATATATGTAACTAACACTCCAGCAGATAAAACTAAATAAAATTAACACATAAAAAACCCACTGTGCACCAACGGGACACTTTTGCTAGTATATATATATAGATAACATAAGCATGTATGATTTAATTACTCTCTACTAAGCAAAGACAATGTAGCATTAAGAGATTGGATCGTTAATTGACCTTTACATAGAGATTAGCATACAGAGTAACAAACCAAGGGAACCCTTTAAATAGAAGAATACCTGTAATTGGCAATGAATATAACTTAGAACTTATTATTATTTACCACTAAATGTAACATATTTTATAGAATTTTAAAGCATTTAGTAAGGTTAACATTGGGTCTAGATGTGTATTTATTGGTATTATAGTGACAAGCTAGCCTTAATAAACTAAATATAGGTCCCTGGCTCCATAAAAATATAACGATACAAACATGGGAATATGAATATACTATGCTCAGGTTTGTCACCTTTGCACACTTGTGATCATATAAAATTCACCATGTGATTTCAGGTCACATTCTATTAACTGTAACTCCATGCATATAATCTCTACCTTTACTACAACTCTATCATAAACATTACTGTGCCTGGTCTCATATTATGATAGAGTAAATCCATTTCTATCACTGTCTGCATACAATCTGATTAATTAAGCCACTTTTATAATAATGTCTTTCAACATGAAAAAGTAAAGTTTACAGATGTTTTCCAAAAAATCTCCAAACATGCCATTTGTGCAAAATAAGAGTAAAAATCTTGATTAAAAGAAACAAGTTTGACATATTCGAAAGTAGAAAGTCTGCATTGAATGGAGGCTTCTGGAGCAAACTCTTGTGCAGTTCTTTCCCATGCAATCTAAAGACCCACAGGAGCACAATTTATTAATATTGGTTACAAGAGTATAAATATGATATTGTAGTTTTAATGTCCCACAGAATATTAAGTATATCGTTTATAGAACTAGGTTAGAATAAGGTACTAAGCAACATGTTGCAAACTAAATTGAGGTCGTATTATAGATGTAAATGTAAATTCTTAAAAAAATTCAAATAATTTTAATTAACATATATGAGTATATATATATATATATATATATAAATAATTATATAATATATATATATATTCAGATAAACACATTAAAAACATGAACGTAGGCTTAACATATACAGAAGACAGTTCTTTTGTTACCCATGAATATGAATTGCAAAAACCATTTGGAAAGGACAATGAAGAACAAAAGAATGATCCTACCCAGTCCTTATTTTGCTACAGTTATTAGGCCCCTGCTGCATGGTGATCTGATAAGGCAGGGAGAAAGGTGGCCAGCAGACCTGATCCTTGTATTTAAGTGTTGCCTCTAATATATACACACCAAACACATCACATACAGGATGAAAAATGCTGTGTGCGTGTGTGCGCATATGGAATGGAAAATCTATACCCTGAAATTAAGGGGAAAAAAATGTGTGAACTGATACAGGAAAATGAATCGTAGTAAAATCTTTGCCTAGCCAAAGAAATCTTTGATGTCTGGTTTCCAATACCCTCCAACTGAGTTCTGACAATGGAACGAATAAGGTCTATCATATAGCAGAGCTTGTCTGTCATCAGAGAAATGTTATTCTTAAAAGTGGTATGTACAAAGCAAAATCCATTGTGAAATACCTATCATATACAGAGCAGAGCTGCCAATAGAACAAATATATACACATGGACATGCATCTATTTATTTGTTTTTACGAACATTTCATACTACTAGAGTAGTAGATCAAGAAAATAGGTTAAAAATGGCTTATTGCGCCAGTCATTGCAACACTAAAGTCTTTTGTTATATTGTTAATTGCTGCTAAGAAATGTTTCCTCTCTCATCTCTCTCTAGTCTCGTCGCATATCGCTCTCTCCTCGCTTCTCCTCTCTCTCTCTCTCCTCTCTATTCTCTCTCTCTCTCGCTCTCTGCTCTCTCTCTCTTCTCATACCTTACACACACACACCTGAATTTTTAATATGTTTAAGAGTTTTACCTCCATACTGAATGTTCCAAAATTATGTTCAAACCATAACTGAATATAAATGATCTATCAAGCTTTTCATATTGTATAGCATTTCTACCTACAGCGCATAATCCAGTGACTTAAGGGCATAGGGTAAGCAGTTAGCGGAGCAAGGTTTGGATGATTAGTGAAATAAATCTTCTCTGCAATAAGATATTAATGATGCTATTTAATGCAGACCCATAGTTTGTGCTACAATATATCCTGTGATTTTCAAAGATTACTTTCCCTGAACTGATAATGTAAATAAATGATTTTAAATGAAGAAATATTTAAAGAATAATTCCCTTTCTTGCCTGCCAAATATGGCTTGACATGAGGAATAACCAATTTTTATTCCTTTCCCACCCTTTATCCTTTTTAAGTGCCTTATATTTTATAATGATATGTACATACTAAATATTTCTTAAATGCAAACTTAAAATATAAGCCATATTTGGTTTTAATTGAAATTTATATAGTAACTGTTTAAGCAGATGCAGAGTTTTATATAGTCTGCGTGCCAGCATAGGGCAAGACATTTACTGATAATATAGCAGAGGTGGAGAGAAAGGCAAATGAAAACACACCATTTTATTTCAAATAAAATAAGGGAGAAAATAAAAACAGTCATTTCTGACGATTGCCATTAACACAGAGCATGTGTACATTTATGTCCACCAAACACTCTCTGTGAAGAAGGAATCGGAATCAACTGGGTACCTGTTGACTGCATAAGCAGCAAATTTTTGGTTATTTGTTTGATTTAAAGGGGTAAAGTCACATATCTGAAATGTAAAAGAGGCAAAGAACAAGAGCTCTGCAGGGGACTTAGCCTGCCACCCATTAGTAAAAAAAAAGAGCTTGAGGCTGCAGCTGCTTAGCAAATATTTTCTGCTTCTGATATGAGATCCCTGCCAGTATTGGATACTATGTATGGGGGGGGGGTTTGCCAGCTAAGCCTAGCCAGACCTAAAACAAAATGCTGTAAATCAATGTTATCTCCCACATATTTTGCATTATAGGGTTCTTGAGAAAGGAAAGTGTAACGTTTCCGTAAAAATTGAATCACTAAATTGCTTAATATGCTTCCTTGATTCTGAGCTATGAAAATGCTTTTTAGTTGGAATGTAAATCAACTCACTGCAGAAACAATATTAAGATGTATTTTGTATCACCAATCAGTTTATCCAAATATTCGATTTGCGCAGCAGCTTTTCCCCACAAAGTTCACCAGTTATAAAGTAATGATACCTTGCGGATACTGTAGCCCTCACGAAGCTAAACATTATGTTGTATTTTTGAGATTTTAAATCACATTTGTAAAAAAAAAATGACTGCCAGTACTGTATATATTATGTTTTTGAATTAGGTTTTTCATAAGATTTAGAAACATCTATAGAGTAGACCCGTGATCCAATTATTGTGGAGACATGGGTCATTGGTTCAGTATTTAGATGTGGGTACATGATACATAACAAAGAACAGGTTAATGTAAGATATGAAACTGAGCTGGTACAAGGGGGCCGGAATACTGTTAATATTACATTTCTACAAACCCAAGTGTCATAAGCAAGCGTGTTGGTGCATCAAGCAGAAAAAAAAGATGAGAATGAGGAGGTGTTTGTGAGGACAGAGGGGGGTCCAAGTCACTTGCTTTTTCTTGATCCTTCTGAATATATTTCACAATTCATCAGTTTTGTCTTTCCTGCCACGAGTGAGGACAATCAGACCAGACACCCATTAGATTCTCATGCAGTATTTTTTTTTTTTTTTGTTATGACCTGTTGGCAGGGAGGATGGCAATTCTGAAATCTTACCAAATGAGAAAAATGTCAAAAACTGAACTGACAGCTTATGGTTGCTATGGAGATGGTGATATGAGAAAAAATAAATATGATTCAGTTAATTAAAAGGAACCGGGTGGGTATTTCAATGCTACCTAATACAGATGAAAAATGAATCTTGATATTCCGATTTATTTTCCCTAAGTTCACAGGCATGTCTATCTTGCAAGCATAATGAGAATGGCTACTAATAAAATAACACCAATAGTAAAAGGAAAAAATATAGCTAAAAGAAGACAGATAATAAATAATAATAATAAATAAATTACATTTAACTCCTTGTTGGCAGAACACTGTATACACTCTAGGGTGATGTGTTGTGTATGCCTCTGGCATTAATGGATTAATCCATACATCAAATGTAGAGAAGTTAAACTCTTGCGACATAACCTAGCACTGTGGATTTGTATTTTACATTCCGAACACGCACACACATGCACACACGCACACATATATATATTCCTCACTATGAAATGGCCTTGTCACCCAAAAATATGTGATGTACTGTAAGCTCTCGTAAGTAAGCAATCTCACCTCTTGTTTCATCCTGAGCGTTGTATATGTAGATTTGTTTTTTTTTGCATTTACACTTTGCACCTTCAATCAGACAAATGAATGATATACTGAGAATAATGTACTAATCTGACAGTATCGTTTGATTTCTAGGTCTAAGATATCAAGAAATGACATTTCATACATTTATAGAATATTCATTTTTACCAGACTTTTTGGTAATAAATATGATTGAATTTGATATCCCAACATCAAGGACACCTCGCAATGACCAGTGTTATCGATATATTGTATACTGTTAAGTGTAAAAAAAAGATTGAAAACAATTAAGAAAAAATATGCTTAATATTTAATCTGAACATTAAATAGAATTTGGTGCTGAATTAGGAGGAGGATTTTTGCATTTCATATGGAACTTTGTAAAGACCAAATTAGATTTTTAAAAAAGTAATCTTAAGAAAGTAACAGGTAGTTGGGAACATTACAAGATTCATATTAATACCCCCAAGACAGTAGTTATGTAGCACAGAGCAAATTAACAAGGAAGAAAGCTTTAAGGAAATGAGTAAAGAAAGACATAGGTTCTTCCAGTTACTACCAAGATAGGCTACAATGCCATACTGGGAAATATGAGCTAAGTAGAGCCCAAGACAAAGATAACCTTTTTTAGTTACAGAGAAAAAAAAATCTTCCTTTTTTTCTACTAGACAGTAATGTAATAAAGTTGATGTATTGTGTATATCAATTAATATAACCCATAAAAAGTAGCCCATTCTTCAAATTGTTTTAATCTTCATTTTACTTACATAATCCCTTCATTAATCCCTAATAAGGGGTGCAGGGATGAAATATGGAAGGTCAGGCAATGTTATTTAATTACCAAAGAGACTAGTCCTTATGCACTACTATAAAAACTAATGATATGCAAAATCAAAGAGAGCCGTTAATGCGTGCATTAGGAGCTTAATGTGTATATGTAAAAAAAAAAACTGTGTCATGTTGTAATTTATTTTTTCCTGAAAACACAACCCAACAAAACAATACATTTTAATTTGTTCATGTTATGAAATTGATATATACATTAAAAAAATACCAAAACATAATAATAGAAAGATCTAAATTAAGGACACATCTAGGTGACACATTGACATTTACAAATGCAAGGAGTAGTGGGGAAAACAACCACATGTATTATTATTCAATTTACTTAAAATAAAACAAACTTTTAAACAGTATTATAATAATTAAAAAAAACAATTTGTATTTCCCAATAAAGCCCTAACTAATTCTATTAAAGCCATAAAACTGTGAAATCTGAAGCAATTCTTCTTTCGGTTGAGATTTCTGAACTCCCAGAGGGCTAGTGTGACAGAATGAAATGTGACAGGTAGCTGTAGGTCAGGATCAGCTAGTGTCCAGTAGTTAAAGCACCATTCATGCATACTAAATAAATACCTCTAGCACATTTTAACTACTGAGATCGTTTCTGTATTAAATTCATATAATTCTTACAAATATAGTATGGTGTCATGTTTACAGTTTGACTACACGAGATTAAGGTTCGTACCTTATGAACAAACTTAATAAGACATTTCTTTGTTTCCTATGCTGTGAAGAATCCTTCCATTCCATTATAAGTGACTGCATAAAATACAGCTCAGAATTTGCTTATTGTGTTATATTCATATATACAATATGGTTAATATATGAAACAAGTGTGGTTTTTGTCTTTCTTTTACAAATCCAGAAGATCCCGGGATTTTGGTGGTGGTCATATTTTTATCTATGTGTGTTCCAACGGTGGGACTAATAAAAACATCTAGTATGTGCATCAAATATTAATTCAATCAAAAAAATCTAATTTTCTCACACCAACCATCATAGTAAGGATATCACACTCACTGGCTTTAGCATTTGGGATCTACCTATCTAATATTAAAGTGTGAGCTTGACACATTTATGACAGAAATGCTTTACAGACATCTGAATATAAACATTGCCTTGTGGCAGGTTATGGGTAATGGTTTATATTTACCACGCAACACTGTGCAAAGTGTGAAAGTTCACAGGTTATTTTGCATGGTGCAAAATTATTTTAAAAACAGATGCCATCTCAAGCAAAAATATAATAAAAATAAGGCATGACATGCCTGTGCATATAATTAAAAAAAATGTGAGGGTAAAAGAAAAAAAAAAGAATTTTTGTATATATGTTGTATATATATATTATTATATATGTAAACACACACATTTTCTATCTAGTGGGAAGAGCATATCGTGAAAATCTGCCTATTTACTTGTGTAAAACATTATGAATACTTCCGTGTGTAACAATAAATAGGCATAAGACATTATATTAACCCTGAAAGACAA
This sequence comes from Hymenochirus boettgeri, assembly GCA_019447015.1. Taxonomy (NCBI): domain Eukaryota; kingdom Metazoa; phylum Chordata; class Amphibia; order Anura; family Pipidae; genus Hymenochirus; species Hymenochirus boettgeri. The sequence continues at coordinate 105,643,440 of CM033477.1, read as the reverse complement.
TGAAAAATGGTTGCATGTTCACCAGTGCAGATGCAGAGATCTTTCATTGAAAATAGAAAGTAGACCACACAAGCTTGTTCTTTCAAAGGTTTTATACAAGACTCTCTCACAATTTTTGCTGGCTAGCCAGTTGGGCGGTTTGCTGATACCTTAGAGAAAAATGGGAAAATACGTCTACCTGACATTTATGTTAAGTTATAAGGCACAAAATAGACACACTTTATAGTTAAAATCTCAGTTTGAGAAAAAGTGGTGTTTTTATCCGAAGGAACATTTAAAATGTCAGGAAGACTGTCACAGTTAATTTGTTGAAAGGCAAATTACATTTAAAATTTTAAGTGACATATTTAACTCTTTTTTTTTTTTTTTTACCTTCCAAAAGGGGCAAGCAGTTAATTGCACTAGCTATCAGAAGACATCACCCAATCAACTGCATTGGTTACAGCTGTATATTTGACCATTTGAATGTTAAATTATATGTGGTACCTGGTAGTCAAAGAACAATTTGTATCCTGATCCATTCAGTGAAATCCATCATACTCAGTGCCGTGTCACTGCAAAATAACCTTACCTCAAAATTCATCTCACTGCATCTTATTGGAATAAATAACAATTTCAAATTGGGACAAGGTTACTAATTAGAGTTAACAGGTCAGGGGTGTAAAACAACAGTATACGTGTGTGTGTATATATATCTATTATAGATATATATACAATACATCGATCAGAGCTAAATTAATATAAATAATGTCTAAAACGATATCATTAATAACTGTTAATTCTGTTTTTATTTTTACAATTTAATTAGAAAAGCATTTAATGCTTTTATGCGCAAAAAGGAAAATGTACTGCATCAATAAACAAGGCTCTATTCACACAATGGCTCAGAATGAAGGATACAGAATGACATGTTTAATGGCTGGATCCATAAAAGTTTAGATTGTAATGAAATGTTGTTCCCTAAAAATCAAAGAGTATACATGAATGAGCCTTCCAGCTAGCGAAATCCAGTAGGCGGAATCATCCATAAAAAAACATTCAATAGTGAACAGTGAAATAACGAATGAACATCATCCATTGTCAATACACTAGCTTTACAAAGTGAGTGACTACAGAAGCAACAAGACCAGATGTGGCCTTCAAGCCCAGAAGCAGGATCACAGATGCAGTCTGAGGGCGAGATACATAAGGAATAAGACCCAGGCTGAAGATGTTCGGTTAACACATTGGTATTATAAGATATTTAAACATGCTATGCATAGAGAAAAGCTATCAAATAGCCCAATTTTTCACAGACCATATATACAAAGCATGCAAAGAGAGAGAAAAAAAACCTATGATTTATTGAAATCTCGAAGGAATTCAGTAGCTCTAACACAGAGCTCAAGGCGCAGACAGATTTAGCCAGTAGGAATAAGAGACCATGAGACACTGTACACATCAGGGTAATCTAAAGAGTTGAAAAATTGGTTAAAGCAAATGTTAAGATTGTTAGTGAAAATCTCCCAAAGGAGCACACACATAATAAGTAAGGCTATGTACAGTAAAAAAGTATTCTGCGTTTACAAAAATTCACACATTTTTTACAAGACAGTAATATTTGATGGGGGGGGGGGTCATTTAAACTCACTATATGCAATAACAAGTGTACCCTAAATGGCAAAACTATGGGGAAGGGAAAGATGGCTATTCATATTTTTCAAATATTATTTTTAAAAATCAGCACTTTCTATTGAAAAATATAGCTTTCATTTCTGATAAGAACAAATAACAGTTCTTTCTTTAAATCTCTTTCTGTACCAGATCTGTCATTGCCAGTTATAAGCATTGACTGTCAAGAACCTTAATAGAAAATCTTTTATTTTGTTTGGGTGCTGCGTTATAATACAAACTTGTTTTTAAATATTTCAACAAAATAATAGTAAAAAAAAAGTCACACTGTGTTATACATTTTTCAAAACAATAACACTTTTGTCTCTCTTGGACAATATATATATTCTCCTATGCTGAGTTTTAATAAACAGAGAAATGGGCAGAATGAAGGCAGTCTCAAACCCTAAAGCTGTATTTGAAAAAAAAAGACAGGTTTTTCGAATCAGCCACCCTTTGTAGAATTAAAGAATATATAGAGTTTTGTCTTAAGTGTTTCATTCTAATTGAACAAGTGTTAAACTGTATTAAGTGTTCCAGAGTTGCCATATTCACAGTAACAGCTTTCGTTACACATTTTTGTGAAGCAGTTTCCATAGCAGTATGATCAGTATTTTGCATAATTTTATGGCACTTTTATATTAGGATAAACTATGTCATTTTCTTTTAACGAAACACTGGCGCAGTGAACATAGCAGATACCAGTAAGGTAAGGACCAAATTGCAAACTT
>CM033477.1:105533559-105636059 GCA_019447015.1 Hymenochirus boettgeri | reverse complement strand
ATCTTAACATCCAGAAAGTCTATGCTGGTCCTGTCCATGTTGTACGTCCATCTGATGGGTGAGTCCAGTGAATTTAGATCCTGGATCATCTCTACCAAGGATACTTCCGAACCCTGCCATATGAGAAAAGCATCATCAATAAATCAACGATAAAGCACAATATTCTGAGAATATTTAGCAAGTATATAGGCTTGTTCGTAAAAGTGCATATATATATTAGCATAAGCTGGCGCCATTGCCGCGCCCATTGAAGTCCCGGACACCTGTAGATAGAAGGTTTTCTCAAAACGAAGTTCAAGGCTAAGTTTAACAATTCCATGATGAATGTTCTGTGTCTATTGGAGCTGAACTGGTTACTCTCCAAAAGCTTGCTCACCCCCTGAATTCCTTCTCCATGTGGTATGTTTGTATAAAGGCTAGTGATGTCCATAGTCACTAGCCAACAAATCGTGTTACTGGGGAGAACAACATTAGAAACTATAGAGAGGAAATGTGAGGTGTCTCTTAAATAGGTAGGTAGTTCCTTAACAAATGGTTGTAGGATAGTGTCCAAGTACTTTCCAATTGGTTCCAGCAAACTCTCCTTTCCTGATACTATAAGTCGACCCGGTGGTTGATCAAGCGACTTGTGTATTTTAGGAAGGGAGTAGACAATGGGGCATCTAGGATGGGATTGTATAAGATAATCCCCCAATTGTTTATCAATAATGCATGTATCAACTGCCAAATCAATCACACCCCTAATTTTCTTTTTAAAGTTCTCAGTGGGGTTTTCAGGGAGGATTTTATATGTATGGATCACATGTAATTGTTTCAAAATATCAGTCCTATAGTCCGTATAATTGAGAATAACGATACCCCCACCCTTATCCGCAGGGCGTATAGCTATATCTTTATCCTCCTGTAATGTTCTAATAGCATTCCTTTCTTGTACAGAGAGATTAATAGGTAGTTTCTTACCTTTGCCAGCCAATTGTTTCATAACCGTGATCGATGTCTTGTGAAAAATCTTTAAAGCTGAATTACTGATCGGGGGATCGTAGGTGCTCTTAAGTTTCAGGTTAGTGGATTGGGCCGGGACTGTATTAAATTGAAATTGTTCTCGAAGTGCGATAAAACGACAAATTTTATACATCTCTACCTCCCAGTCGAATAGATTGAACTGGGAAGTGGGCACATATGAAAGCCCTTTCTGTAACAGTGCCGTTTCCGCTTCTGTGAGGTTATGGGCGGACAGGTTAAACACTGGGATTACATCCTTCTTGCCCTTATTACCCCTGCCCCTTCGAATCGGGTATCGCCTCTTACTGTGGTGACCGGGGGTCTGTTCCTTATGGTCCGTCCTGAGCCTAAAAAAGAAGGGCGTTTTCTGTGTCTTGTCCCACAGCATTGGCTATACACCCCTGGCCTGTCTCATCCCAGATTGACTGCGCGTCCTCAGTGCACCTGTCGCGTCATCAGCGTCCGACCATCCGGAGCTGCCTTACGCTGGATCAAGACGATGAGCGAACTTAACCCTCTGAGGTCCATTCCTTCTAGGTGGTCGTCCCATTCGCTCATGTGTACCATTCAACCAACGGTACACATGCAATTGCAGGTAATCTTCATTAACCCTTTTAAGCTTGGTGCGTTTAAAGCGGATGAGATCGTCACGATATTTATTGGTTTGTGTTGACAGATTTGTAAGATAATCTGTATTTTCTGTCAGTTCCAACGTGCTTTGATGTTCAGTTTTATAACTCTGTATCTTTTTGAACCCGGGTCAACTCAGTGGCGACTTCATCAATGGCTAATACCATGAGGTCCATGGAACACTTGTTAAGGATCCCAATCCACTTTTTACAAAAATCTGGGTTGTTCCTTCCAATAGTAGGGATATTGGAGATTCTAAAGCCACGTGGAATATGTTTAGCACGAAAATAATCTGAAAGAAATAGACCATGGAGATCCAGATCCACCTCGCGTTTCTGTAGTCGCAGTAAGTCCACACAGATGTCTTTGATGGATGTGTGTAAATTGTAGTCTGTGTTCGATTTCTACCACAGTATTTTTTCAATATCAAAATCGGATATATTCCATGTATCCGTATATCCGGAAAAAAGGCTTGATCTATTAACATGTTCATCCATAATGGTGCACTACCAATTAGCAGATTGAGTGCCTACCATTTTCTCAGATATATCTAAAAAGATATATCTAAAAGTGCATCTAAAAAGTGCATATAAAATGCAGGCAATAATATCGCTATGAGTATATCTTGGTTTGCACATGTTTACACTTTTTATTATAATGAGGTCACAAGAAGAGGAGTGGCTTGTTCAACACTTAAATAAGCACATGGCACTTGTGTATTTGCACTGGCTTGAAAAAGGCTCTAGAGAGGGGCGGCACTTGTGTATTTGCACTGGCTTGAAAAAGGCTCTAGAGAGGGGCTGAAACGTTGTCGTTATGCATTTTGCACAACAAATACTTTTGAAATATTACTTATCCATTACTGTGGAAGCCATACTTTAAAGGGTAACTAAAGTCAAAAAAGCAAATTTTGATCAATAATCAAAAAACTTTTTTTTAACACCCAACTTGATACAGGTATACACAGCTACTGACCTACCCCTCCATTACTGTTGCAGCCATACTTAAAGGGTAACTAAAGTCAAAAAAACTAATTTTGACCAATCATCAAAAAAGTTGGGTTTTTTTAACTCTCAACCCGACACGGGTACACACAACTACTGATCTACTTATCCATTACTATGGCAGCCATACGTAAAGGATAACTAAAGTAAAAAAAAATCATTTTGACCAATCATCAAAAAAGTTAGTATTTTATCCCCCAACCTGATATGAATACACACACACCAACTGACCTACCTTTAATGCATGTGACATATTAAAAGGGTAAGTTCAGCCAGTGGTCAGTTTGTTTGTTTTTTAATTTCAAGGCATTACGGCTAGCCCTCCAATCTGTTCCTCATTCTGTCGTCACACACACCCCCCCCCAGAATACAATGGGAGAACTTCTCTCACATCCTAAGTGAACCATAATGAGAGTGACAGTGCAAACAGGTACAGTGGAGGAAAATTGTGGAGTATAACTCCACTTCACAGTGAAATAGAACTGTTAGCAATCATCTAAATCAGCAATTTCTCAGCCGTAAGTCATAAAACCTTTTTTAACATGAACTTCTCCTTTAATATTTAATAATAATCTTCAGTATTTGCCATCCCCGCGTCTCTAGTTCGGGAGCTCTGCCACTTTATTGTCCTGTCTCTTAACTCTCTTTTAGGCTCCGGAACCACTGAAACGTAACAGAAACGCATTGGGATTTTGGCAATATATCACTGTGTATGCTGCACTAGCAATTCGACCAATAGTCTTCAATCGCAATAAAAAATGGTGATTGCCAGCTACATTGCCCCCTAATGGTATGCACTGCACAAAACACGTTCTGAATCTTGGCATTAGGGTGTGTAGCCCTTATAACATCTACTGGTCTCCTTGGCATTAACCGGCTCACACTGCTTGTGATCTACATAAAAAGGAACAAGAAATGCAGTTTTTTCAAAAGAGCAGCATAAATAATTTTATTAGGTTTATACAATCAAGTATCTGCTTGGCGCAGTCAGTGTTCACAGGACAAAGAGAAAAGGGACCTTGCAGAACATTTGGATCCTACTTTGTTCACTTTCACAGGCCTTTCGGATATTCCAAACCTGCTTTGGGTCACATGGACAGGCAGATATACTTCACTACAACTCCCAGAATACCCCTGCCAATAAAAGGTGCCTGGGAAATGGAACCGTTTAATATCTTGATTGATGGGTGGCTACCCCTGCTCTACAAAATCTTTCTGACTGTAGAGGATGTGCACATTCGTATAAAAATTGCATTGGATCTTGCAGCAGGCTCCTTTGGTAGTCAAATGTAAAAAAAAAAGGTGTTTCCACTTGCTAAAAAACACATATATATGCCTGTCACATTCCCAGCACATCCTTTGGAACAATTCAATAAAGCAGTAAGGCACTGCGGGAGTTACTTCTGCCTGCAACATCAGGCCAGTAGCGCCATATGAAAGCAGTTCACCGTTTGTATTTTTTTAATGTTCTACTTCGTCCCCACTTTATTTTTATTTCATTACCAAAAAGAGACCATTATAAGTTATAAAACACATTTTGCTTTAAAATGAATGAAGGCCTAGACATGATTCCAATTCAGAAGCCGCCTCATGATTAGATGTTAAGAAATCAAGCGACACTTGGGAACCATGTTTATGGGCACCCATGATCAAAGTTACAGAAGAAGCTTTGGTGATGAGAGCCAATGACTGGGCAGAAGCTCACATAAAAGAGCCAATGAAAGAGCGACACTCAAATCACATAATAAATGTATGATAAGAGGAATGATCACACTTATAAGCCAATCAAAACCCCCTGACATTCCTACATGGTTTGATACATGAACAGGGCCTTGACGTTCCTCCTTAAAAAATAAAAATAAAAAAACAAACAGGTTGTCCCAGTGATAGCCTGCTGGTCAAACGAGCAAATCTCTGAGCAATCAAAGAAAATGTGCAGCTCTCAGAAGTTAAACAGGAGAGACAGACTTTGATGGATGAATGTGCTGCAGGGACATATTAATGAAATGGCTAGACGGAATGGTCTGAATGAAGTTACAGGAAGGAGAGCTCTGGACGGACATGTGGAAGGGGCAGCTCTAGATGGAAATACGGACGGAACAGCTCTGGACAGATACTTTGTCAGTTTTAGAGTTAGACAGCCATTCTGAACAAACATGAGTTTCTGTATCCACAGATGAGTTTTTGGCAGATCCCTTTATACTACGTCACCCACTGGTGCCTGTTGAAAGTGACTGAAGCTCAGGAAGACTTGTTCCAATGAGATCTGGCTAACACAATAGTCCTCCAGGTCAAACTTCTCCTTGGCCTTTTCTAAAGTCCCAAACACCTGGGTAGAGAAAAGATTAACATGTAACGGTCCTGCATTGCAAAATGAAGAGAATAGGGGCTAAAATAAAGTTTAGTTTCTTACAAAAACACCTCCCTAAGGGCAACTCAAAAAAACAATAATCAAACAGCAAATTGCCCATTTTTAGATGAGTGTAATGGTGAGTCACTTACCTGGATATTCCAATCTATTTGATAGATCTAAATTATCGAAATTAAAATAAATTAAGCATTTGGGGGAATGGTTTATTGCTGCACTGTCTTACCTAGTGGGTAAATATTTGCACCTGCACATGTTTATTTAAGCCAAGTTTTTCCTTCATAATGAGGCCCCCACTCCCCTTGCATAATCACTGACAACTTTAGACAAACTGTTAGCTAATACATTTTAACAGTAATCCTCTGCAAAGCATCAGATGTACACAAACAATCCTTTACAGAGCATACAGATCCCAGCATGCACAGCTGTCAAACACAAGTTAACTAAACGTTTATAGCAAATTTATAGCATAAAGAACAGGCACTTGTTACTGGACTCCTACATATGAAGAATAAAATAAGACAGGATTTTATCATTTAACCTTTGCAATTACAGAGCAGGGTGTGTTGAAGTGGCACTGCCAGATTCCCATCCTGCGCGTGATATCACACAAGTGAACTAAAACTTTCTACCTTTTCCTCCATCATACATGGTGTAAATATTATGTGGACAAAAATGTCTGTCTGTTCTCCATGCAACAGGATCATATAATCACAAAAACAGATCAGCCATCGAGGTAAGGCTAAGGCCACACTGTACTGCGCTCGTGCACGCACGGAAGCGTGCATGCAAACGCTCGCGTTTGCGCACACATTCCCGACACGCAGTGATTCGTAATCGGAGTGCATGTGATTGCGCAAAATATGCAGAACACATGCGCTGTGATTTCCGAATCACAACTCAGCGCTCCCTAGCGCTCTAGCGTGGCCCCATCAACTGGGCCACACTAGTGTGCGCTTTTAAAAGCGTGATCAGATTGCAATCATGTTCGGACCACGCTTAAAATCGTGGCCGAGCTCTTAAGATTTAAGTTCACTTGTGTGATATCACTGTGCATGATGGGAATTGTATGCTAATTATGTCAGTAATTATACACGGGGAGTGTGAGTCTTGTTGAAAGAAACACAACTTTGATTAAATTTAATAATGTACCGGTAATCACAGAAAACTGGGTCTGTGCTGATGGAACGATCTCCCCACATTTTGCTTTTTAAAAGTTTGAATGTCCTAATCTCACAAACAGTTCTCCTTTCAATACATCTGCAAATTCCAATATAGTAAACACAATATATTAAATCTTTTAAGACAGCAATCCTTGGTGCTGTATTAGTGCCTTTAACTTACTAAAAGTTAATATTTTGTTAGCATTTCGAACCTTCGCTCTTGTCCTCAAACTGCACAGAAATGGGAAGGTGATATCACCAGAAGTCCTGCCCCTCCTACATTGGTCCAAAAACAGCTGATTTGCACACTCCCAAGATGGACAGAGAAGTGGCAGGCAAAGGAGCATGGGACTTTGTGATGTCAATTTAGGTGCATGCAAAGGTAAGTAACAGAAATAATTAACTTAAGGCAGCTACCCGGGGTGTTGGGTTTCTACCTTATCTTACCCTAAAAAAGTTCATATTTTATTATTTCCTCTGCAAACTCTCATTTCAAATAAAGGGTAGTAGTGCTTGTTTTGCTCATGACATATGAGATCTACAGAAGCTAATATACTTGTATTGTGCTCAGGCTCTGAACACTGACCTGACAATTTTTCTACATACTAACTGTCAATACAATACAGTAATAGTTTTTTAAAGGGCATGTCCACCCCCAAAACTATAATCCCCCCCACTACTGGCCCCACCATGTAGTGTAATAAAATCCTTACCTCACATCCCAGCTCCATATGGTTCTCCTGTAGTCCCCCCCCCCAAGTCCCAACAGAGTCCATATAGGACTCTGCCTCCTACCTGGCCTCCGGGGGAGAAGTTTGGCATGCGTACTGCAGCCCTTCTCCCCCTCCCTCCCTCTCCCTCCCATTTTGCTATCCCTCCCCCTACCATAAAACCCCCTGCCGATATAATAAAATATGTTCTCCCACCCCAGCCGCATAAAAATTATTTTTAGAAAGTCCCCAGAACTGTACTTACCTTCCCTCGCTCCCCTGGCATTCTGAGAAGCCGGCAGCCGTGTCCGTGATTGGCTGCCTCTCAGCCAATCACGGACGCGGCTGCCGGTCCAGCCCCCTGCTTGCAGTGTCTTGCAAGCAGAAGGCTGGGCAGTGCGTCGGAGGAGAGAGGGAAGGTAAGTAAATATCGGGGCACTTTCTAAAATTATTTTTATAGCAGTTGGGGCTGGGGGGCAGTATTCTATTATATGCCAAAAGTTGTAATTAAGGGTGGACATGCCCTTTAAAGTAATAATAATTTAAAAAAACTAATTTTCCAGTGTACATATCCTTTAATTACATTTAAGTACAGCATAATTCAGGTGTGAAAGCTCCAGTGTTTTAATTCAAAGGTACCACATAAAACATTTATTTTTTCCACACATCATTTGCCTTTACAGCATGTATAGCTAGTAGTCTGGCAGAAGGGAGAAGCAGGGCAATATTTTTTTCAACTGTGCACAAGACATGCATCAACTGTGCAGACCCAAAATCAAATTTTGTGTGTTACCAATATTCTCAGAGATCATTGCAGCAGAGGATAGTTTTATACACATTATTGGCCTGTGTTTTGTAAGCTGCTGATTCCTATATAGGAATGTAAATGTTTTCATTACTTTAGAAAGGACAACTGTACTCCACAACCGCATTGTATCCAAAGTGAGAAACAAAACCACTAGGTCCTCCACCCTGGGTTTTTCTTCATTAAGCCAATTTCTACAGTTGTCTTTGCTGCTCAGGTCCACTCCATCTCTCTCCATTAGAGGGCGATGAGGTAAGTAAAGCTGCATAACTAAAAAGAACCCAGGGGTAAATACCTAGCGGTTTAGGTTCTCACCCTGGGTACAATGCATAAGAAGAGAGGTGGGCGGAGTATAACTGGCCTTTAATTCTACTAGCATTATTAACCACAACAAAATGTATATTATTAATACACACAAATATAAAACATCTTTTAACTATCTGGCTATTTACCTGAGCCCAGCTAAGCTCCTGGCTGGTTATGTGGTAATGCACCATACCTTGATGCTCGTGCTTCAACACACTGCCTACAGGGGGAGACAGATAACAACAGTTATATATTATTTTTTGTCCTTTTTTGGTAACAAAGATAGCTAATTCACACACTATGTAAAGCATTTTCTTAATTCGGCGACCAACAGCAAGGTGGTAGGATTGATTTTTCCTACCTCCCAATACTGTTTTTTTAAGGACCTGGCGAAAGCAAATTTCTTCATGCTGGCGCTCCTCCTGGAAATGATAATGGGAGGTAGAAATGCCCTAAGTACCCCATTTTAACCGTTTATTTATTTACTTGTTTATTTATATGCAATTTAATACTAAATAATTTTTCTATAAGTTAATACTCACAGGCAAGTTTATATACAGTGACTAATACAATTAAAACATAGAAAGAAATGTATTCTGTTGATAGGGAAAGGTTGTGCCTCAACCTGAACTTTATCCTGTTGCTCACTTAATGGTTCTGCCTTGGAAGCCATGGAATATCCACATTAATACCCACAGCTGCTGTTAATGTCATTGAGCTTACAGCACTGGGTTGTGTATACAGATGCCCTTAAAGTTATATTTATGTTTATTTTCCTTACCTGGGAATATTGTCTCAATAAAATCTTTAAAAGAGGACAGTTCTTCTTCCCCATGAGAGGTCTTGGCAAGTAACGTGTAGCCACTTCCAAATTTGCCTTTCAGGTGCTGAGGGCTTCCAATGCACTTCAGCTGCCCATTCACCATTATGGCGAGGCGTGTGCAAAGTGCTTCACACTCCTCCATGCTAGAAGAAATGAAAAAACAAACAGGGAACAGTTACCCATAGTGTGTTTCTTTAACTATATTCCCTTTCTGTTCACATATTGGCAACATAATGCTAATCCCAGCCTTTCCATCTCATGTCTCTACCTGCAGATTATGCTAATCCCAGCCTTACCATCTCATGTCTCTACCTGCAGATCATGCTAATCCCAGCCTTACCATCTCATGTCTCTACCTGCAGATTATGCTAATCCCAGCCTTTCCATCTCATGTCTCTACCTGCAGATTATGCTAATCCCAGCCTTTCCATCTCATGTCTCTACCTGCAGGAGATTATCACTCCCATTCCAACTCATCTCTCTCTCCCTGTGGTTGATAATAATCACTGCTTTTTAATTCCATCTCTCCACTCTACCTGTGGGATGTGATGATCACAGCCTTCCCACTTTCCCTTGCTCTTGTTACTGCATCCCAGAGTAGCCTTCGTGCAACTGGGTCCATTCCAGTAGATGGTTCATCCATAAAAATTACAGATGGGCCTCCAATCAAAGCGATGCCAGCGCTTAGTTTCCGCTTGTTTCCACCACTGGGTGTAAGGATAAACAAAAGTGTAAAAAAGACAGAGATTTAAAAGAAAATTAAAACATAAAGGATGGGATCTAAAAATACCTACAAGCAATGAAGAGAAAGGAGAGAAGAAAGGAAGGACATGAAACAAGTGAAAGGAGTAGATGATGCATTTAGGACGACAAGAGGAGGTTACTATGGAGGAAAGAATATATATTGGAAATATTTGTAAGAACCGGGAAAAGCAAATTAGGATGGAAACTTTCTCACACTATTAGTGATCTATCAATTGTCCATTGCATTGTTTTCTTACCTGTGTACCCACATTCTGATATTGCCCGTTTAGTTGTCCACATATTGAAATAACTCAAGACATCCTGTATATTTCTTCTTACCTGTATGTTCGTACCAGCTTGTTAGCATGAGCTTCCAGGAGCAAGCCTCGTAGCATATTCTCCACGCAGCTGGAAATATATCCTTCAGGCACCCCCCGTAAACGAGCATACATGTGGAGCGTTTCGCGCCCAGTCATGTGTTCCAGCAAAGGGTCAAACTGAGGGCAGTAACCAATTCGCTGCTGGACCTTAAAAGGGTAAAAAAATGAGGATTAAAAAAAAGATATTAATTTCTATGTGGGGTACCTTTAAACAACACCACATTTTGAACTGCACTGCTTTACCTTCTTGATGTCCCGCAGGATGCTGTGTCCATCTATGTACGCATCTCCATAACTGACACTTTCATCCCCTGTTAGCATACGGAACGTTGTGGTCTTGCCAGCTCCATTAAATCCCAGCAGGCCAAAGCATTCCCCTCGTCCCACTGTGAGAGACATGCGGTCAACAGCTAGAACTAGTGCCCGACGTCCATATACCTGAATTGAATTAGAAAACACATTTATTGCTTAACAACCAATTTCCATGTATACTTCCACCGCCTATGGTCTACAGTGGGGTTTTACCTTCCCAATCACTTTTCCTTCATCACAATGTCCCTTTCCTATCCAGATCATCATCTTCAAAGGACCACTAACATTTAAAACACCAGTTGCTTTGTATAAAAAAACCTGGTACCATTAACACATTTGTATACAAGAGTACTTAACGCTTTTATCATTTTGGTATATATTTGTCTTATACCCAAAGCCATTATTATCCTGTAAATTCTATCTTTGATAATAAATTATCGGGTTTAAGTGCACTACCGGACCCCTCAAAGAACACTCTCATAAAGATAAAAAAAAATATGATCCTAATTGGATTAATGCATTGCAGCCATATCACAGTCCTTAATCATAAAGACTGTGATACAGTCCTTGCTTAGGATTAAGGACTGTGATACGTCCGAAACGCGTTAAGTCAATAAAGATCATATTTTTTATCTTTATGAGGGTGTTCCTTTGAGGGGTCCGGTAGTGCACTTAAACCCAATATACTTACCTTGTTTTTGCACATCTTGGTCCAGCAACCAACCTGGGGCTGTTTGCACCCGGGCCACTTCATGTGAGCGGTGTGTTGATATCTGTGCCTTTTGACGGTTTGGTCGAGATTTACTGCAATGTTCCAATGAATGGTTTGGGGCATTTGCACCCGAACCACCGTATTATATAAGTGAGTTATATAAAAACATTGTGAATTTATGAGGGGTAGAGAGTACCTCTATATTTGCTTGTTTTTTCTTTAATAGCTAATTAACTTTTTGCTTCTCCAATTATTTTACCTTACTGAGCTCCCGGATGACCAATGGGCTGCTGAGGGTTGAGAGCTGTTCCAAGGGAGATTCCAGCACTTTCTTCCTTTCATCTGCCACATCTCGATCCTCTGGCGGAGAGACTGGGGATTCTGGGAGTGAAACCTGAGTAATAAAAGGGGGGATGTCAATACATGTTGTGAAAGGAATTCATAAAAAAAAGAGAAAGTGTAGGGCAGAGATGTCCAATCTGCAGTCCTTTAGATGTTTGAAAACTACAACTGCTTTCCCTGGGTGTAGGGCATGTCCACCCCCAAAACTAAAATTTAACCCCTTACTGGCCACATTAAGTAGTTTAAAACAAGCCTTACCTTACATTTCTGCTCAAAATAATTCCCCTGCTGTGCCCCTCCAAAGTCCAGGAAACTGCGGTGTAGAAGTAGAGTGTGACTCATCAAGGTTTGAGGCATGCTCAGTACAGCCCTCCCCCCCTCCTTCTCCCTCCCCCCCTCCCTCTCTCTCCCCCTAACATTAAAACCTTTGGGTATGTGGTAGGGCATGCTCCCCCAGCCCCAACCGCATTAATACTATTTTTAGAAAGTCCCCCAATCTTCACTTACATTCCGCTCTTCAGAACTCCTGGCAGCCGCGACCGTGATTGGCTGCCTTTCAGCCAATCACGGGCGCGGCTGCCAGTCCCGCCCCCTGCTTGCATTCCCCTGCAAGCAGAGGGACTGTACAGTGCGGCGGAGGAAAGAGGGAAGGGAAGTAAGAATCGAGGGGCTTTCTAACAATAATATTAATGCGGTTGGTGCTGAGGGAGCATGCCCTACCGCATATCAAAAGTTTTTATAAGGGGTGGACATGCCCTTTAAAGGATAACTATACTATAATGGGAAGTACTTGGGGAAGGGAGGAAGGATTGATTATTCCTACCTCCCAATATCTTTCATTGAGGAGCTACAGCACTTACAGTTTTCATTTGCCAGGTTAGTCCTAGACTATTCCTGTATAAAAAATAGCGATGAAGCCAGGAGGAAGACTGGCAGAATCAGTTTTCTTTTGGTGGATGCTCCTCACAGAAACAATATTGTGAGGTAGGAGTTACCCGGGGACAAGAGCAAGATTTTCAAGGGGGGGTTCCTGAATGGGTCACCACTGAACAAGCCCAGAAGGAAGTTCATGACCAAATACATCCAAATATTCTATTAAATATGGATCATTTAATAATATTATATATTATATTCTCTACTTGCCATGATTATCATAAGTTAGATCAATGGTACACAGGTTCCTTATGCACACAAAACCAGGGTGGGTGCTGACCTCCAAACAACTCCCCACTTCCCAGGGAGGTGAATGTAAAGCAGTTCTGGAATATTGGAGTCACACACCTTAGATGAATTCAAAGTGTTTATTGAAAACCACACATCAAAATTATTAAGTTAGCCAGTACAGATATCCCCTTTACTTTTGATATAAAAGTATATTCATTAAAGGAATAGTTTACTTGAAAAGTGAACTATTCCTTTAATGTATTGATTGAAGCCCGGGAGGTTAAGGCCGCTTTCTGGTTCTAATCCACAATATTGCGCATGCACGCTATAGTGGATAAGAACCAGGAAGCGGTTGGAAATTTTCCTCTCTGCAGCGGTGTAACTTCGTTCCTGGCTCCTGCTCAATTGATTGAAGACTGGGAGGTAGGGCATAGCTCATTAACCTTCCCGGCTTCAATCAATACATTAAAGGAATAGTTCACTTTTCGAGTGAACTATTCGTTTAAGGCTGGGTTCACACAAACAGATTATTTCAGTCAGGCCTCTCCGATACAATATGACCCCAAACTCTGCATAATGGGTGTTCCAGAAGCTGATGTATGGAACGCCCACGAAATGAATTAGGAGAACTATAGTAATGTCATGGATGGCCCCCCACTCCCCCCACACTAACAACATGGAAAACTATGCTGCTCCTGCTCAGAGTAATATACATTAAATGGGGATGTCCTGCCAAATTTACCAAGATATGGTCCCCATGGTATCAAGATACAGAAAACACATAAGCTTACAAAACACCAACCCAAACACAGAGGATCGGATGAGAGACCTCTGAAAGGAAAATGAAAGAAAGGTCACGGGGAGACCATGTCTCCTGGCCGTCCCCCATGGCTGCAGTGTATGACCCATATCTGTCTCCCTTCTTTTAAGAGGGGAAGAGGGGAGAATCCAGTCAACCCTAAGGAATATTTGAACCAAATACTACTCTATATACCTGTAGAACCAAGTACAGATGAACCTCTGTTTTAGGTTTTCTTTCCCCATCCCCTCTCCCCCCAGCAATGTTCCCTCTAACCTCAAATTGGCTTTGTGCGCAGAAATATATTTTCTGTGCGCATGCAAAAGTAGATTTTGTGCGATTTGTACATTCCGGAAGATTTTTGTGTGCGCAGGCCTGCAGAGATGTGTGCGTGAGCACGAGCGAACAGCTTAGAGGGAACACTGCCCCCCAGGTTTTAACCGTTTTTTAAAAAACTTAATAGTAACTATAGTTATCTTTTAAGCACAAGAAATATTTATGACATTGATCTAAAGCTGGGTACACACCATACAATAATTTGGGCCGACTGACCGTCATTTCAGTGTTTCGGTCCGTCGGGGCAAATTATTTTATGGCGGCTCCAACTGATCGCCAACCGTTCCTTCGTAGGAAAACCATAACCGACTGTGCAGTCCTCTATGGACCAAATGATCGGTCGCGGCTGACAGTCCTTCCTCCTGGCCGATCGGTCGGTCAGGAGGAAGAATGAGAACGTGTGTACCAGGCTTTACTGTGTTCTAATTCTCATCCAATCCCTGATCTAAACAATGTTGTCTGTCACCACCTATTTCAGATAAAACCATTAGTGCTGAATATTCAGAGGACAAGCCATTCTTAACAAACAAAAGGATCCAACAGGCAGCACATTAGTAAACAATCACAACATTTTAATATTTGTTACCACATGGTGCTGACTGTTCCAAGCCTTTGTTTTAAATCTCTTCTTGTTTACATACCCAGCGTTTACGGCGAAAGGTGAAGCAAATGTTGGTAAGACGACAGAATATCTGACTCTCGATGATGAGGAGAAAGCAGAGGAATGCAAGGCCTTGAACAGCCATAGAGGTTAAATACCGACCCACGCCTGGTGGAGTCCATGAAAAATAATTCTCCTGATAGGTGATGTCTGAAAAGAATAAAATTTAAATATTTTAAACATAAAAAGAGAATAGCCACACAAGTATATTGAGGGAGAAATGGGTAAAATCATAATTCTTTATAAACGAGAAATTCTGCAATAGCCGATTCCTGTTACTTACTTAATTTATGACAGACAATTTCGGAAAGGATGGATGAACGACAAAACTGCAGAAAATGATAATTCTGATAGAAATCACTGAATGATCGTCCCAGGCAGTAATTGGGCAGTACCAGGAAAACCAGGTCCAAGGTATGAGAAAGGTCCACCAGGCCAAGGGCTGTAAGTAAATTACATTAGAGAACTGAACAAAACAAAGGGCATACAATCATGTTTCCATTTTGTTATCTCTTGAGTGATTAAGAGACAATGAAGTTCATAGAGAACCAAAACAATCCTGAATATGACAGCTGGATAGGACATCAGAGTGCACAAACCCGATTGCATTTACCTGGAATGCTCATGATGGTAACAGACAGGAAGCTGGCAGTACCAGACAGGATGTTGAAAATTGTGAGTCTTGTATAGGCTGTGGCAGTGGAAGTAAATAGGAAGCTAAACAAGTACATAAGAGGAATAACAGCCCATCCATAGAGGAGCAACATCAGCATCACATCCACAAGGTGATTCTCATCTGTGTATGCACGTACTCCAAAGGCTTGGAACACCACCTGCAGGAGACGAAGATCATTAAAGTTTCAATTAGAAAAGTAAAGACTGGAGAAAATGGCTTCTTTATTGAAGCAAGAACAAACTTGGAAGAGAAATGGAGTGAATTCTAATTTAGAGATGGGAGAAATCAGACACAAAGAAAAATGACTCTAGGAAGGTTTTCGGAAATAAAAGATATATTTGCAAGAAAAAAACAGACGCATATGTGATTGTGCAGTTATTTATAGAAAATAATCACACATAAACAGGCAGCACGGTGGCTCAG
Source organism: Hymenochirus boettgeri (assembly GCA_019447015.1). Lineage (NCBI taxonomy): Eukaryota > Metazoa > Chordata > Amphibia > Anura > Pipidae > Hymenochirus > Hymenochirus boettgeri. Next base: position 105,620,699 of record CM033477.1, on the reverse strand, counting down.
TGGTTAGCACTGATGCCTTGCAGCTCTGTAGTCCTGAGTTCGATTCCACATCTGCAAGGAGTTTGTATGTTCTCCCTGTGGGTTTCCTCCGGGCACTCCGGTTTCCCCCACAATCATAAAGACATACTAATAGGTTGTATGTGTCAAATAAATGAGGGACAGGGCCTGATGTGAATGTACACATGTAATTGTAAAGCGCTATGGAAGATGTTGGCGCTATATAAATCCACAATAATAATAATAAACACTAGTTTAGAATATATACACCAGGTATACAACATACTGCCATTTTCCTAGTTTTTATCTGTGGAAAAGAAGTTTAATGTATTATGGCTGTGTGCACATGATGCAATTTTTAGGCCTGTTCGACCGATAGTTCAGTGTATTGACGAATTGGCGGTCAGATGTGTCGGAAATCCACAGGCCTTCTTTTGGTCCTCTAAGGGCCTCACAAACGGTGGCAGCAAACTGTTGGCTGCGGCTACTTTTGTCGCAACCAACAGCCCTTTAGACTGGGCTCTATAGCTACAAATAAGATTTTCAGTTGACTGATTTATACATAATAGTCATCACATAAGGAGTAGGAGCACAGAGCAAAATAAAAACCCAAATCAAGATTCCCCTTCATTTAAAGGACTGTATTGCCCAACTTCCACCACCCCATTTCTCAATCAGCAAAGCTCTTATTGCAGAGCATGCAGTCTCAATGGTTATACCCTAGGTAGAAGTGGGCTGGAGCAAAAATACTACAGTTGTCCATAAAGCAAAATCTTGTGATTTAGGTGCTTCTTCCCGAGAGCCCCCATTTTACTCACCAGCATGAAAGTGCAAGGGATCAGGAAGTTGAGTAAATCCCAGGTTAGAGCAGACAGCCAATAGCTGAGGGAAGAAGCTCCGCTTACAAACTGCACGTGCTTGGACTTTACTGCTCTCTCTCCAACCAACAAAAGGGAGAACGTACTTGCTAGAGAGGCCATTCCATACAACAGGTTAATGGCTATGGCAAATCCAGTCTGACCTCTGCAACAAAACACAATTATAAGCACAGGGCACAACCATACCCACCAATTCTGCTTAACACACACAATCTGATTTTCTTTTATGTAGTTTAGTACAATAAGCAGCTTTACCCCATATAAACCCATGACTGTAATGCTGTTGTTCATAGTGTTAATTAAAATCAAGGGCCAGACAAGAATTGGCAGAAAAGAACACTAGAGCCTGTTACAGAATTACACATTTTATATAAAATATATCACCCGCCCACTCATTGTCATTGGTTACAAAATGTTCTAGAGTCTGTTTAAATCCTTACTCTTGCAGTTGATCCTTTGCAGTCTCAGTAGTGTTTCGTGGTTGGGGATAGTTGGTTACAGAGATATAAGCCTCGGGTCCAGCGATCAACCGAAAAATAGCATTATCAACAAGGGCAAGAGAAGCTGCAACTGCATGGAAAGCCTGGTTATTGAAACGAGCGGTGATACTGATCCAAGAATCAATGCTCTGAATCTCAGCCGCGCACAGACAGTGTTCGGCAAACAATGCTCCTTCATCTGTGGCTTTAGCCAGCAAATAGCTGTCAAGATCATCTGATGGAAAAGAAAAACCCAAAAGTGAAACAAAGTAGCCCAGACAGGAAGTTGAGCGAAACATCAGTGTCCTACCATTAAAATGGCATCACGTACCTAGCACCTCTTGCGGCTGTGCCAGCTGTCCAGGAAGCTGATCTCTGAAGCTTTCAGCCAATCTCTGTATCAAGTTTGAGGCATTAGGAGGAATAGAATAGGGCACCACGGTGTGCCCATAGGGTATTAAGTTTAACTCCAATGATGTTGAGTCTTGAGGACCAGGGAATGTTTTTCCAACCACTAACGCTAAAGTAGTGAAGACGAGTGGCACCAGGAACTGACCAACAACCATCTTCCAGTTTCGCCAGCTGAAAGCTGCTCTCTTCAGAAACAGAGCATAAAACTGCTGACACCACAGTTTACACTGGAAAGAAAAGACGAGAGAAAAAAAAAGAATAAAACAGGTATAAAACAACACTACCACAACATTAACACCTAAGGTACCTAAAGGTACTAACGGTAAAATGTATTGACCCAGCAATGTTTAGACTTCATTGCTCTTCTAATTGAAGGACCACACTCTAACCTATTCTTTTATGTTCCTTTTAGTCACTGTCTCTCACCCCGCCATTTAGTTTGATGTTAGAGCAATCCTCTGTAATTAGGGTGCCGCTGTCCTCAGTACAGTCGCTCATAGAACAAGATTCCTCTGCTCCCCAGTCATTGGTGCGTCTCTCATGTTGATATTGAAGAGGAGGGAGATGAATAGCCTGGATATCCAGACTGGTGTCCACAAGCTTTCCCACACTATTAAAAAGCAAATATAACTCCTTAAAGAAAAGCAGGAACCATTCACAAGAGTTTAGCAGATAAAGTAGAACCCCCTAGCATGGGAATTAGTCAGTTGTGAATGCGGCGTAACTAGCAATCACTGGCTTCCCCCTACAAAAATATGATGGGGCCCCTATCCGTGATTTATCCAAATTGGTCTTCTGGGAGAAGGCTTTATCTTGGCTCCCAGACCCCCCTGCGTTTCCTCCCCCTAGTAGTTAGCCCTGGTTGTACTGATCAATACAAGTAAGAAATGCTCACCGTAGGAATACTTCTTCCATCGTAGTAACAGATGCCCCATAACTAGCGATACCCAGTTCTTCGCGACGGAGTTCTAATTCCGAAAAGAGAGGCTGAAACCTGTAAATGAAAATACAAAGGAAGAAAAGATTAATGGAAAAAGGCAAAAGAGAAAGTGTGTAGAAGAAAGGAAAAGTAACAATAAAACAATACTTGGTGTCTGGACTTTTATTCACGTGAAATTGCTTTTATGTCACTGTGTGTGTGTAGCTCCAAGGTCATTGTTTTCTGAAGGGGAGAAACAGCAGCAATAGCTATAGGGCTTTTCGTTATTACCCGCATTGGAGATAAATGTTTGTAATGGAAAAGCAAAATGAAGAAACTTTCCAACTAATAATCCAGAAGGGCCATCTATTACAGAACATGTTCTTTAACAGGGAGTAGGCAGAGATTTTCTTTTACCTGTGCGTGCTCTCCTTGGGAAGAATATAAGACAGTTCTGCCCCTGCATTGCTCTCCATAGTAGCATTGGGTACATAGCTGGTAATAAGATGGGTGACTTCACCAACTCGGCAGTGTGGCTCTTTCACCATGACCATGTGGTATCCAGCACCTGTAAATAGGCAACAGAAAAAAGGGACATTATTTGATCCCTATCTGAATGTGACCAATACGCTTCACTCTCTCTTAAAAACCGTGAGACCAAAGGTGCCCAGTATTTTAATTACCTATTGTACGTGTTCCACTGATTGAATCAGGTCCCCCCATTATATTCTAAGGGACTTTAACACAGCAGTGGCTAGATGCTTTGGGGGTAAAAAATCTAATTTTGGTCATATATATCATATTAGCAGCTTCTCCCCTTTTACCTTCCTTTATATACATACAATCAGAAAATGTAATATCCATTTAGGTTGTTTTATAGTGAAGGCTTTAAAGCACAGAAACAATCCTAGCTCCAGCAGTCAATAGTAGTTTTACACAGATCTTCTATAGGGATGAAGCCCAGTTCCAAGTCAAACTCGGTTGTGGAATTTTCAGATTGTGGAATTTTTTTAAGAATTTTCCCTACTTCAATTTTGAAAATTTAAGAATTAGTGATTTTCAGAAATTCAATTTCAATTTGGAAATGATTAAATATGCAATGGTGATTTAGAGAAATATTGAATATATGAACCCTCAATTCAGGATACACGGACCCTCGATTTCAAATATGGGATAAATATCAAATATGCGAGCCCTCAAATACGAATATTTTCGAAAATAATCGAATATTCTATGCGGAACCTCCAAAATAGCATGCACGTGAAGAGTTTTTTTGTTTTGGTTGTGTGTACAAATTCATCCAGATTCCTGAGCCATTAACACTAACGTACTTTTTATATTTACACCTTAAATTTTTATCTACCACTGATTATGGGTCAGTCTTTGGATTTTAGTATTTTTCTGGATATCCGATCTGGAACGGAACGCAGCAGTTTTGAACATCCCTTATCCTCTACCCTCTCACCATATTTCCTTTTAAGAAAGAGCGACGATCCGCAGCACTGCAGCTGGCCCTGAGCCAAGATGGCGATTCGGTCCCCCAATAGATCCGCCTCATCCATGAAGTGAGTGGTGAGCAGGAGCGTGCGATCGTGCTTGTGCTGGCGGAGGAGTTCCCATGTGTCTCTGCGAGAAGCCGGATCCATTCCTGATGTCGGTTCATCCAACATCACAACCTGTTTTAATAGAAAGTTGAAAGTTTAATTCCTTCCACAACAGCTTAACAGGTAACTTCACCCCCCTTACATAACATTACAACACGCCTCTAACCTTGGATCCTCCAATCAGAGCAATGCCGATTGATAGCTTGCGACATGTTCCTCCGGAGAGCTGAGTACTAAGAGCATTGCGCTTTTCTTCCAGTCGCAGAATCTGAAGTATCTTCTCTACCTCATCAGGAACAGACCAGCGTGGACAACCCTTCAACTGATAAATGCAGGAAAATCTAGATTTAGGCACAGGATGGACAGCTATGCCACAGGGGGTGCATACATTAATAGTAATGGAAACATTCAGACAGAACAAACCATCAGCATCAACTAAAAACTGAGAAACATACTCTCACTGCCCTCCCTCCAGCACACAAGTCTAATGTGTGTTTTAGTTAGAACTTCCCCTTTAAAGTTTTTTAAAACTTTACCTTTACTAAAAATGATTCAGCCAGCCATTGATCTTCTTCCCCTTATCTTTTTGATCCTTACCCCAGCATAAAAGTGCAGGTGCTCCTCAACGGTAAGACCCTGGAACAGGACATCATGCTGGGGACACAATCCCAAGCTACGGCGAATCAGAGATGTGTCTCTTGTGATCTCATAACCTCCAATGTAACATTCACCAGATGTTGGGGGGGAGAGGCCTGGTAAAGAGAAAAGATGGATGCAAATGTGGCTAGAAAATGGCTATAAAGAGAGTGACTGTCTGCAAACCTATGGAAGGTTTAACATGGCAGACAGGAAATAATAAACTAAATAAAAGAAATCCCTATTTCTCTGATTAATACCTGTCAGCATGGAGAGGGTGGTGCTCTTTCCAGCACCATTGTGTCCCAACAGCACTGTAATCTGCCCTTCATACATGTTAAGAGTGAGATCCCGCACAGCAATGCGCTTCTTACCACTTACACGGTACATCTGTGGGAGAGAAGTACAGTAAACACACAGCAACACAGAGTATAAAGAATGGCTCGCAATTCATTTAATAAATATACAACAGAGTCACATATGTCCATATGGAAGATCCAATCTCAAGTTACCTTTGTTAAGTGCTTTATGCGGACACCTGGTATCAAATCAGATGGTTCTTCTTCCAGAAATTCTCCTTTCAGTGCCTTTTCAGGGTCCTCATCATCCTCCTTCTCTAGCCCATCTACTAACCGTGGGGTACCACACCAATACGAAGGCTACAGGAGAAAAACAAAAAGAATCAATAGATAAGATGTTATAGTTTAACAGAGTCATTGATCTAAAGCTGGGTATACACATGAATGAGAAAGGGATCATTCTGTCGGATCGCCCCTTCCTTGACGATGTGTGTACCTTACAAACAAGTGTTCCTGATGCTGACGAACGTTCACCGTCGGCATCGCTCGTTATGTTGGGAAAATTTCCCCTTTGGCTGTGGTCGGCCCCCTGTACTACACTTTAGTCAGCCACAGTCGTGGGAAATATGTCAGTCCCCAATGTTCTCCCTATACTGTATATAGTAGCCTCATCTCCAATAGTGTGTACCCAGCTTTACCTAGATGTAAAACAATCTCATGCTACAAAGAATACCCTATGGAACACCTAGAGGGGCAGTTACTACAACCATATACAGAGATCCTGTCAACTTATTTATATGGCAAAAAGAATTACAGAACATGGGTGAAGTAAACTGGCCTCTTGTCATTTATTAAGGATCACCACACTCTATATATATCTTTACTGATTTATCCCCCCTGTTCCCATCCCTTTAATTTCACCTAATAAAAAGAGCACATAAAATCACACTAACTATTAGACTAAAGGTTAGTACCCTTACTAGTACCCTAACTAGGGTTCAATGCTTATTTCAATACAATGGATGGTGCAATCTAATTTCTCTCATTCATTGGTTGAGAAATCTAACTTTAAAAAGGGATTCAGTATTTTTCCCCTACATGCTTTGAACCTTATTCTTTGGAACCTCTGCAGCATCTCCAACGATTTTAATAAACATCTGAATTCAGGATATAATATGACAATATAAATATGCTGGAAAATATTTAATGGACCTGAACTGATTGTACTATATTGGAATTGTACTATTGCTATTGTTGCATGGTTCTTTCTCTGCAGTTTAAATAGAAATATAGCCAAGTATTTAACAGGCCAGTTCATCCTGATAACGAATCAATAGGAACTACCGTATTCAGTTAGGCAGAGCATCTGGAACATAAGCCAATTTGTAGTCTCAGCCTGTTTTCCTTAGCAGTATGAAAAAGTTTTATTAGCTTTCAGTAGTTAATTTACTACAACTCCCAGCTTACTTTGAGATACTGAGAGCTTGTTATCTTTGATATGACTGAATCAAAGATAATAACTTGCTAGTGCCATAAGCAGAAAGCCTTTACACTAGAGCACATCAATCTATTTTGCTGAATAAGCTTCAATCTGCTTTCCTTAAATAATCCACATTGTATCTTGACAGTGCAGCCTCTTCCGGACTTCCTGTCTGGGTTTACAATATGCTGACACTTGTCAAAAAAACTGTAAATGTAACTAAACTTTTTACTGTGTCCTTTGTTATAGCTATTTAACACATTTGCCTACATGGCTAAAAAAGAACAGTCCAATTAAAACACGTCTTTATTTAGCTGAAATAAAAGGTGTTATTCCACGTGGTAATGAATATTCAGTACAGTGGAGAAGCCACAATTCAAGAACCAAGAAGAAGATGCAGGCTGTGGTTACAGAAAAGTCAATGAACAAAGATGTCAGTCACACCAACCAGACAAAGGTTAAGTAGCAGGTCTCACCAAGAAGCAGAAGTACCAGGGTTGGGGTACACCATAATCTCCAGGCATAACAGACTCAACGTACCACCCAATGAGGAAATAGAGAACGGAATCAAACAGCAACATCTGCAGAACCTGACCCAATGTGAAGTTATCATCCACACTGACTGGAGTGAAGAGATTGGACCACTGAGCTCCTGTTCCTAAAATATTAACAATAAGAAAGATTCAATATTGAAGGGTATGTCCAGCGTTTTTTTTAACTTTCTTTTATTCAGTTTAACTGAAGAATGGGAGGTAAATGAGCTATGTCTTACCTCCCGTTCTTCAGTAAAACCTGCAGGAGAGAAGAAGAAACTAACTGCAGATCGATCCAGCACTGCCCTCAGTCTCCGACGTATCCCCAGTCCCTTGCATTGTGCGCGCATACAGTGCAAGAGGGCGTGAACACATCAGAGAATGTGAAAGTAGCTGTAGCGATGCGCAGTCAGTTTCTCCTTCTCTCCTGCAGGTTTTACAGAAGAATGGGAAGTAAGACATAGCTCATTTATGCATTATGTTGCTTCTTCACTACATCTCAATGGGGGACGACATCAATTTAATAAAGTAATAGAAATATTGTCTTCCAGCACTTACCTTTACCCTCAAACATTCCAATGAGTTGAGCTCCCATGGCCATGCCAACGTTGGAAAGAAGACAAGATGACAGTTTTGCGCTGTGATTCAGCTCATCATACCATGGAGAGATGAAGAAGTACGGAATGTAGGAGAAGAAATACAGAAAACCACCTGCTGCTGCCGCTGTATTTGCTATGGAGGAAAAGAGGTGAACATGTTTACCAACAGAAACAGCCTGTGTATTTTAAAGGGTATGTCCACCCTAAAACCTATATTTTTCTATAAAGTAGTTCCCCCCCTCCCAACCCCAATCACATTGTCTGTTTCTAAAAAAAAAGATAAAGGGAACATTATTTACCAGCCTGTGATCCCACGGCCTCAGCCTCCAATGCAACTTCCAGAAATAGTGTTACATTGAGGGCTTGGCTGCAGCCGCGCCTGTGATTGGTTAAGAGGCAGCCATCACAGACATGGCTGCTAGCTATTGAAACAGCTGAGGGATCCCAGGTTGGTAAGTAAGTTTTTTCTATCTTTTTTATCAAACTAACCATGTGGTTCGGGTTGGGAGGGGGAGAGCTACACTACTGAAAAATGATATTACGCTACACTAAACCTACAGACCCTTAATGGAGGGAGGAAGGGGGTGAATCACTTCACAGTGTTTGTCTGCATTACCTCCCAGAGGCAAGAGAAGAGGCAGAAACCTTTTTTACAGGAAGACAGCTCCTACTCTTCACTTTCATGGACTTTCGACAAGCACTGCAGAGGAACCATTTGGAGCAGAGGTATAAGGTAAGAGATAGAGGTAAGGATTTTTTAGCACTACAATGGGGCCAGTATAGGGTTAAATTATAGTTTTGGGGGTGGTCATGCCCTTTAAATTCTTTAAAATCGCTGCACCAAATCCAAAATGCTAATCTGAACCCCAAAACAACAACATAATCCCTATTTACATATGCATTTTATGTTCATATTCAAATGTGCGTGCGGTCACCCAGTTGCAAAAAAAAAAAAATAGTTCTCTTGTATGGTAGACACCATACAACTTTTCACCTGACCGATTCAGATGAAAGAACGGTCGCTCCCGTCCCAAAACCCATACAATTATTTTGGCCCGATTGACTGATACATAGAACTATCAGTCAATCGGACCGAAATATTGCATGGTGTGTACCACCCTATAGAATGTCAAATGACAACAAGGGAGTGAAATCCAATAGGCTAAGGCTGGGTACACACATTGATTGATAATTGATAAAGGGCCAATCAAGTGGATACCGATGGGATCAGTGCTCTCTTGATCATATTTCTACAGGAAAAACGTCCGTTTCCGATGCTGACAAAAGTTTGGTGTTGTAAAATGGAAGTTACACACCTAAAATTTCCCTCAGCCATGGTCGCCTCTCTGCCAGGTTATGTAGCAGTCCCAAAGCAGGCATCCCACCCCTCCCGGGAATCTCCCGGATTTTGGGGTGGTCTCCCGCACACCCATGAGACCAACCCAGAGACTCCCGCGACCCGAACTTACCTGGCAGCTCCGCCTCCGGAACGCATTCTTTTCTTTGGCACGCCTCTTCTGTGACGTAATTTACATCACGCTCCCCCTAACCACGCCTCTTCTGTGACATAAATTACGTCACATGTAGTGGCCTGCCCATAACCCCGTCCCCTTTATGACATCATTGACGTCTGCCTGCCCTAGCTCCACCCCCTTTATGATGTCATTGACGTCACGTCAGTCAGCTCCGCCCCCTTCTTCCCACCCTGCCCGGAAGCCAAATTCGGCAGGGTGGGATGTCTGCCAAAGGATCTCCCAATAGTTTATATAGGGAGACCAGTTTGGGGCTGTGTGTAGCCACATCTTTGACAGATGACAAAGTATCTGATTCTAATCTGTAAGATTCTGTCTGTCATCTGTCAAAGATTGGTACGGTGTGTAACCAGCTTTATGCTGAGGATCTGCTAAAGGATGTGGTACATCCGTCATATTCCCAATTGAATAATGGATAAGATGGAGCCAAGAAGAAAACAGAGAAAGTATGAGAAGCGTATAGTTTTACCTTTGGAGAAGAAACTGCTGATCATAAAGCTGAAGCTGATGGTGGATATTGCAAACACCATGAGATAAACAAACACCAGAGTGGGGTCACTGCGGGTAAGGACGGCACCTTCACTGCTGGCCTGAGAGAATGGTACAGATAAATCAAAGGATTAACTTGATAGCCAAGCACACACAGAAGGGAAAAGCAACCTGTAGCCCTTCAGGTAATAGAAACTACAATTCCCAGCAATCCCTAATGCTGCTTTTACAGAGAGTGGTGTCTCCTGGCTGCTTATCCTTCACAAACGCAGTATCCCTAATAAAACATTGACTAATAAAAGAGCCGTACTGCAGTTAACAGAATCAGCCACATGTCCTATAAAGTTAAATGGGAGTGACATCTTCTGCCTGAGAAATACGATAGGTAGAGAGCATGCATTCCGCAGCAACAATCAAATTATTTTTAAGGTTTGCATTACTGAAGTTCCAATTACACAGAGAATCACATAATATTTTGTATCATATGGAAAAAGACTGTATGTTAATATATACAAAGATAGAGAGTGAAAGGGGCTAACAGATGAAACAACTGTGTGCTCAAGAGTTAAAACAGAGGATTCTGGGAAGTTATTATAAGCCATAGCTTTTAAAACAACACATTAATGCAGCTTTAAGTTAAACCTTTATACAATTCCCCTAACGGGCAATCTGTCTCCTTTAAGAGAGAACGCCACTTACTGTACCTATGAATTTCTCTTACCTAGAGGATCACACCTCAGGAAAAAAAAAGAGTTTCAACCAAATTCCAGCCTTTAATCTTCCAGGAATAATACACGTGTGCTTTAAATCAGACGCATAAACATGTTACTGTTATTATTGTTGTTCTCAGAGGGAGCAGTAGGTTTCCTATTTCTATCCCACTACAAGCAGTATTGTCATGTTGTAACACAGGCTATTAAGTAAAATGGTAGCCAGGACCAGTTTACTATATAGGCAAACAGGGCATTTGACTGTTGACAACAAATAACAGTCAGTCCTCTGTGTGCAGGATTATTTTAAATACTACAGGAAAAAGGAATTCCTGCTCAATAAACTCACAGGAACTAAACATTACTTAGTGTATTGATCCATATTCTGAAGAAAGACAAATTGGTTTCCTCAGTTTTTAGCAAGAATTCTTCTTCGAACTCTTCATCTGTCGAGCAAAGCAGTAAAGAGAAAAGACATCCTACTCTAAAAGCAGCAGGAGCCAAACTATGCTTATCTAAAGGTTCGTACACACGCTCAATTTGCGAGTGAGCCATGACCCCCCCGACACCGAGCGCTACAGGTGACGAACGGTTGAGAATCGTCCGTGTGTATGTGTTCGGTTGGGGGTCGTTCATTGATCCGCTGGGCAGATCAACAAACGACCCCCGACCGAACGCATACACACGGACGAAATGGAGGTTAGTCGCGTGTAGCACTCGGTGTCAGGGGCCGTGGACTGTTGGCTAAATCATACGTGTACCTTTAGACACAGAGGGGTTATTCATTGTGACTAAAAGTACTCTAAAAATTGTACCTTTAGATACAACGAGATCCCACTGCTCCAAAACTTCTCCAGATTTTAAATTTGAGCTGTAGATTCTGAGGAATCATCATTAGATGTCACAGCATTTACAGGGAAAGACCTGAAGCAGAAATTATATGTTCCCTATCCCTGACCTCTTACTAGGACCTTTGGCTTCCTGCAAGCACACTTTCTGCAACATTTAAGATTCAGCAGAGAAAATAAAAAAGGGGGGAGGGGAGAGAGGTGTAAGCAGAGCAGGATCCATGGTGAGGCTTCGCAGACACTTCAAGGAGGCAGTGAGTAAGGGAAGGTGGGGATCAATTAGGAGCGCTCACTTAATTAAAGGGTAACTAAAGTAAAAAAAAAAACTAATTTTGACCAATCATCAAAAAAGTTAGTATTTTATCCCCCAACCTGATATGAATACACACACACCAACTGACCTACCTTTAATGCATGTGACATATTTAAAGGGTAAGTAAAAAACTTACATTGACATTATTGAGTTTTAAAATCTGCAGCACAAACACACAAATTCCCTTCCAAAATGCAGTCTTTTAAGCCAAATTCAAAGTTTATACTTACAATGCCCAATTAATAGAGTAAGCAACATTGGGAGCTTGTGTGCCCATCTTTAGACAGTCTGGTGGTATCACTTCCCAAAATCTTAAAGAAACCTTTAAATATTGGAAAGTTTAAGGGTGCTTATTCACATTTTAGTTCTACTATAAGAGGTTTCCTACAGTTTCCAAATATTACCCACTATACATAAGACCTTATTTACTAAGGGACACATTGGTAATTTTCTATCTTAAAGTTGCACTAAACCATTTACACAAAATAGATATAGGGACTAGAGCTATTCAAACAAAAGTGTTTTATTGAAGAAACATTTGCTTTCTCAAGCACACCACATGTTCCAAAGTGAAAACCATTTATAGTTAACCTGGAAGTGACATATCTCTAACTCCGTCCCTCAATCCCAAGATTAACCCTACGTGCAAACATGGATGTAATAAAAACACAAAGTAAAATAGAATAGAATAAAGTGGTACATATAGATACTACTTAAAAAGTCCAAAGAGTATCCAATGTCAGTGAGCATCCATGTGAGGAAATGTCAAAAAATTTATTAAACGTCCAATATTTTCATGTCCATTTTAGAATGTTTCTGTTAAAAAATACATAGTAATACAAGTTCCCCTGTAGACTATTCATATGAGACATATTACACTGGACTTGTTCATATGAGACTATTCATATGAGACATATTACATATCTAAAGCTAACCTGCCAAATTCTAAACAAATGTAGAAAAGAGAAATAAATACTAAACACTCATAATCAACGTATGATTTTTTTGCTGTTATTCTATATCTTAGGTTAACTTGTTTATAAATAAGCAAGAGTCATTTAGTTAAATCTTTTGGTCAAAAAAGTAACATATTTCCTAAATATTATAGAAAGTATGTCTACTAGTTTACAACTAACTAGCTAATTTAGCAGCAACATTACAAAATAAATGTACCATACCAAGGCTTGGTTCCAGCTATGGTATATAAATGATGGATCCTCCTTGGTTTCTGATGGATCCTCCTTGGTTACTTGCAGCCTCACTTTCTGGTGGAAAATACTCCTTGTGGGTTCTCTTTCTGGAGAATCCTCCTTAGTTCCTGGCGGCTCTTCGGTTTCTGGAAATTCAACAAACGTCGCTCGACCATGGCGGATCAATGAATACCACCCTTCTGGACTTCATGCCCGTGGCTGGCTGGTTGGGGCGTCTTGGTTCCAGCCCTGGCAGATCAACAAACGCCACCCGGACTTCATGCCCGTGGCTGGTCAGTTGGGGTCTCGGTTCCCATCCTAGTCGGATCAATGAGCACCGCCCAATCGGACTTCACACAAATTGCCGGGTGTGGCCAGTTGGTTGGGGCTAGGTTCCCAGCTTAGGTGGATCAACTAACACCGCCCAACCGGACTTCACGCCCATGGACATCTGCTTTTGGTTCCTGGTGGATCCTCCTCAGTTCCTTGTGGGTTCGCTTCCTGGCAGATCCTCCTCGGTTCCTGTCACCTCATCGGTTCCTATTGGATTAACGAACGTTGCTCGACCATGGCGAATCACGTGGTTGTGTATATAAATGAACACCATCCGATGTTCCTTTAGGCCGGTGGGTTGAGGGTTCGGTTCTGGCCATGGCGAATCAACGAATGCCGCTGATGGATCCCCCTTTGGTTCCTTGTGGGCTCACTTCCTGGCGTATCATCCTTGGTTCCTGATACTTCATTGGTTCCTAGTAGATTAAGGATTGGATTCTTAGGATAGATTATTGGGAGGAGGTGAGGTAGTGTAGTTACACAGTGGATTGATTATTGGGATAGATATGGGGGAGGCAGGTGGTAGTGTGTACACAGTGGATTGGATTATTGGGATAGATTATGGGGGAGGCAGGTAGTGTATTACACAGTGGATTGGATTATTGGGACAGAGTATGGGGGAGGCAGGTGGTGTAGTTACACAGTGGATTGGATTATTGGGATAGAATATTGGGGAGGCAGGTAGTGTAGTTACACAGTGGATTGGATTATTGGGATAGATTATGGGGAGGAGGTAGTGTAGTACACAGTGGATGGATTATGGGATAGATTATTGGGGAGGCAGGTAGTGTAGTTACACAGTGGATTGGATTATTGGGATAGATTATGGGGGAGGCAGGTAGTGTAGTTACATGGTGATTGGATATTGGGATCAGAAGTATGGGCAAGGGAAGTCTAATCTGTCCCAATAACTACACTACTGCATACCTAGTGCCCAGTATATAGGATTACAGTACCAGCAGGGCAATACACTGCAATAACTTATTGATAAAAATAACATTTAGATACAGCAAGATATCCCACTGCTCCAAAACTTTAATTCAGATTAAATCTGAGCTGTAGACCCTGAGAAATCCTAATTTGAATAACAGCATGTTACAGGGACAGACCTGCCACTCCAGAAGCAGCAGAAATGACAATATGTCCCTATTCCTGGCCTCTTATATGGGATCATAGCTGCCTGCCAGTACAATTCTACAACATTAATAGAATTAGCAATGAAACGAAGACAGGGGGAGGGAGATGGGGAGATGAGTAAAGCAGAGCAGTGTCCATGGTGAGGCTGTGCAGAACTTATATAGTTCGCAGACACTACAAGGAGGCAGTGAGTAAGGGAGGGTGGACAATTAGGAGCACTCTAAACATTAAAAATTTTATGACAAAGCAAGCACAGATAAATACGTGGAGACCATCCTTTTACTTCTTTGTAGTTTCAGAAAATGTAAAGTTGTTTGAGTGAGTTTAGTGACCCTTTAAATCCTTGTGACCCTTTAAACCCTTTGCTCTGCTGCGCACCTCCTTATATTTCTTCTCTAGTGTCCCCATAGTTCCCTCCTGACACATTTGATCACCACCATACCATCTCCCGTACAGACCCATAGCTTCCTCTCCCATCCTCTGGGAAATTTCTAGTTCCCCTCGATCTTCACCAAGAAACATCAGTCAGCGGCTTAAATCTAGCCTTACATCCTACCTACATACATATCTATCTGGTAACTAGCACAGTATTGAGTTATTGCACTGTCATACGTCCACTACTGACTTTTAACCTTTCCTTTGCATCTGTATGTTACCCTCCTGATGAAGCTCTATGGGGCAGTGACCTCCTTTTCATTGTGGCAAGGTTCTAGCACTTGTATAGTTATATTTCTATAATTAAGATATTATTGTTACTGACTATTTATGTATTTGCCCCTGTATGACTCCTATATGTTGTTATTGTACAGCGTTGCGTCCCCAAGTGACACTTTATAAATAAACTACATACATACGTATTATTTGAGGACCCCATCTTGTAATTCACACCATCCATAGTTTATCCCCCTACTCCATGAAGGGTGGAACAGAACACATGGATCACTACAACTCTCCTACATATGTACCTAATCCTGGGTAAACCCTTGAATTTAGTTCATACCATTTACTAGTGTTACAAGAGATGCACAAAACTACCTAAGAGATTCCTACTGAATGATCGATCCTGACTTATATCCATATATTTATGTATAGTATGCTTATAAACAGAAAGAACAGACCAGTGGTGTCTAATACGAAAATTGAGAATAAGGTACATTACATACAGTATACTGTACAAAAACAATCTTATTCACGTCCATGTAATTTTACACGGTTGTCATTTGCGAGGACTACAGTATACTTACCAGCTCATTCCCTCGGCTGTCTTTTCCGTGCATGGCAGCAGCAGAAGGGGGCCGGACTGGCAGCAGCAATCAGTGATTGTGCTTAAATTATATTTTAGTTAGTGGGTGGACATGCCCTTAGAGCAGGAACACACAGATCTTTAAAAGATTACAGACAGAATCAGTGTTATGCGAATGACGTAGCCGCACCGCGAGAGTGTGCAACACATTCAACGTGCTTGTTGGTGATGTATGGTCATGCGCTTCCATGAGTGTGTGCTCGTCGCAAAGGAGCCACGAGTGGAGTGCCCCAAAAAGGTAGTTTTGCACTGTTCACTTTGTGTCTATTGACAGGGAGGTCTCACCACCTGTGAATAATAGATGCAGATGCAATGTACTTTAAAATCTACAGTTTTAGTGGTCCTTTAGCTGGCGACGAAAGGTTTGTAAACATAATAGACAGTGGATTTTTTTCATGTTTAAAAAAAAAAGTGTGAAATTCCTTCCTGACCCAAATGGCAATAGGAAAAAATCTCGGACCAACTCTGAACTCATGTATTAACGGAGAAACAAGTAAAAATATAAATCTGGTCGCTAAATGATGGGATCAATCACTTACCTCATCCAAACGGGTGACGTTCCTAATCCGCTAATGACTGAAACGATAACCACACATCGATTTCAAAGTGTGGGTTCGGATTTAATCTGGTGGAGCAACGAATGTCGTCTGTCTGAATGATAACCACACACGTGGCTGGTCAGGTGGAGGTTTGGTTCCTGCCTTGGCAGATCAAAAACCTCCCGACCAGACAGAGCACACGTGGGTGCCGGTTCAGACGGGAGCTTCTGTTACAAGTCTTGGCGGAAAATAAACGAACGCGCCCATTAGCTTGCTCCGCAGCACAAAGTGTTTAATGCCCACCAATCCCATTCCCCCGTTTGTAAGAAAAATTCTTTGGCAAAAGATTGCAAGCCCTGCTACCACGTCAAGGTAGACTCTTTCCGCAGGGCCCTACAACTGATGCATCAACCCTAACCTAACCAATCTATCTAAAGTCTACCTGCCAATTTAAAAAAATGTAGAAAAGAGAAATAAATACTTAACACTCATAATCCACTTATTGATTTTTTGCTGTGTTATGCTAATCTTAGGTTATTGTTATAAATAAGCAAGAGTCATTTAGTTAATCTTTGGGCCAAAAAAAGTAACATATTTCCTAATTATAAGAAGGGTAAGTCTACTAGTTTATAACTAACTAGCTAATTTAGCAGACATTACAAAATAATGTACCATACAAGGCTGGATATAAATGGGGATCCTCCTTGGTTTCTGATGATCCTTCCTGGGTTCCTTGAAGGTTCGCTTCCTGGTGGATCCTACTCGGTTCCTTGGGGTTCTCTTCCTGGAGTATCCTCCTCAAGTTTCCTGGTGGCTCTCGGTTCATAGAAGTTAACATACATCGCTCGACCTTGGCGGATTAAGGAATGGGAGGCCCTAGACTGGACTCACTGCCGTGTGCAGGCCAGTTGGGGGATTCTGTTCTGAGCCTTGGTTATGAAATCAACCTCACCTGACCAGACTTCAAGCCCATAACTTTAGTCCTTGTGGATTTTTGGTTCCTGGCGGGATCCTCCTTTCAGTTCTGGCAAGATATTAGTTTACTTTAGAAGTTAAGAAACTTTGTCGACCATGGCGGATCAATGAACGCGTTCGACTTACACCCGTGGCTGGTCAGTTGGAAGCTCGGTTCCCAAACCTAAGCGGGGATTAAACGAACAACAACCCAAACCAGACTTCACACACATGGGACATTGCTTTTGGTTCATGTGATCAGCCTCAGTTCCTGAAGGTTCGCTCCTGGCTGATTCCTCTCTTGGTCCCTGACCTCAACGGTTCTAGTCGGATCAACGAACATGCTTGACATGGTGAAATCACGGGTTGCGTTATATAAAGAAATTCCTAAAGCCGGGATTGAGGGTTCGGTTCCGACCATGGAGATAAACAAATGCAGCTGATGATCCTCCTGGTCCTTGTGGTCCGTCCTGGCATATACTTCTTTTGTTTTTTATTTGGTTCCTGGTGGCTCTTCGGTTCCTGAAGTTTCAACAAACGTCACGGACCTTGGTTTGATCAATGAACGCGTCTCGTTCTGGACTTCAATCCTTGTCAGCCAGTTGGGGTTCGCGGATCCAGCCCTGGCGGATCAAAAGAACGCTGTCGAACGGACCTTCACACAGGCGGTCAGTTGAGGCTGGTTCCCACCTGGCGGATCAACGAACACAGCCATAACAGGACTTCACACCCTGGCCGCGTGTGGCCGGCGGTTGGGTGTTTGTTCCGGCCGGCGGATCAACGAAAACAATGCCGACCAGACTTCACACCATGGGCCGGCCAGTTGGGGTTTCGGTTCCAGCATAGGCGGATCAACAAACACCGCCCAACGGACTTCACAAACCTATGGACATCGGCTTTTGGGTTCCTGGTGATCTCCTCAATTCCTTGTGGGTCGCTTCCTGGTGGAGGAATCCTCGGTTCCTGAAGCTTCATCGGTTCCTAAGTGTGATAAAAGAGCCGTTTGGCTCGACCTGGCGGATACGTTAGGGCGTCTATAAATGAACGCATCCAACGTTCCTTGATGCGTGTTGAGGGCTTGGCTTATTGACCATGGCAGATCAACAAATGCAGCTGATGGATCATCCTTGGTTCCTGTGGGCTCACTTCCTGGCGTTATATTCTTAGTCCTAGTGGGCTTTCGGTTCCTGGAAGTCAACAAACAGTGCTCGACCTTGGTTGGATTCAATGAACGCAGTCTGTCTGGACTTCATTGACCCATTTTCGGCCGGTTGGGTCTTGGTCTCGACCCTGGCGGATCACGCGGTTATGCGTATGTAAATGAACACCATCTGACGTTTCCTTTGAGGCAGGTGGTTGAGGGCTCTCAGTTCCGGCCATGGGGATCAGCGAATGAGCTTGATGGATCATCCTCGGTCCTGTGGGCCCCCTTGCTTCCTTGCCCGTATTCTCCTTGGTTCCGGGCAGCTTACTTCGCCTCCTGGAAATTCAACCAAGCGTGCTCGACCATCGCGGGAAATCAGTGCGGTTGCGTATATTAAAGTGAACACCATCGAAATTCCTTTAGGCCGGGGGGTGGGAGGGCACGGGTCGGCCATGGTGGTATAACAAATGCAGCTGATGGATCCTCCTCGCGTCCTTGTGGGTCGCTTCATGGAGTATTCTCCTCGGTTATTGACGCTTCATCAGTTCCTAGTGGATCAACGAACGTTGCTCGACCTTGAAGGATCACGTGGTTGGGCATATAGAAATGAACGGCTATCAAACGTTCCCTATGCATTGTTAAGGGCTTGGTTCCGGGCCATGGCGGATCAACAAATGCAGATGATGGATCCTCCCTGGTCTTGTTGGCTCACTCCTGGCGAATACTTCTTAGTTCCTGGGGCTCTTCGGTTTCAGTGTAAGTTTCAACAAAACGTCGCTCGACCTTGGTTGTTGATCATGAATGCCATCCGTCGGACTTCATGCCCATTGCGGCCGTAGGGGTACTTGTTCCAGCCATGGAGGATCAACGAACGCAGGCACCAGACCGGATTCAATCTATGGCTGGTAAAGCTTGGGGCTGCGGTCAACCCAACATGGTGGATCAACGAACCACCGCCCAACCGCCTTAAACCCCTTGCCGGATGGGCCAGCTGGGGGGGTGATTGGTTCCGGCCCTGTCGGATCAAACGAAAACACCGGCCGACCAGACTGCACACCCGTGGCCGGCCAGTTGGGGGTCGGTTCCCGTTAGCATAGGCGGATCAACAAACACCGCCAAACCGGAAACTTCACGCCTATGGACAGCTGTTGGGTTCACTGCAGGGGAGCCTCCTTCGATTACTTGTGGTTTGCTTTCTGTGGATCCCCCGTTCCGACGCGTATCGGTTCCTAGTGGAGCAACGGAGGTTCTCGACCCTGGCGGATCACGTGTGGTGGTGTATAGAAATGAACGCACCAGCGTTCCTTGTATGGGCATGTTAAAGGGCTTGGTTCGGCCAGGCGGATCAACAAATGCAGCTGATGATCCTCCTTGGTTCCTGTGGGATCAATTACTGGGTTATACTTCTTAGTTCTGTGCTCTTCGGTTCCATGGAAGTTCAACAAAAGTCGCTCGGACCTTGGTTTTGATCAATGAATGCCGTCGTCTGGACTCATGCCCATTGTCGGACGGTTAGGTAGGGGTTCTTGGTTCTAGGCCCTGGTGATCAAACGAAACGCCGGCTTCCCTGCGGACCGGAATTCACGGGTATGCTGGTCAGTTGGGGGCTCCCAGGTTCCCAAACCTAGGCAGATCAACGAACACCGCCCAACCGGGACTTCACACCATGAGGGTGTGGACCAGACTGGTTGGGTTGCTTGGTTACGGCCTCCCCTGGCGACAACGAAACCGCCTGTCCCCCGACCAGAACTTCACACCCGGGGCGGCCAGTTGGGGGTCGGTTCCCAGCTATAGGCGGATCAAAAAACACAGCCCAACCGGACTTCACGTCTATGGAAATCTGCTTTTGGTTCCTGCCAAGATCCTTCTAGATTCTTGTGGGTTTGCTTTATGGGGATCCTCCTCGGTTCCTGCCGCTTCATCGGTTCCTAGTGGATTCAACAAAAACGTTTCTCGACCATGGTGGATCACGTGGTGGCGTATATAAATGAACGGCTATCAACGTTCCGTTATGAGTTTGAGTTGGTCTTGGTCCGCCATGGCGATCAACAAATGCCAGATGATGATCCTCCTTGGTGCATTGTGGGCTCACTTCCGGAGTAGTACTTTTTAGTTCCTGGGGCCTCTTCGGTCCCTGGAAGTTCAAAAACGCGCTCGACCTTGGTTTGATCAATGAATGCCGTCATACTGGACTTCATGCCCATTGTCGGCCGGTAGGGGTCTTGGGTCAGCTCTGGTGGATCAACGAACCCGGCCCTTCCCGGGGGGTTTCTTCCGACACGACTCAAGTCTAAGGCTGGTCAGTGGGGGGCTAGTTCCCAACCTAGGCGGATCAACGAACACCGCCCAACCGGACTTCACACCCATTGACGGGTGTGTGTGTGGCAAGCTGGTTGGCGGTTGATGGTTTCCGGCGCTGGCGGCTCAACGAACCACCACACGGAACAGACTTCACCACCCGTGGGAAGGCCAGTTGGGGGTTCGGTTACCAGCATAGGCGGATCAAACAAACACCGCCCGACCGGAACTCACGTGATATGGCATGGTCAGTTGGGGGCTCGGTCCCAACCTAGGCGGATTCAACGAAACAACCCGCCCCAACCGGACTTCATCACCCATGCGGGTGGTGGCCAGCTGGTTGGCGTGCTTGGTTCCGGCCCTGGCGGATCAACGAAAAACACCGCCCGACCAGACTCAACCCGTGGCCAGAGCAGTTGGGGTTAGGGGTTCGGTTCCCAGCATTAGCGGATCAACAAACACGCCCAACCGGACTTCACGGCATATGCGTACATCATGCTTTTGGTTCCTGCAGGATCCTCCTCGATTCCTTGTGGTTTGACTTTTGGTGGGATCCCTTCTCGGTTCCTGATGCGCATCGGTTCCTAGTGGATCAACGCACGTTGCTCGACATGGCGGATCACGGGGCTGGAGTATATAAATTGAACGCTATGCAACGTTCCGTTTTATGGCCTATTGAGGTTTGGTTCACGGCCATGGCGGTATCAAACAAATGCAGCTGATGGATCCTCCTTGGTACCTTGTGGAGCTCACTCCTGGCGAATACTTCTTAGGTCCCCCCCCCTTGGTGGCTCTTCGGTTCCTGGAAATTCAACAAACGGCGCTCGTAGGGTCTTGGTTCCAGTCCTGGTGGATCAACGAACGACGCCCGACCGGACTTCACCTCTTGGCTGGTCAGTTGGGGGGCTCGGTTCCCACCTAGGCGGGATCAACGAACCAACCGCCCAACGGACGTCACCACCCATTGCCGGTTTGGGGTGTGGCCAGCTGTGGGGTGCTGGTCGGACGCCTGGCGGATCACACGAACACCGCCGACCAGACTTCACACCCGTGGTGGCCGTGGGGGTTCGGTTCCAGCATAGGCGGATCAACAAACACCGCTCCAACGGGGACTTTACGCCTTATGGACACTGCTTTTGGTTTCCTGCAGGATCCTCATCGATTCCTTGTGGGTTCTTTCTGGGGATCCTCTCTTGTTGCCGGCCACTTCATAGGTTCCTAGTGGATCACAAACGTTTCTCAACCATGGCGATCACGTGGGTAGCGTATATAAAATGAACGGCGATCGACGTTCCGTCATGAGTGGTAGGAGGTCTTGGTTCCCGGCCATGGGGAATTCAACAAATGGGCCGCTGATGGATCCATCCTGGTTCCTGTGGCTCCTTCCTGGCGTTATACTTCTAGTTTCTGCTGGCTCTTTCGGTTCCTGAAGTTAACAAACGTCGCTCGACTTGGTTGATCAATGAAGGCCGTCCGTCTGGACTCATGCCATTGGGGCCGGTAGGGGTCTTGGTTCCATCCCTGGGGATCACACGAACGCCGGCCCGGACCAGACTTACACCTGTGGCTGGCCAGTTTGGGGGTTCGTTCCAAGCATAGCGGACAACAAAAACCGCCCAACGGACTTAACGATATGGACATCTACTTTTGGGTTGGTTCTGCAGGATCTCTCGATCCGTGTGGGTTGCTTCTGGTGGGATCAGCCTCGGTTCCTGACGCTTCATCGGTTCCTAGTGGTCAACGGAGGTTCTCGACCATGCGGATAACGGTGGTTGGGTGGCTATTTCAACGCTATTCAACGTTACGTTATGCGTGTTGAGGGTCTTGGTTCCCAGCCATGGCGGATCAACAAATGCAGCTGATGGATCCTCCTTGGTTCACTTATGGGCTCACTTCCTGGTGATGTATACTCTTTAGTCATGCTGGAGATTCGGGTAGGAAGTCAACCAAACATTGCTCGACCTGTGATCAATATAACGGCAGTCCGTTCTGGGACTTCACACCATTGCAGGGTGTGGCCGCTGGTTGAGTTGCTTGGTTCGGCCATGGCGGATCAACCGAACACCGCTCCGACAGAAACTTTTTCACATCGTGGCCAGCCAGTTGGGGGTTAAGTCCCAGCATAGGCAGATCAACAAACACCGCCCAACCGGGGGGACTTCACGCCTATGGATAATTGCTTTTGTCCTGGTAGATCTCCTCGATTCTTGTGGGTTCGCTTCCTGGTGGGATCCTAACTAGGTTCATGACGCTTCATAGGTTCTAGGGATTAACGAAACATGCTGGACTTATGGACTTCATGCCCATGGCCGGCCGTTGGGTCTGGTTCCAGCCCTGAGGATCAACGAACACCGCTCGACCGGACTTCACACCCGTGCTGGTCAGTTAGGGGGCTCGGTTCCATCCTAGTGAATAACGACCAAACCATGCTCAGGATCACCACGTGGCGTAGATAAAAACAAACATCTACGTTCTTTAGTTCCTTAACTCCCTGATTGCGTCTAAAAGTTGGCTCATGAGCAATTGTCACGCTCACAGTAGTTTACCAGAAGCAATGTGCAATGCATTGTGGGAAACGTAGTTCTCCGCACTACAGTACTCTAATACTTCGACTAACTCTGATGCCAACACCTCCCTAATATCAGCTGGGATAAGACAAAAAACTACAGTACACAATTAAAATATAATAAGATAACTTAAGTAAAAATTAAAATAAATTAGTTAAATAAAAAAATTGCATACTGCTCATTGCGGCGGTAGTTACAATACAATTAAAGGGCATTTTCTCCCCAAAAAAAATATAATTTTCCCACCACTACTGGCCCCAACAATGTTAGGTAAATATTGTGGGTTTTGTAGAGAGAAAACGCAATCCTTCTACCTTTATATTTCCATTTATTTGTGACATAAACCGTGCACAACGTTCGGGGTTGTCCCTTCCTCAGATGCACCTGAAACTGTGCACTGTTGATGTCACAAATAAATGAATATAAAGTAGTAAGGATGTGCGTTTTCTCTTACAAACAAGAGAAGGGTAGGATCCTGCAGACCTAAACATAAGGTATAGTAAGTAATATTCCACGCTGGGTGCTATGGAGTCTGTAGCCAACAGACAGTATTCATATAAGAAGTAAGACATGCTAGGCACACCAGTCTTAGTAGTGGAAGTGTCCTTTTTAAATAGGACGTTTCGGAACCTATTGCGGTTTCCTTCTCGACCAACAAAAACTGAACAATACTAGGCATGGTGCTTAAATAGAGTCTCCAAACGGTACAACATGGCCACCTAGAGGTCAAAGTTAAAAAAAATAAATATAAAGGATGCCAGGTATAAAGTGCTTAGTTAAAGTGGTCAGGGCTTAAATGTTATACATATCGAGTGACAATAGTGTAAACCACCTCATAGATAATTGAAAAATACATGACTGTAGGGACCACGTGTAAAAAAAACAGGTAATATAAATATATCAATAATTATAAACCACTATGAAGCTATTGAAATTATTATATATATATAATACTAAAAAGGGATTACAACGGGTGATCCATAAAAGGATATAAGATGAAGAAAGCACAAACTGACTAATCACGAAAATATGGGTCCCTAATGGGCAATGTAAAGAGAGCTGAATAAATACAGATACACAGGTTAAAGTATATCATATGGTAGATGAGAGGTGGTAATATCGTATATCAATAAAGTTTAGATATCGGTTTGGTAAAAAACATGTGAGTCCGAAATTCATGTTACAGACTGCTGGTTGTACTAGCATCTTGAATTAAAGATCCACATGGCTCGGCTACGTAAAACAGCTGTTTTCTTTCACCACCACTGCTGGCCATAGGTACATGATCCAATAACCATGGCTTTGAGGTCGGATACTTGGTGTTTCAGGGTGCAAAAAGTGCGAGACACCGGCGGTAGTTCTCCTCTAGGGAAAATTCTCATTGTAAACTTGTTGAGTGCTATTCTAATGTCATCTGGGTCTTTTAATCTGCGTTTTAAAAGGGCCTATCGTTTTCCCTACATAGATCAGGGAGCATGGACATTAAGCATATATAACGCAATGTTCGTGTGTTTGTAGTATCTTTGTATGTCAAATTTTTACCTGAGTATGGATGGTGAAAGTAGTCCGAATAGTCATGGAATTACAATCTGTTTGCCAATTGTGCTTGTAGCAAGCCTGTTTTTTGTTGAGAATCTGAATGCTTTTTGTTGTTAGTTAGGGGCCGGGGATCCGATGTAGAGGGAATATAAAGGGTTTTGCCTTTGTATACCACAATGGTTTACGTCTGGTGTTTTTGGATCTAGAGTGTTGTCATGCTATAATGGGGCCAGTGTATTTATTCATGTGTTATGCTTGATATGCGTCAGAACTGGTATTGTAACTTTGGACAAAAGGTTCCCCTTGTCTTGGTTTAATTAGGGGACATCATCTTCCCTTACTATCCTAGCCTGTTCTAGATTGTGGGATGGATGTCCCCTTACCTTAAATTTGTTCAATCATCGATCAAGCGCTAAGGCCCTGTCCTCTTCATTGAGCCAGTCATATTAACCCTCTGAAATTGGGAGTCGTATAATTCCCACTAAAGTAGGTCCGGGTGGAAGCTTCTTTCCATGTAGCATGAGTTGCGATCTGTGGATTTCGATTAAATGGCGTTTGCAGGTCCTCCTGTAGTGTTAGTTCACCTCACTTGTACATCCAAATATTGGACTGTGTGGGAGAAAAAGAAGCATTATATAAATCTTATCTATAACAGGCACCGGCAACTTCGGGATGTTCTAAGAATGCTGACAAAGATCCGCTCGCAGCACAAAAAGCCTGTTTTTAGGAGAGGCAGAGGATCCGACGAGGGGAGGCGGCATAAAATGCCCCACCAATCTCCCCAAACCCACGGAGAACTTGATTTTCAATCTTTTACACGGCAGTTAAAACAGTGAGTGAAACCATGTTACTTAATAAGGGGCTATCATTTAACCTACACAAAACTTGACCAGTTCAAGTTTGAAATTGATTATCAACATAGAAGATAACTAAAGCTCAAGACATCTCAAACACACTGAGATGACCAGTTCTCCTTTTAAGGGTAAAAGTAAATACATACCACCAGGGTTCTTTCGAGGGATGATCAATTTATCCAATTGATGAGGATGAACTGTAACACCAGTACATACCCAGAAAAATATAGTTCCAACCTACGAAGATGAGATACAGCTTTGAAGTCCTTACAACACGATCCTTGTCATCATAAACCCCGCTGACAAGGGTGGGTCCATTGTTATTAATGGAACTACCACCTTTTACAGTAATGGTATGAGAGAACACCTTTTCATCATCAGGAGATATATGTGTATAAATTCAAGACC
Source organism: Hymenochirus boettgeri (assembly GCA_019447015.1). Lineage (NCBI taxonomy): Eukaryota > Metazoa > Chordata > Amphibia > Anura > Pipidae > Hymenochirus > Hymenochirus boettgeri. The sequence continues at coordinate 105,594,706 of CM033477.1, read as the reverse complement.
CTACGGGGAATCATCCACAACTCAAAACTTTATTACAAAACAGCATTGTCTGCCTAGTTGGGGGGGATTCGACGACAACATATGAATATATTTTGGAAGAACAACCAACGTAAGCCTGTCATGTATGCTACTAAAAATCCATAAAGACCACACGTAACCCCACCTTTTAGACCGATTGTACGGCAGAGGACGATTACCAGTCTCTATTTCCCAATTTTGTAGACTTCCATCTAAAGCTCTAGTACATAATCTTTTATATATTAAGGAACATAAGATTTTATACAAAAAACTTCCGGGACGTTGGAGAGTGGACAATAATTGGATTATCATTACAGCAGACATTTCATCACTATATTCCAATATTGACCCTTGTGAAGGAATCAAGGCCTATTGAACATTTTCTAAATCCAGATAGGACAAAAAGTCTTCCCAGTATTTTTCTCATTGACTGCCATTGCGATTTATTCTGAATAATAAATTACTCAAATTTTGAAGGGAAACTATTATATAAAACGGAGGACTGCTAGGGCAGCCCCCGCAGCACCTTCGACGCCAACTTAGACATGGGATTTTTTGGAAGAAAATTTATTAACAATAAGGAATTTTTATTTAAAAACATGTGTGGATTATGGCGATCATAAGATGATTTATTTATGATTTGGCAAGGAGATCTGTCGCAGGAGGAGCAAGAATTAATTTAAAGTTATGTGGCAACACCTGGGATGATAAAAATTGTATATTATGTCTTGTTCTCTCACACAGGCACAATATTTGATGTACAAGTGAAGGGACTACACTAGGAGATCTGCACATCCATTTAACTCCACAGATAGCAAACTCATGATACATGGAAAAGCTTCCAATCCCAAACATACTTTGCTGGGATTACCCAAAATCCCAATTCCTGAGGGTAATAGGATCTGCCTCCAACGAACAGAGAGGACCGGGTTCAGCTTGATCGGATGATGAATCAAAATTAAGGTAAGGGGACATCAATCCCACACAAATCTAGAAAAATGGCTCGGACAGATGAAGGAATATGTCCCCTAGAGTAAATAGAAGAGACAAGGGGGGTTACCTTTTGTCCAAAGTTACAAACCAGTAAATTGGAGCACGGGATGTCCAACTGGCGGCCTCCAGATGTTCGAAAAATACAACTCCCAGTATTCCTTGTTTTTTTGGAAATGGAGGAGTGCTGGGAAGTTGTAGTTTCAAAAATCTGGAGGGATGCAGGTTGGAAACATCCCTGACCCAGAGCCATGCATAAGCTTTCAGAAAAATCAACGTGGATACCTCATTATACAGAAAGTGAATACAACTCATGTATTAAAGGCCGTAATCGTAATAATATCCCCTTACTGTAAATTATACGAATATTGGAAGTCATAAGGAGTTCGTGTACATATAAAGGTACTAAGAACAAGTTATACTAGGTCCGGGGGGAACCTAAGTAACAACAGAATTAATTAGGGAAAATTGTATCCCCTACAGTAAAGTATAAAGGAGTCACTAAGGAGGTTGTGTTATATAAAAGGGTTTACAAGGACATAGCACTCAGTGTATACATGACCAAGGACTCCATGGACCCACCGTATGTCTTATAAGGATAATGTCATGATGTACTGTAAATTATAAAGATAGTAAGAAGTCACTGAGGAGGTTCTGTGTCTATATAAAGGTACAAGGACACAGACGAGTTATACAGGGAACCCTGGTTACCACTCATGTATTATAAGGGATAATGTATCCCCTACGGTAAATTTATAAGGATATGAGAGTCACTGAGGAGTCTGCGTCTATATAAAGGTACAAGGACACCAAGGTGAGTTATACAGGACAGGAACTCTGGGTACCCATCATGTATTATAAGGGCTAATGTATCCCCTACTGTAAATTATAAGATATTTAGAAGTCACGAGGGAGTTCTGTGTCCATAAAGGTACAAGGGGGACACAAGTGAGTTAACAGGACAGGGAACCCTGGGTACCACTCATGTATGATAAGGATAATGTATCCCCTACTGTAAATGATAATAGATTATTAGAAGTCACTGCTGAGTTCGTGTCATATAAAGGTACAAGGGCACAAGTGGTTATACAGGGAACTCTGGGGGTACCACTCATTTAGTATACGGGATAATGTATCCCCTACTGAAATATAAGGATATTAGAAGGTCACGGAGGGAGTTTGTTTGTTCTTATATTAAAGGTTACCGGACACAGACTGAGTTATACAGGGAACTCTGCGGTACCACTCATGTATTATAAGGGATAAGGATACCCTTACTGTAAATTACTAAAAGATATTAGAAGTCATGAGTTCTGTGTCTCTATAAAAGGTCAAGGACACAAGTTGAGGTTATACAGGAACAGGGATACTCTGGGTACCACATCATGTTATGTATATAGGGATAATGTAGCCCATACTTAATAATATAAAAGATATTAGAAGTCACTGAGGAGTTAGGTTCTATATAAGGTACAAGGACACAGACTGAGTTTATACAGGAAAGGGAACTCTGGTACCACCATGGGGGCGGGCCGGCTGCCAGTTCTCGTTAGACGGAATTAAGCCGACTGGAGGGACTCCAGGATTTTGTACCTGCAGTCGGGACAATCCCATCCAACAAATAGGGACTTGTGACAAACCCTGCTGTACCTGTGAGAAATTATAGTGGGTAAATGTTCACATATCTTCTTCCAGTTGGTTGTGGGACATCAATGTGATCTCTGCTCACCCCTCCGCCCCCAGAGGAGAAACATGATCAGTTAATACTTAATGATGGGAAACAGGAAGACCTGGACAAACATTTCTGTCAAAATTGACAGTTGGGATGGGGAGCCAATTAATGCAGGAGAGACTGGTCACATTACTATAAGGTAATCACATGCGCCTTATAAGCTGCGTCACATGGCATAAGCTGGTCACTAGGCGCTAAGCTAATACATGGCTATAAGCTGGCACAGGCTATAACCTTGTCACATGGCTATAAGCTTGGTCACATGGCCTATAAGCTGGGCACATGACTATAAGGTACATCACATGGCTTATAAGATGGTCACTAGGGCTATAACTGGTCACATGACATACGGTAAATCACATCCATGGCTATAAAGCTGGTCAATGGATATAACCTGGTCACATGGCCTAAAAAGGGGTAATCACATGGCTATAAGCTGGTCCCATGGCTATAAGCTGGTCACATGGTTAATAAGCTAATCACATGGCTATAAGCGGGTCAACATGGCTATAAGTGGTCCACATGGCATAGCTAATTCACATGGCTATAAGCTGGTCACATTAGTATAAGCTAGTTACATGGCTAAAAAACAATTCAGGAGATTCACCCACATGTTACAGTTACACTTTAAATAAAGTAAAGGAGGGAAGTAACTTACTGAACGGTGAACTTGGGAATGAAGATTAACAGTTACTGGGGTCCGGAAAACCAACACCAGCACACAAGAAGATGAAATATAACCATGGGGTGGAGCTGTGAGTTAAAAAAAGATGGAAAAAAAAATGCAAAAGATTCGCAAAATGCAGAAAAAGTGTTAAAACATCCTGCTTCATCACTGTCTCACAAATTAATAAAATGTTTTATGTTTTTATGACATAACAGGAGGGATATCAAATTTCAATGCTATTTCATGGAGTGAATGACATCACAGATGGCATACGGGATGAATCATCAAGGATTTAAAATATTTCTAGACTTTTCTTATGGCAAAATCCCAAAATATCAACTTAAATATGGATAATAATAATAAGATAGGCCACATCAGTGTCATATATGTAAATGTCTACATAAGTAGAATTTTTATCACTTTATAATCCACCCTTCAATGGATCCCTACCGGATCCAACTATAAAAAATATAGTTGATAATATCCCCTCTGAACATTATAGACATTAGCAGTTTCACAGAGGAGTTTGTGTCTATAACAGGTACACGACACAGGTTGAGTTAAAAGACAGGGAACTCTGGGTACCACTCATGTATTATAAGGGATAATGTATAATACTGTAAAATTAAAAGGAAATTAGAAGTACGAGAGTCTGCATCTAGTAAAGTCACAAGGACACAGACTGAGTTATACAGGGAACTCTGTCCTCGGTACCACTCATGTATTATTAAGGATAATGTATCCCATACGGTAAATTCTAAAGATATTAGAAGTAAATGAGGAGTTCGTGTCTATATAAAGGTACAAGGACACAAGTGAGGTGTGATTACAGGGAACTCGAGGGTACCACTCATGTTTATACGGGATAATGTATCCCTACTTAAATTAAAAGAATATTAGAAGTCAATGAGGAGTTATGTGCCTATATAAAGGTGCAAGGGACACAGAATGAGTGATACAGGGAACTCTGGGTACCACTCATGTATTATAAGAGATAATGTATCCCCTACTGTAAATCTATAAAGATATTAGAAAGTCACGAGGAGTTCGTGTCTATATAAAGGTACAGAAACACAAGTTGAGTTATACAGGGACAGGGAACTCTGGGGGTACCACTAATGTATTATAAGGGATAATGTATCCCTACTGTAAAATTATAAGGATATTAGAAAGTCAATCTGAGGAGTTCTGGGTCTATATCAAGGTACAAGGGACACAGGACTGAGTTTACAGGAACTCTGGGTACCCTCAGTATTATAAGAGATACGTTCCTCCTACGGTAAAGTATAAAGATATTAGAAGTCACTGAGGCGTTCTGTGTGTCTATATAAAGGGACAAGGCCACAAGTTGAGTTATACAGGAAACCTCTGGGTACCAACCATTGGGGCGGGGCTGCCCCTTTTCTCGGTTTTAGACGGGATGAAGCCGCCACTGGGGGACTCAGATTTTACCTGCAGTCGGGACAATCCCATCCAAATAGGACTTGGAGCACCGTGCGTGTAACTGTGAGAAATGATATTGGGGTAAATGTTCACATATCTGCTTCCAGTTGGTTGGGGAATCAATTGATCTCTGCTTAACCCTCTCCGCCCCAGAGGGAAACATGATCAGTTAATACTTCAATGCTGGGAAACAGGAAGAACTGACAAACATTTGTACAATGACAGTTGGGTATGAGGAGCCAATGCAATTGCAGGCAGAGACTGGTCACATGACTTAAGGTAATACATGGTATAGTCTGGTCACATGGCTAGAACCTGGGTCACATGCCTCTAACGCTAATCACCATGGGCTATAAGCTTGGTACACGGTATAAGCTGGGTCAATGGCATAAGCTGGTCACATGCCTATAAGCTGGTCAACAGGCTATAAGCTGGTCACGCATGGCTATAACCTGGTCCACATGACTATTAAAGCTAGTCACATGACTTTAAGCTTGGTCACACGACTATAAGCTGTCACGTGACGATAAGTGGTCCCTGACTGTAAGCTGGTCACATGGTCTAACCTGGTCACAGTGACTATAAGCTGTCACATGACTATAAGCTGGGTAACACGAACTATAAGCTGTGTACATGACTATAAGCTGGTCATTGACTGTAAAGTGGTCACCATGGCTATTACCTGGTCACATGACTATAAGCTAGTCACATGACTATAGCTGGTCAATAACTATAAGCTGTCACGGACGATAAGCTGGGCAATGATGTAAGCTGGTCAAATGGCATTATAACCCTGGTCACATGACTATAAGCTGGTCATCCACGACTATAAGCTTGTAACATGACTATAAGCTGGTCCAGACGGTATAAGCTGGTTACATGGATATAAGCTGGTACACGACTATAAGATGGTCACAAGACGATAAAGTAGGGTCACAGACTAAAGCTAGTCACATGGACTATACGCTTTGTCACTGACTATAAAGCGGTCCATGACTTGTAAGTGGTCACATGGCTATAAGCTGATCACCGGCTATAAGCTCGTCACCTGACTATAAGCTTGGGCACATGGCTGATAATGGTCACATGGCTATAAGCTGGTCACATGACTATAAGCTAGGTCACAGAGGTATAGCTATCTAAAGGCTAAAAACAATTCAGGGAGTTCAATACAGTTACAGTTCCCCTTTAAATTAAAGTAAGGAGGAAGGAAGTACTTATGAACAGGTGAACTTGGGAATGAAGATTAACAGTTACTGGGTCCAGGAAAATCCAACACCAGCACCCACAAGAAGATGAAATATAACATGGGGTGAGTGTTTGTAGAGTAAAAAAGATGGAAAAAAAAAAAAAAAAAATGCAAACAAAAAATTCAGCAAAATGCAGAAGAAAAGTTGCTAAACACATCCTGCTTCATCGATTGTCCCCACAAAGTAATAAAATGTTTTATGGTTTTATGACATCACCAGGAGGGATATAAAATTTCACTGATTATTTCATAGTTGAATGGACAGCACAGATCTTGCATCTACGAGTTGACATCATCAAGATTAAATATCTCTAGAATTTTCTTATTGCAAATCCAAAATATCAACTAAATATTTATAAATAATAATCAGAATAATAATAATATAGGCGCATCAGGATCATATAGGTAATGTCTAATAAGTAGAGATTTTATCACTTTATAATCCACCCCTCCAATGGTCCCTACAGGATCCAACTATAAAAATATAGTGATAATGTGATCCCCTACTGAAAATTCTGAGTAAATTAGAAGTCACAGAGGAGTTTTGTGTCTATATATAAAGGTACAACGAAACAGGTTAAGGTATACAGACAGGAAATCTGGGGTACCACTAATGTATTATAGGGATAATGTATCACCTACTGTACATAAAAGGATATTAGAAGTCACTGAGGATTCTGGGTCCAACATATAAAGTACAAAGGACACAGATGAGTATACAGGGAGCTCTGGGTACCACTCATGATTATAAGGGGATATGTATCCCACAGTAATTATAAGGTTTAGAAGTCACTGAGGGGTCTGTGTCTATATTCAGGTACAAGGACACCAGACTGAGGCTATTTATCAGAGAAACTCTGGGGTACCACTCAGTATATAAAAGGATATGGATCCCCTACTGTAAAATATAAAGATATTAGGAAGTCGCTGGAGGAGTTCTGTGTCTATATAAAGTGCCCAGGACACAAGTAGAGTTATACAGGGACTCGGGTACCACTCAAGTATTAGTAAGGATAATGTATTCACTACAGTAAATTATAAGGATTATTAGAGCATGAGGAGTTCTGTGTCTATATAAAGGTGCAAGGACACAAGTGAGTTATACAGGGAACTCTGGGTACCCCACTGCATGTATTATAAGGGATAAGTATCCCCCTACGGTAAATTTAAGGATATTAGGAAGAACTGAGGAGTTCTGTGTCTATCATAAGGTACAAGGACACAGGACTGAGTTATACAGGAAATCTCTGGGTGGTACACGTATGTATTATAAGGGATAATGTATCCCTACCGTAAATTTATAAGGATACGAGAAGTCACTGAAGGGTCTGTGTCTAATAAAGGTACAATGACCAGACTGAGTTAACAGGAAACTCTGGTACCACTCCAGTATTTAAGGGATAAGGTATCACACAGTAATTTAAAGGATATTAGAAGGCAACTGAAGGGTCTGGGTCTATATAAAGGTACAAGGCCACAGAATGAGTTATACAGGGAACTCTGGGGGTACCACTCAGTATTATAAGGGATAATGTATCCCTTACTGTAAATTATAAGTATTAGAAGTCATGAGGAGTTCTGTGTTATAATAAAGGTTTTGCATAGGACACAAGTTGAGTTATACAGGAACTCTGGGTACCAACTCATGTTATTTATAAGGGATAATGTTATCCCTTACTGAAAATTATTAAAGATATTAGAGTCACTGCAGGAGTTCTGTGCCTATATGAAAGTGTGCAGGACACAGACTGAGTTATACGGGAAATCTGGGTACCACTCATGTATTATAAGAGATAAGATCCCCTACTGTAAATTATAGATATAGAGTCATGCGGAGTTCTGTGTCTATATAAAGGTACAAGAAAAACACAAAGTCGAGTATACAGGACAGGGAAACTCTGGGTACCATCATGTATATAAGGGATAATGTCTCCCTATGTAATTATAGGATATTAGAGTCATGAGGAGTTCTGTGTCTATAGAAAGGTACAAGGAAAGGACTGAGTTATTACAGGGAACTCTGGGACCACTCAGTGTATATAAGGGAAATGTATCCCCTACTGTAAATTTAAATGGATATTAGAGCACGGAGGAGTTCTGGTCTATCTAAAGGTGCAGGGACACAAGGTGAGGTTATACAGGGACTGGGTACCACCACCATGTTTATAAGGATATAGTATCCCCTACTGTAAATTCTAAAAGATATAAGCAAGTCCACTGAGGAGTTCTGTGTCCCATATAAAGGTACAAGGACACAGACTGAGTATACAGGGAACTCTGGGTACCCACTCACGTATTATAAGGGGATAATGCATCCATACAGTAAATTATAAGGATATTAGAAGTAACTGGGAGTCTGTGTCCACAATAAAGTACAAGACACAGACTGAGTCTATTACAGGAAATCTAGGTACCACTCATGTATTATAAGGGGATACTGGCTTCCCCTACTGTAAATTATAAAGAGTATAGAAGTCAGAGGAGTTCGTGTCATAGAAAGGTACAAGGACACAAGTCGAGTTATACCGGACAGGGAACTGGGGTACCACTCATGTATATAAGGGATAATGTATTCCCTACGTAAATTATAAGGGATATTAGAGTCACGAGGAGTTCTGCTGTCTATATAAAGGTACAAGGACACAAGTGAGTTTACCCCCCAGGGTAAAACTCTGGGTACCACTCAGGTATTATAAGGGATAATGTATCCCCTACGGTAAATTAAAGGATTTAAGAAAGTCATGAGGAGTTCTGTGTCATATAAAAGGGAAAAGGACCACAAGTTTGAGTTACAGGGAACTCCGGTGGATAGGGTAACAACTCAGTATTAAGGGATAAGTATCCCCTACTGTAAATTATAAAGATTATTAGAAGTCACTGAGTTCTGGTCCATATAAAAAGTACAAGGAAAAGTTAGTTATACCAGGACAGGGAACTCTGGGATACCACCATGGGGGCGGGGCTGCAGCTTTCTCTGTTAGACGGGATTAAGCCCTGACTGGGGACTCAGGATTTGTACCGCAGTCGGGGACAATCCCATCCAAAAATAGGGGACTTGTGACAACCACTGCCTTAACCTGTGAGAAATGATATTGGGGTAAATGTTCACATATCCTGCTTCCAGGTGGTTGTGGGACATCAATGATCTCTGCTTCCCCTCCGCCCCCAGAGGAGAAACATGATCAGTTAATATTAATGCTGGGAAAACCGGAAGAACCTGGACAAACATTGTGTAAAATTGACAGTTGGGATGGGGAGGAGCCAAATTTAATGCAGGCAGCGGATGGTCACAGGATATAAGTAATCACATGGCTATAAGCTGGTCACAGGCTATAACCTGGTCACATGACTATAAGCTGGTTACATGGCTTATAACTGGTTTGGGTCACATGCCTAAAGCGGTTCACACGGCTATAAGCTGGGTCACAACCAGTAACATGACTATAAACTGGTCACATGGCTAGAAAGAGGGTCACACGAATATAACTGTCACAATGTAGTCTACGCTTGTCACGTGACTATAGATGGTCACATGGCTATAAGCTGTCAAAGGGCATAAGCTGGTCAAACAAGGCTATAAGCTGGTCACAACCATTACATGACTTAAAATGGTTCCAGGCTATAAGATGATCACATTGGACTATAAGATGGTCACACGGCTATAATGATTGTCACATGGCTATAAGGGGCTGGTCACTGGCTATAAGATGGTGCAAAACCATCACATGGCTATAAACAGGTTCAACGGGATAAGCGGCACACGCCTATAAGCGGACATGGCTAAAGGATGGTCACATGGCGATAAGTTGGTCACATGCTATAAGCTGGGTCAACGGCTATAAGCTGGTCACAACCATCACAGCGGCGATAAGCTGGTCACATGGCGATAAGCTGGTCCCACATGACTATAAGCTGGCACATGGCGATAGCGGGTCACATGGCTCTATAAGCTGGTCAACATGGCGATAAACTGGTCCCCATGGCTATAAGCTGGTCACATGGCGATTAGCTGGTCACATGAGTATAAGGTGGCGTCACAGGCTAAAAAACCATTCCGGAGATTCAATACAGTTTACATTACCCTTAATAAAGTTAAAGGATGAGAGTACTTACTGAACGGTGAAACTTGGGAAGAAGAAGATTAACAGTGACCCGGTCCAAGAAAAATCCAATACCAGCACAACAAGAAGATTAAATATAAACATGGGGTGGAAGCTGTTTTGTTGTAGAGTAACAAAAGATGGAAAAAAATTGCAAAAAGATTTCAGCAATATGCAGAAAAGTTGCTTAAAACATTCCGCTTTCATCACTGTCTCACAAATTAATAAAATGTTTTACTGGTTTTTATGAATCACAGGAAGGATATCCAATTTCAATGCTATTTCATGAGGATGACATCACCGTATTGCTCCACGGATGAAATCATCAATGGATTTAAATTTCTTCTAGATTTTCCTAGTGCAACATCCAACATATCCACTAAATATTATAATAGTAAATTCATGAAGAATAATATAGCACCATTCATGTTACCATATATGTAAATGGCTACATTAAGTAGCGATTTTATCACTTTATCAATCCACCCCTCCTAGGATCCATTACAGGGATTTCTATTAAACTAGAAAAAACATAGGTTGATAATGTATTCCCCTACTAAAAATTATAAGTTAATTGAAGTCACAGAGGCGTTTTGTGTCTTATAAAGGTACAACGACAAGGTGAGTATACAGGAACAGGGAACTCTGGGTGCCACTCATGTATTATAAGGGGATAATGTATCCCACTACTGTAACCGTAAATATAAGGATATTAGAATGTCACTGAGGAGTTCTGTTGTCTATATAAAGGTACAAGGACACAGACGGTTATACAGGGAACTCGGGGTACCACTCATGTATTATAGGGATAATGTATCCCTACTGTAAATTATAAAGATATTAGAAGTCACTGAGGGAGTTCGGTGTCCATATAAAGGTAACAGACACATACTGAGGTATACAGGACTCTGGGTACCACTCATGTATTATAAGGATAATGTCTATCCCCTACTGTAAATTATAAGGATATTAGACGGTCATGAGTTCTGCGGTCTATATAAAGGTACAGGACACAGACTGGAGTTATACAGGACAGGGAAACTATAGGGTACACCATGGGGGCGGGGGCTGCCCGAGTTTTCTCTGTTAGACGGGATGTAAGCCCTGACGGGGGACTCAGGGATTGTGTACTGCAGGTCGGGACAATCCCAATCCAAATAGGACTTGTGACACCTGATGTAACATGTGAAGAACTGATATTGGGGTGGTTAAATGTCACATTCCTGCTTCAGTTGGTTGTGGGACAACAATTGATCTCTGCTTCACCCTCCGCCCCAGAGGAGAAAACATGATCAGTTAATACTTAATGCTGGGAAACCGGAAGAGAAACTGGACAAACATTTTGTAAAAATTGACAGTGGGATTTGGGGAGCCAAGTAATGCCGGCAGAGGATGTCACAGGACATAAGTAATCCACATGGGGCTATAAAGGCTGGTAAGGCTAATAACCTTGTGTCACATGGCTATAAGCTAAACACATGGCTAGCAGCTGGTCACATGGTATAACCTGTCACATGGCTATAAGATGGTCCCATGGCTATGACTGGTCACATGGGCTATAAGCTGTGTCACATGGCTATAGCTAAATCACATGTGGCTTCTACGCTGGTCACATGGGCTATAACATGGTCAGGCTATAAAGCTGGTCCATGGCTATAAAGCTAAGCACATGGCTATAAGCTGGTCCACATTGGCTAGACCTGGTACATGACAAAGCTGGTTACACGGCTATAAAGCTGTCACAACCATAACATGGCTAATAAACAGGTCACACGGCATAAGCTGGATCACACGGTCTAGAGCTGGTCACAGGCATAGATGGTCACAGGCTATAAGGCTGGTCACTACCATCAACATGACTATAAACTGGTCCCAGGGCTCCTAAGATGGTACAAAGGGATATAGCTGGGCACAGATATAAGCTGGTCACAGACTATAAGCTGGTCACAGACTTTAAGCTGGGAACACGACTATAAGATGGGCACATGACTAGATGCTAATCACATGATATAAGCTGGTCACATGGCCTATAGGACCTGCGTTTCACTGGACTATAGCTAATCACATGATCTATAAGCTGGGGTCACATGGACTATAAGCTGGTCACGACTAGCAGCTGGTCACACGGCCTATAAGCTAATCACATGGCTATAAGCTGGTACATGGGCTAGACCTGGTCACATGACTATAAGCTGGGTACACGGTCTATATAAGCTGGTCACAACCTACATGGCTATAAACAGTCACACGGTATAGCTGGTCACAGGTATAAGCTGGTAACCGGCTATACGATGGTCACATGGCTAGACCGGTCACATGACTGATAAGATGGTTACACGGCTAAGCTGGTCACCAACCATCACTGCTATTAAATCAGGTCCACACGGCTATAAAGCTGGGTACACAAGGCTATAAGCTGGTTCAACGGCTATAAGGCTACTCACATGGGCTAATAGATGGTCACATGGCTATGACATGGTCACAGACTATAAGCTGGTGTACACGGCTAGAGTGGTCACAAACCCGCACATGGCGATCAAAGGTCACACGGCTATAACTGGTCACCCGGACTATAAGCTGGTCAACATAGTTAGCTATAAGATGGGTTTGTCTATATCTTTGGTCACACCATCAATGACTATAAGCTGGTCACATGGACTATAGCTTGGACAACCATCACATGACTCCCCTCATTAAGCTGGTCCACAAGACTATTAAGCTGGTACAGACTATAAGCTAATCACATGACTATAATAAGCTGGTCACATGAATATAAGCTGGGTCACGACCATCACATGGACTATAAGCGGTCACACGACTATAAGCTGAGTCAAATGAGAATAAGCTAATCCACATGACTATAGCTGGTCACACGACTATAAAGCTTGGGTCACACGGCTATAAGCTAATCACATGGCTATAAGGCTGCGTCACATGGCGATGGACCTGGTTCACGATGGACTATAAGCTGGTTACACGGCTATAACTGGTCACACCATATACATGGCTATAAAAAAGGTCACAGGCTTGCTCTAAGCTGGTACACATGGCCTATAAAGCTGGTCACATAGTAAAAGCTGGTCATACCAGCACATGACATAAGCTGTCAAATGACTATAAGCTGGTCACAAGAACTATAAAGCGGTTCAAAAGACACAAGCTGATCACCATCTACTATTAGGCTGGTCACAGACCTATAAGCTGGTCACCATGGCTATAGCTGGTTACATGATATGACCTGGTCCTGACTATAAGGCTGGTCAACGACTTAAGCTGGTCACACGACTATAAGTCTGGTCACAACATCACCTCTGACTTAAAAATGGTCACATGGCTATATAACACAGGTCACACGGGCTTGGTTTTATTTATAAGCTGGTACATTGGCTATAGCTGGCACAGTGGCTATAAGCTAAATCAAATGGCTATAAGCTGGATTACATGGCAGGACCTGGTCACATGACTATAAGCTGGTCACACGACTATAAGCTGGTCACACAACATAAAGCTGGTCACAACCATTACATGACTAGAATCATTGGTCAATGGCTATAAGGCTGGGTCACATTGGCATAAGATGGTTACATGGCTATAAGCTCTTCGGCGTCACATTACTATAAGCTGCGTCACACGGCTATCAGCTGGTCACATGGCATAAGCTGGTCACACGGCTATATAAGGTGGTCACATGGCTCTATAAGCTGGGCCACAATGACTATAGCTGGTCACATGATGACTATAAGCTGGTTCACGGCTATAGCTGTAACCGACTATAGCTGAGTTCCACAACCAAGTACATGACTAGAAAACTGTCACATGGCTATTAAGCTGGTCACATGGACTATAAGTGGTCACACGACTATAAGCCGGTCACACGACTATAAGCTGGTCACACGACTATTAAGCTTGGTCACATGGCTATAAGCTAGGTCACATGGCTATAAGCTGGTCACATGACTGTAGATGGCACACGGCCATAAGACTGGTCACAGGACTATAAGATGGCACAACATTACAGGAAACCTTATAAAACTGGTCACACGGCGATAAGCTGTGGTCACATGGCTTATAAGCTGGGTAACACGGGGACTTAAGCTTGGTCAACGCTATATAGCTGGTCACACGACTATAAAGCTGGTCACAAACCATTAAATAACTATAATGGTCACCTGGCTATAAGCTGGGCACAGGCTATAACACGGTCACATGACTATAAGCTGGGTCACACGACTATAAGCTGGTCACACGATATATAAGCTGGTCACAGACTATAAGCTGGGTCACAACCATTACATGATATACAAACTGGTCACATGGGACCTATAAGCTGGTCCATGGCTATAAGATGGTCACAACCATCACAGACTACTATAAACTGGTCACATTTGGCCTTATTATAAGCTGGTCACATGACTCTAAACTGGTCACATGGCATAAGGCTTGGTCACATGGCTATAAGCTGGTAAATGAATATAAGCTGGTCACCCGACCTATAAGCTGGTCAACGAGACTATAAGCAGGTACACAACCATTCCAGGACTATAAAGGTCCACATTGGCTATAAGCTGGTTCACATGCTTATTAAGATGGTCACAACCCATCACGGATATAAAACAGGTCACACGGCTATAAGTGGTCACACGAATCTATAAAGCTGGTTACATGGCTAGAAGATGGTCACACTGGATAATCTGGTCACACGGCTATAAGCTGGTCACTGGCTTATAAGGCTGGGTCACACGGCTCGAAAGATGGTCACATGGCCTATAAGATGGCACATACCATCACATGGCATACACAGGGCACACGGCTATAGCTGCGGTCACATGGCTATAAGATGGTACAACCATCACAGGGCTATATCAACAGGTTCACACGCCTATTTAGCTTGGTCACAATGGCTATAAGATGGTCACAACCATAACATGACATATAAGCTGGTCCACACGGCTATAAGTGGTGCCACATTGCTATAAGATGGTCACAACCAGTCACATGGCTATTAAGTGGTCAATGGCTATTAGATGGTCACATGCTATAAGCTGGTCACAGACTATAAGCGGTTACATGGGTATAAGCTAGTCACATGACTAAAAAACCACTTCAGGGAGATTCAATACAGTTACAGTTCCCCTTTACATAAAGGTAAAGGATTGAAGTGAGTTAGTACTATGAACGGGGTGATGAACTGGGAATGAAGATTAACAGTTACGGTCCAGGAAAATCCACACACAGCACCACAAGAAGAGATAATAGTTAATCTATTTGAGTCGAATAAAGACATACGTCCATCCAGTCCAACCCATTAGCAAATCTCATTTCTGCCTAAATGTGGATCCAGAGAAGGCACAAAAAAAAAACCACCAAATTATTGAAGGGGGAAAAAAATTCATTCCTGACTTCAAAGTGGCAACGGAAATTTCCTTGGATCAAACTCTACTTATGTATCAATACCAGTAACCTTGCAACATTTCTTGTTTGGCAGAAACTCATTCAGATTTTTATTAAACCTGACCAATGAACTTGCCATCACAAGGGCCACTGGAAGACAGTTTCATAGCTTTACGTTCCACCAGTGACAAACATCTTTCCGAGCTTGGAAGCCTAAACCTTTTTTCTCAAGTATAAGGGATGGTCCTCGTGTCCTTGACTGTTCTACTGGTGACAATCGCCCAGGAGATAGTTTGTGTATGGCCCGTAATGTATTTATACACAGTAATCATATCCCCGCAAGCGCCTTTCTCCAGCGTACATAATTGTAACTTTCCAGTCTATCTTCCATATCAAGCTCCCCCCCAATCCCCTTATTATTTTAGTTGCCATTCTCTGAACCCTTTCCATTTCAAAGATGTCCTTTTTGTACACAGGATTCCAAAAATTGCACTGCATATTTCAAATACGGCGCTTACAATGCTTTGTAAAAGGAGGAAATACATTTTCCTCCCTTGAATCCATACCTCTCTTTATACCAAGATCAATACAGCTGGCTCTGGCGGTTGCCGCCTGGCACGCTTGCTACCTATAAGTTTTTTATCCACCAAAACTCCAAGAGCCCCTTTTCCAAACGGGATCCACTATAACACTAAGAGCATTAATAGTATAAGTCAGCCAAGTATTTTTAAGCTCCACATGCATCACTACTTTATCAAACAGTTGAATTTCAATGCTCCACTGTCCAGTCCCAATGTGAAATCTAGTCTGAGATCCCCTTCTGCAACGATTGCAATCCTCTTAAAGTTTTTTACTGGTGCGACAAAGTTTATGTGTCATCACAACACAGAAACCCTTGCTGACACATAACCCACTTCCAAATCATTAATAAATAGATTAAATAGAAGCCAACGACCCTGTGGCCCCCACCTTTAAGCACTTTAGTCCCATATTATGAAGACCCAGTTAACAACTCCTCTAGCACCATCATATCAACCAATCTTTCTATCCATGTACAAATGTGCCACTCAGACCAACAGACCTTAGCTTATACATATTAGTCGCATATGGTGGGACTGTAAATTACAGCTTAGCTAAAATCCAAGTAAACTACATCTACCGCTTATACCAGAGCTAATTTTCTACTTACTTCCTCATAAGCCAAGCACGTTAGTTTGACAAGATTAATCCTCCTAAACAATGCTGGTACTACTGATAAGTCAGTCCTGGAAACATACTATAGAACATGTTCCCTTATAATATTAAACTTTCCAGGATCTTCCCCAACCACTGAAGTTTTAAACTTACAGGACTGTAGTTACGCCGGCGTGAACGGACTACCCTGTTAGATATTTGGTAATAACAATTCCCCACAAAGCCCCCCCCCCCCCCCCCCCCCCCCTTTTTCCCAATAGAGGGCCACACCATGACATGACATGAGGACATGAGGGAATCAGCAAAAAATAAGAAAACAATGGCCTAGATAAAACTGAACTTAGCTCCCTAAGTACCGAGGATGTATTTTATCCGGTCCAGGAGAGGTATTTAATATTACCTTATTTAGTTCTTTCTGAACCATATCCTCGGTTAACCATAAGGGAACTTGATATCTGGATACCTTTATTGACTACTATACTCTATGATATTGTACTTGGATCTTTCTATATATATACAGAGGGGAAAAAAAAGTATTCAAGACATTTGTTATCGCCATCCTCCGTAAAACTAAACTGATCCACATTAATTAATGGTTAGTTGCCACATTTCAGTCCTCATTTTCTTATATTAAATACTTTAAAAAATGCTTATGCCTTAGGTGATGCTTTCATTCAGTCCATTCTAACTTCATTATTAATTTAGCAGGGTGTGCTTCTTACACTCCTTGTTACAGTTTTTATTATCCCTAAAGGGGCCCTTTCCGTTCCCTCGGCTTTTTTTTAAAGGTTTTAAATGCCTTTTTCTCCTTAAACCATTTGCCTCTTTACATCAGAATTCAGCCACATGGGCGCGGATTTATTTTTTTAAATTTATTTCCCAAGGGTATACAATTTAGATGTGAACTGGCTTAAAATCCTTTGAAAACTACAGTCCACTTATGTTCAGTGACCTTACATGATAATAACTTTTATCCCAGTTGAAATTCGGAAGAGGCTGCTTTAACCTGGGGAAATTGCTTTCCTGAAATTAAATGTCTTTGTTAACCCAGTGCACTTTTCCTTTGATAGCAAAAGCAAAATGCAACTATTCATGGTCACTATTTCCCTAAGCCTACAGTTACCTTATATATATAAATCGCTCCACAATGTTAGCTATTTTTTACAGATCCAACAGAGCTCCTTTTAGAGGAAACCTCAACCACCTGGGAGAGAAAATGATCCTGCAGCAAATTCCGCGAACTCATCGCATCGTTACGTGATGGCAGTCCACTCCAACCCATCAATGTCAGGGCAGAATTGAAGTCCCCCAATGGAGCCACACTCCCAAACTTGCAGCCCTTGCCCAACTGCATATGAAGTTGACTCACCTCCTATCGCTTAGCTTTGGCGGCTTATTAAGCAGACACCACAAGACATTACCCCCCTTCCTGTTGCCTAATTCCACCCATATTGCATCCACTTATAATCCATATCACAGTTTCTCTTCTTTTAAATTTGGCTTCAATTCTTTGTAAAATAAACACATACTCCCCACCCTTTCCTTTTGTTTCTGTCCGGCCTAAACAAGGCATATCCTCTATATTTACAGCCCAGCGGTGAGAAACTGTTTCAAGCACATTTCTGCGATACCTATGACAGTCATTACTTTCATTCAATGCCATCAGTTCCAAGTGCACCCATTTGAATCAGGCTTCTCGCATTTGCAACATTACATTTAGAATTAGGATCCTGTAATTTATTCGTACCATTATACACATCCTCCCTAGTTCCTATGCTAAGCACAACCCCCTTTCGGCCCACCACTGGCCTATCTACACCATCTTTCCTCTGTGATATCATCCCAGTTGAGGACTGTAATACCCTCCCCCCCCCAAAACCTACTTTAAAATCTCCTCCAACCTCTAGCCATCTTCTCCCCTCAAAAACAGCTGCACCACCTAAGTTGAGGTGTGCAAACACCATCCCTACTAAAAGAGCCTGTAGCCGAACAGCAAATGTCGGCCCAGTCTCAATAAACCCAAAAACCCTTCTCCACAAACCACTCTCTTAGCACGGCATTAAGCTTCCTAAGCGCCCGCTGTCTCCCCTGGGATAGAATGTGGATGCGAGGGTAGGTATTGTACTGAAAAAACTAACCCTGGACCTGGCCTGCTTGTTTTTTGGCCCCTAGTCGAGGAAATATGTTTAAGGACTTTCCCCACCGCCACCTAACTTGTCATTGGCACCAATGGGTGCACTCATGTATTTAGAAGGGATAATGTAGCCCTTACTGTAAATTAAAAGGATATTAGACAGTCACTGAGGAGTTTCTGTGTCCATATAAAGGGTACAAGGACAGATAGATAGGATAGATCGATAGATAGATAGATAGATTAGCGTAGATAGATAGATAGATAGATAGAGTATGCAATGGAGTGATAGATAGATAGGATAGAAGAGATTAGATAGATAGATACGATAGATAGATGGATTAGATAGATGAAGATAGATAGATAGATAGATAGATAGATGATAGATAGATAGATGAGTAGCAGAGGTAGATAGAGAGATAAGAATAATATAGATAGCTAGCAAGAGATAGCATATAGATCGATAGATAGGAGCATGAGATAGATAGGATTAGCAGAGATTATCGATAGATTAGACAGACAGACAGACAGACAGACAGACCAGACAGACAGACAGATAGGATCGATAGATAGATAGTAGACGATAGAAGATATAGATAGAGTAGATAAGTAGATAGAGAGTTAGATAGGATAGTATTAGATAGATAGATCGATAGAAGACGATAGAGAGATAGATAGATTAGATAGCAGGAGTTATGATAGATAGTGCAGAGTTTAGATAGATAGATAGATAGATACAGTGAGTAGATAAGATAGACAGATAGAAGATAGATCAGATAGCATAGATAGATAGAGTAGATAGAGATATCTAGGATGATAGATAATGAGATTAATAGATAGATAAGGAGTAGATAGATAGTATATAGATAGATAAGATTAGCTGATAGATAGCCAGAGTGATAGATAGGAGAAAGATACGGATAGCGATAGATAGATAGACTAGAGTTAATAGATAGAGTAGTAGATAAGAGTAGATAGATAGATAGATGCAGATAGATAGATCCAGGATTAGATAGATGCAGTGATAGCTAATAATGCAGATAGTAGATAGATAGATAGCAATTAGATAGATAGATAGATAGATAGATAGATAATAGATAGTCAGATAGAGAGTAGATTAGGATAGCAGAGTTAATAGTATAGATGAGATTAGATAGATAGATACGAAAGCGAGAATAGGACAGATTAGTAGTAGCAGAGTAGATAGATATAGAGCAGAGATAGATAGCAGAGATACGCTAGCAGAGGATAAATGGATAGAATGAGAGATAGATGACGAAAGATAATAGATAGATAAGGGGCTCAACACGGTACAATGAATGAATGAAATTGTGGTGATGAACCACAGACCAGATTTACATTGGAACGATTGTCGACAATAGGACATAGACGAAACAACAAGATAAATTGTGCCATTTGCTAGTAGTGACAACAATATGGGCTTTACGGCAGAGATTATTGTGTAGAGTTAAATGGTACAGAAAAGTATGTGCCCGGCTAGAATCGAACTCCAATTCATTCATATATGGGCAGATTGTTCATCGTTTGCGGAGATAGGGTAATGTGGCAAAGAAACTGTAATGTAAACATCTAAAAAGCACATTTTGGGGGTTAAGGTCTCAAATGGTAATGAAGAATGGAAAAAAGTACTGTTTGCGACTTGTTTCACGTCCTGACCGATACACATTGAATTCAATCAGATCTCCTCATTTTATTGCACCAGCTTATCTTATAGCATTTAATGATACAATTGATTGTTTACAATCAGAGTTCGTACACACAATATACAACAAAAGGATAGTGTATGGGCCCCTTAAGGGACCCCATACAGTGGAAGAGGACAGTAAAGGTCCCATCAGTGGAGAACGACTGTTAAAGGACCCATACATTGTAGAACAGATACAGTAACAGGTCCCATCAGTGAGAACAGACAGTAAAGAGTCCCATTCAGTGAAGAACAGGACAGCTAAAGGTCCCATTCAGTGAGGAACAGACAGTGAAGAGGTCCCTACAGTGGAGAACGATCGTAAATGTTCCCATGCAGTGAGAAAACAGACAGCAAAGGGTCACATAGCAGTGAGAGCAGAAACGGTAAGAGGTCCCATACAGTGAGAACAAGACAGTAATGCCTCCATGAAGTGAGGTGAAAAAGACAGTAAGGTTCCATACATGCGAACAGACAGTAATGGTCCCTAAAGTGAAAATACAGATAATGCCAAATACAAGTGAGAGAAACAGACAAGTAATGGTCCCAACAGGAAAAACAGACAGTAAAGGTCCCATACAGTGCAGAACAGACCGTAAATGGTCCCATACAGTGGAAAAAATTGACAGATAAATGTCAAATACAGTAGAAACAGACCTAATGGTCCCAGACAGTGAAACAGACAGAAAGGTCCCATACAGTGGAACAGTACAGTAAAGGTTCCCATACAGTGATGAACAGAAAGTAATGGTCCCCTACAGTGAGAACAGGTGGGGGAGGGTCCTTACATTATAGGAAGAAACAGACGGTAAAGGCCCATGCCGTGAGACAACAGACAGCAAAGGTCCACCATAACAGTGAGAATGAGAACAGACGGTCAAAGGTACATACAGTAGGAGAACAGCTAGTAAAGGTCCCATACAGTGAGAACAGCACCGTAAAATGGTCCCATAAGTGAGAACAGACCAGTAAAAGGTCCTCATACAGTGAGAACAGACGGTAAAGTCCCATACAGTGAGCACAGACGGTAAAGTCCATTACAGTGAGAACAGACGGTTAAGGTCCCATACAGATTGAGAAACAGACGGCTAAGGTCATTACAGTGAGAATGCAGAACAGGACGGGTAAAGGTCTCAGACACAGTGAGAACAAGACTGTTTAAGGATCCTACATCACGTGATAAACGACATAAAGGTACCATAACAGTGGAGAAACAGGACAGGCAGTAAAGATCCCAACAGTGAGAACAGATTGGTAAAGGTCCCATACAGTGAGACCAGACGAATGGTCCATACAGTAAGAGCGGATGGTTAAAAGTTCCATACAGTGAGAAAAACAGACAGTAAAGGTCCCCATACAAGTGAGAACAGACGTAAAGTTCCATACAGTGAGAACAGACAGTAATGGTCCCATACAGTGAAATGACAGAAAGTTCCCACAGTGAGAACAGACGTAATGGTCCCATACAGTAAGAAGACGAAAGTAAAGGTCCATTAACAGTGAGAAACAGAACGGTAAGGTTCCATACAGTGAGAAACAGACGGTAAAGGTTCCATTGCAGTGAAAAAAAGACCGGGAAAGGTCCCATACAGTGAGAACAGACGGTGTGGTAACCATGTCCCCATACTAGGAGTGGACCACTGAAAACGGTACAAGGTCCCATACGAGGTCGGAGAAACACGACGGGTAAGAGGTCTCCATACAGTGAGAAGCCGTCAGTACAGGTCCCATACAGTGAGAACAGACGGTAAAGGTCTCATTACAGTGAGAAAAAGATGGTAAGGGTCCCATACAGTGAGAACAGACTGTAAAGGTCTCATACAGTGAAACAGACAGTAAAGATTCTCTATACAGTGAAAACAGCAGGAAAGGTCCACATACAGTGAGGAACAGACAGTATAAGGTCCCATACAGTGAGAAAACCGGACAGTTAATAAAAAATGTTCCCAACAGTGAGAACAGACAGTATGGTCCCATACAGTGAAAACAGACAGTAAAGTCCCCTACTAGTGAGAACCAGACAGTAAAGTTCCCATACAGTGAGAAAAGGACAGTAAAGGGTACCCAGACGTGAGACAGACAGTATGGTCCATACAGTGAGAACAGACGGTAAAGGTCCCCTACAGTGAAAACAGGACGGTAAAGGTATCATCAGTGAAAACAGACGGTAAGGGTCCATACTACATTGAGAACAGACTGGAAAAGGTCACATAGAGTGAGAACAGACAGTAAAGGTCCCATAACAGTGTGAAAACGGACAGTAAGTACCATACAGTGAGAAAGCAGTACAGTAAAGATCCCATCAGTGAGAACAGACATTAATGGTCCCTTATGGGAGAACACGACGGTAAGGGTCCCATACGTTGAGAACAGACGGGTAACGGTCTCATACGGTGAGAACAGACAGTAAGGTAACACGCCGGTAAGAACAGACAGTAAAGTCCCATACAGTGAGAACAGACAGAAAGGTCCCATACAGTGAGAACCAGACACTCTAAAGGTGCCCACGGTAAGAGCAGAGAGTAAAGGCCCATACCAATCGAGAAACACATGCAAGTAAACGTCCCATACAGTGGACACCAGACATAAAGGTCCCATCCCATACAGTGAGAACAGGAACGTAAAGGTCTCACTACAGTGAGAACAGACGAGTAAAGTTTACATACAGTTGGGAACAAAGACAGTAAAATGGTCCCGGCTAGACATACAGTGAGAAACAGGACGAGGTAAAGGTCCCAACAAATGAGAAAAACAGTAATGTTACACACAGTGAGAACAGACAGTAAAGGTTCCATACAGGGAGAAGAGGACAGTTAAAGTGTTCATACAGTGATGAACAGACAGTAAAGGTTCCATACAGTGAGAAGAGAGGCAGTAAAGGTTACCATACAGTGAGAAAGCGGTACAAAGGCCCCATACAGGGGAACAGACGTAAAGGTCCCCCATGCATATCTCTCTACTCCTCTATCTCTCCCACTATCTCTCTCTCTCTCTCTCCGCAGTCTCTGTCCTCATCTCTCACATAGTCTTCTCCTGCAGTCTCTATTCTTTCATCTCACACTCTTTTCTCTGCAGTGTATAAACTCTCTAAACATACACTGAACCATAACTCTCTCTCTCTACATACTGTACAATACCCTCCTCACACATACTGAAACCGTACACTCTCTTCTCACTCATAGCTACATAACCCTCTCACACACATAGGTACATACACTCATATCAAAAAACAATACTGTACATATACCCTCACTTCACACATTAATGTGAACATTCACTCTCTCACACATACTGTACATATACCCTCACTCAACAATACTGAACATACACTCTCTCACATCATACTGTACATAAACCCTCCTCACACACAATAATTGTTAGCACCAAATCTGGTTAAAATTCATGGCTCAAACCTGATAATAATTGGTTGGCAAACCAGATACGGTAAATTAGTGGCAACAAAAACTCTTGATATAGGATGGCCCTAGCGCTAATTAGAATGCGTTTGGCACGCAGATACTGGTAAAATCCTTGGCACAAGCTCGGAATAAAGAGTTTGGCACCAGACTCGTAATATAATGGTTTGGCACCCATTAGGGTAAAATCCTTGGCCAACTAAAGACAATGGTGGACTCAATAAATGGTTGGCACAGAGAATACATGATAAAACTGGCAACAAAAAAACCGTAATAAATGGTCTATATTATTAATACTGTTATTATCAACAGGATATCGACTATCTCAGTAACTAACCAAAAACTACAGTATATTATTATTAATACTGTAATTCTCAATATTATATAGTATCTCTTATACCACCATAGAACCACAGTTAATGTATTAATTACCATTAAAATATCATATATTTAGTATCCTTGTACCAACCAGAATCTACAGTATATGTATAATACCAGTAATTGCTCCATATTATATAGTTATCCATGTACCAACCAGAAACTACAGTTATATGTGATGATACACAGTTAATTCTCAATATTCTAGCAGTTATCCAGTACCAACCAGACTACAGTATAGTATAATACATTAAATCTCAATATTATTAGTTTAGTATCCTGTACCACCAGAACCAAAGTTCTGTGTATTAATACCGGTATTCCAATATTATATGAGTATCTGATAACCAACCAGACTACAGTATATGTATTAATATGGTTAATTCTAATTATTATATAGATCGTGTACCAAACAGTATACAGTAAGGTAGTAATACCAATGTCATTCCTCATCATTAGTATAGTCTCCCCCCCTGTACCCCCCGCACCGCCCGACCCCCCCCCCGCCCACTACAGAATAGTATTAATGGGGTGTAAAAAAATCCTTCCTGACTCCAAATGGCAATCAGAAAGTTATCCCATGGACAACAAGAACTACAGTATATGTATTAATACCAGTATTCTTAATAGTATATTTAGTATCCCCGTATCAACCAGAACTACAGTACTAGATTTACTACCAGTAATTCTCAGGAGAGATAGGATCCCCCTACCAACCAGAACTACCAGTTATATGTTTTCAGAACAGTAATTCTCAATACTTATCTGTATCCCTGTACCAAACAGAAATACAGATATGTATAATACCAGTAATTATTAATTAGTTATATGTACCCCGTACCACCATCCCCTTACCGACCAGAACTACAGTATATGTTTTACTACCAGTAATTCTCATTATATAGTATCCTTGTACCAATCAGGAACACAGTATATTGTATTTCAATACCAGTAATTCGCAATATTATAAGTAGCACTGGACCAACCAGAACTACAGTATATGTATTATACCACGTAATTTCTCAATATTATATAGTATCCCGTACCAACAGAAATACAGTATATGTTATACTACCAGTAACTCTCCCCAATATTATTAGTATCCCAGTAACCACCAGAGATGCAGATATGTATAATCAGTTAATTCTCAATATGTTTTTTAGTTTTAAAACTCATAGAGAACCACTTTTTAAAAGCTATTCAATGAACTTGCCAGTACACATTCCTAACTTGAAGATGAAACTCTTTTTTCAACCGAAAGGATGTCACAGTCCTCTGATATGACCTATTAGTAAACAATGCAACCAGAGAGTTATTGTATGGCCATTAATATATATGTATAAAGGATATAGATCCCGCAACAAAAAACAAAAAATGTCACTTCTCCACATGTAAACACGCCCTAACCCTTGTCTAATCTGGGTTCTTTTTTAATTAATTTTGTAAGCCCCCTCCCTTCCTTTATTATTTTTCGTAGTTGCTACTATCTGAAACTGCTTCCATTTCCAAGATTCCCTTGTATATGGGGATTCCCAAAAATGCACCGCATATTCCAAAATGAGGCCCCTACCTTACCAGTGCTTGTAAAGAGGGAGAATAATTGTTTTTGTTCTCTTGAATCTATTCCCCTCTGGTATACAAGCACAAGATCTTGCTGCGCTAGCCGTGCTACCTGGCATTGTTTGCTACAGCTAAGTCTGTTTATCTAGCCCAGATACCCCCAATCATTTTCCATTACAGATGCACTTAACACAGAGTATTAGTATGAGGTTGTATGGGGCACAGGGCTTATTAATTCCTAAATGCATCCCTTACATTATCAACATTGAATCTCGATCTGCCAGTGGCCTGCCCCCATTTGATAATCTCTGCTAGGTCTGCTTGCAAAGCACTGCACATCATGGAAGTTTCCAAAAACACAAGATCTGCAGAATTTAGTGCATCAGCAAACACAGAGTGTCCCCTTCTAAGTCATTAGAACAGATTAAACAGAGCCCCCAGTAACAGAACCCTGAGGCACTCCGCTTAGAACTTTACCCACATAGATGGAGCCAGTGACACCACTCTTCTGTGCGATCCAATAACTCCATGTTCTCATCCATGAACAAAGTTTTCTTCTAGGGCCCAAACAGTCCCCGTGGTTTAGACATTGTCGCCTAGTGGCACGTATCAACAGCTTAGCAAAATAAAAAGTGTGATACCACATCTACTGCTATGACTCTTTCTTAAAGGGCACTAGGTAAGTTCCATAGTGATGTAACTGGGTTTGATAAATGCATGTTTAGTTGCTGAAATAACTAGGAGATGGCCGAACTTCTGAAAAGTTCAGTTCGTTTCGACTTTAAAACTATATGGGAAAAGTTCGACATTGAGAAAACGGACCCATTATTAAATCAATGGGAGTTGAAAATTTTGAAGGAACAATACATTTAAAATATACATGGCCAACTTAAGGTGAAATGGCTGTGGCGACTGGGGAAGGAGTGAAATGTCTGGGGGGAACAAGTTTGAATATATTGAACTTTGAAATTTATTTTATTCGAACGCAACGGGATTTCAAGACTGCGGTCGTTTTGTCGATAATTTACCATCCTAAACAACCGCGAACATTAACCCGACGCCCACTCCAATACACAACACTTCGAAGATGTGTTCAAGTTTCAGAATCGTATATCGAAAGTTGAATCGTGTATAGGATAATTATCGAACCATGTTCAAAAAGTCCGAGAAATCCAGGTCCAGGATAGTTTCAAAGAAGTCCGAGTGGGATTCAAACTGATAACGTCGGCGCGAACTCGGTCAAAGTCCATCTCTAAAAAACAAACACTAACAAATACTCCTATATTTACTAATTAGAGAAAATTTACCTGGGAGAGTTTTACACTATACTCATATCCTATTGAATAAAATAGAGAAAATTCCCCGGGGTGAGTTTTACACTATTTCATATCCGATTAGTAAACTAGAGAAAATTCCCCTGGGTGAGTTTGACCTTAGTTCTCAATCCTATTAATTAGTAACATATTAAATTTAATAGTGTAGTGACAATAATAAAAGCATTTGTCTGAGGCTTTTCACCTGGAAGCCTTTTCTGTAGTGTGTGTTTTTTCACTACTGCGCTCTGCTGGTACACATATTATCATTTCTAGCTGTTGGTAAGGACTTTCATGGGTTTAAACCAAGTATGCTTCTTACTATTCCTTTTTCCATCTTATCCTTTAGCCTTATCCTGTGTTTAACACATTTTAAAGGGCATACAAAATGTGAAAATGGGGTTTGGGGGAGGGGTTGCTCTACATGACTGTAAAAAGTTTTTTCATGCTGGACATTCGCTTTAACTGCGGTCATTGAAAAGTCCAACTATTATTGTCTTAATTCTAGGTACATTGCTTGTGTCCCAAAAGCATGCAACATTTCAGAGACTGACACACGCACGCACACACACCGCAAAGCTTCAGTGAAATAGCTACAAACCTATTGGCCCCCCTGATCATTAGGACCCAGACTCAAGGGCCCCTATATCAACAAACCCCCTACACCCTTTTTTGTAGTTGCAGCTTTTTAGTGCATCACTGTTAACAGTTCAGTTTTATCTATTTTTTTATTAATACATCTTGATTTTAGCACTTGTTTCCCTTGTCAATGTTACAGAAGTGTCACAATGCCCAATTAATAGAGTAAGCAACAGGGGGAGCTTGTGTGTCTATCTTTAGTGCAGATATTTAGACAGTCTAGGTGGTATCACTTCCCAAACTCCTAAAGAAACCTTTAAATATTGGAAAGTTTAAGGGTGCTTAATCACATTTTAGTTCTACTATAAGAGGTTTCCTACAGTTTTCAATTATTACCCAATATACATAAGACCTCTTACTGGGATCATTATCTGCCTGCCAGCACACTTTCTACAACATTTAAGGGAATTAGCAATGAAACAAAGACGGGGAGGGAGGGGGAGATGTGAAAGTAGAGCAGTGACCATGGTGAAGCTGTGTAGAACTTATAAGTGTCGCAGACACTACAAGAAGGCAGTGAGTAAGGGAGGGTGGGGGCAATTAGGAGCACTCACTAAACATTAATAATTTAATGACAAAGCAAGCACAGATAAACATGGGAGTACCACCATTTTACTTCTCTCAAATTGTACTTTCAGATAATGTAAAGTTGTTTGAGTGAGTATAGTGACCCTTTAAATCCCTTTGTAACCCTTTAAATCCCTTTGCTCTACTGCACCTCCTTATATTTCTTCTCTAGTGTCCCCATATGTTCCCTCCCGTACCATTTGATCACCACCATACCATCTCCTGTACAGTCCCATACTGCTTCCTCTCGCCTTAAACTTCTCTCTCTGGTGGCTCCCATCCTCTGGAATTCTATTCCCCTCGATCTTCACCAAGAAAACTCAACCAGCGGCTTTAAATCTAGCCTTACATCCTATCTACATACATATCTATCTGGTAACTAGCACAGTATATGATTTATTTGCACTGCATACATCTCAGTACTGCACTTTTACCCTTTCCTTTACATCTGTATGTTACCCTCCTAGATTGTAAGCTCTATGGGGCAGTGACCTCCTTTTCAATTGTGGCAAGGTTCTAGCATTTGTATAGTTATATTTATATAATTAAGATAATATTGTACTGAACTATTTATGCATTTGCCCCCTTGTATGACTTTCCTATATTTTGTTATTGTACAGCGTTGTGTCCCCAAGTGACACTTTATAAATAAACTACATATACATATTTATTTGAGGCACCCATCTTGTAATTAATACCATCCCATAGTTTATCCCCCTACCCACTGAAGGAGTGGACCAGAGCACACTGGATCACTACAACTTTTCCTACATAATGTACCTAATCCTGGGTAAACCCTTGAATTTAGTTACAATTTAATAGTGTTACAAGACACTTATCGATCCTGAATGATCGATCCTGACTTATATACATATATGTATATGTATGCTTATATAACAGAAGAACAGACCAGGTGGTTCTAATACAGAAAAATTGAAGATAAGGTACATTACATATAGTATACGTGTACAAAACAATCTTTTTTCACGTCCTTGTAAATTTACACGGTTTTATCATTCCTCGAGACTCCTAAGTATACTTACCAGCACTCATTCCTCGGCTGTCTTTTTCCGTGCATGGCAGCAGCAGAAGGGGGCCGGACTGGCAGCAGCATTAGTGATTGACTTAAATCTATATTTTAGTTTGGTGGGTGGACATGCTATTTGGGCAGGATACACACAGATCTTTAAAAGATTACAGACAGAATCAGTGTATATGTGAATGACGTAAGCCACACCGCGAGAGTGCGCACACCTCAACGTGCTTGGTCGTGGTATGATGATGTCATGCCGTTTCCCTAAGTGTATGCTCGTCGCAAAGGAGCCACGAGTGGAGTGCCCAAAAAGGTTTCGCACTGTTCCCTGGGTGTTCTATTCACAGGGAGGTTCTCACCACCCTGTGAATAATAGATACAGATGCAATGTACTTGAAATCTATAGTTTAGTGTCCGTTTTAGCTGGCAAGAAGATTGTAATAATAATAGACAGTGGATTCCTTCCTGACTCCAAATGGCAATAGGAAAAAAACCCTGGACCAACTTTGAACTTCATGTATTAAACGAGAAACAAAGTAAAAATATAAATCTGGTCGCTAACTTATGGGATCAATGCAACTTAACTCATGCCACTTACCTCATCCAAACGGGTGATGTTCCTTAATCCGCTAATGACTGAACGATAACCACACATCGACTTTCAAATGTGGGTTTGGATTTAATCTGGTGGAGCAACGAATGTCGTCTGTCTGAATGATAACCACACACGTGGCTGGTCAGTTGGGGGTTTGGTTCCGGCCTTGGCAGATCAACAAACGCTGCCCGACCAGACAAGAGGCACACGTGGGTGGCCGGTCAGTCGGGAGTTCTAGTCCGGTCTTGGCGAATAAACGAACGTCGCCCAGTTAGCGATTGTCTCCCTGCACATAATGTTTCATGCCCACCAATCCCATTCCCCCGTTTAGAAAAAAATCTTTGGCCAAAAGATTTGTAAGCCCTGCTACCACGTCAAGGTAGACTCTTTCAGCAGGGCCCTAACTAACCTAATCTATCTAACCTAACCTAACCAAATCTATCTAAAGCTAACCTGCCAAATTCTAAACAAATGTAGAAAAGAGAAATAAATACTAAACACTCTTAATCATTGTATGATTTTTTTGCTGTAATTCTATATCTTAGGTTAACTTGTTTATAAATAAGCAAGAGTCATTTAGTTAAATCTTTTGGCCAAAAAAGTAACATATTTGCTAAATATTATAGAAAGTATGTCTACTAGTTTACAACTAACTAGCTAATTTAGCAGCAACATTACAAAATAAATGTACCATACCAAGGCTTGGTTCCGGCTATGGTATATAAATGATGGATCCTCCTTGGTTCCTTGCAGGTTCGCTTCCTGGTGGATCCTACTCGGTTCCTTGTGGGTTCTCTTCCTGGAGTATCTTCCTCAGTTCCTGGCGGCTCTTCGGTTCCTAGAAGTTTAACAAACATCGCTCGACCTTGGCGGATCAATGAATGGCGACCAACTGGACTTCACTGCTGTGGCAGGCCAGTTGGGGGTTGGTATATAAATCAACCTCACCTGACCAGACTTCACGCCCATAGCTTTTAGTTCCTTGTGCTTCTTTTGGTTCCTGGTGGATCCTCCTCGGTTCATTGTGGGCTCACTTCCTGGCTGATCCTCCTCAGTTCCTGGCAGCTCTTCATTTTCTGGAAGTTTAACAAACTTTGCTCGACCATGGCGATCAATGAACGCTGTTCGACTTCACGCCCTTGGCTGGTCAGTTGGCAGCTCGGTTCCCAACCTAAGCGGATCAACAAACACCGCCCAACCATACTTCACGCCCATGGACATCTGCTTTTGGTTCCTGGTGGATCCTCCTCAGTTCCTTGTAGGTTCGCTTCCTGGCTGATCCTCCTCGGTCCCTGACACTTCAACGGTTCCTAGTGGATCAACGAACGTTGCTTGACCATGGTGGATCACGCGATTGTGTATATAAATGAACACCATGTGACATTCCTTTAGGCTGGGGGGTTGAGGGTTCGGTTCTGGCCATGGCGGATTAACAAATGCAGCTGATGGATCCTCCTTGGTTCCTCGTGGGCTCACTTCCTGGCGTATACTTCTTATTTCCTGGTGGCTCTTTGGTTCCTGAAAGTTCAACAAACGTTACTCGACCTTGGTTGATCAATGAACGCAGTCTGTCTGGACTTCATGCCTATTATCGGCCGGTTGGGGTCTTGTTTCCACAGCCCTGGCGGATCAACGAACGCTGTCCGACCGGACTTCACGCCTATGGCTGGTCAGTTGAGGGCTCGGTTCCCAACCTAGGCAGATCAACGAACACCGCCCAACCGGATTTCACACCCATTGACGGGTGTGGTCGGCTGGTTGGGTGTTTGGTTCCGGCCCTGGCGGATCAACGAACAACGCCCGACCAAACTTCACACCCATGGCCGGCCAGTTGGGGGATCGGTTCCCAGCATAGGCGGATCAACAAACACCGCCCAACCGGACTTCATGCCTATGGACATCTGCTTTTGGTTCCTGGTGGATCCTCCTTGATTCCTTGTGGGTTCGCTTCCTGGTGGATCCTCCTCGGTTTCTGATGCTTCATCGGTTCCTAGTGGATCAACGAACGTTGCTCGACCATGGCGGATCACGCGGTTGCGTATATAAATGAACACCATCTGATGTTCCTTTAGGTCGGTGGGTTGAGGGCTCAGTTCCGGCCATGGTGGATCAACGAATGGCGCTGATGGATCCTCCTCGGTTCCTTGTGGGCTCGGTTCCTTGCGTATTCTCCTTGGTTTCTGGCAGCTCTTCGCATCCTGGAAGTTCAACAAACATTGCTCAACCATCGCGGATCACGCGGTTGAATATAAATGAACACCATCTGACATTCCTTTAGGCCGGGGGGTTGAGGGTTCGGTTCCGGCCATGGCGGATTAACGAATACAGCAAATGGATCCTCCTCGGTTCCTTGTGGGCTCACTTCCTGGCGCATACTTCTTAGTTCCTGGTGGACTTCATGCCTATTGTCGGCCGGTTGGGGTCTTGGTTCCAGCCCTGGCGGATCAACGAACGCCGCCCGACCGAACTTCACGCCTAATGCTGGTCAGTTGGGGGCTCGGTTCCCAACCTAGGTGGATCAACAAACACCGCCCAACCGGACTTCACACCCATTGCTGGGTGTGACCGGCTGGTTGGGTGCTTGGTTCCAGCCCTGGCGGATCAACGAACACCGCCCGACCAGACTTCACACCCGTGGCCGGCCAGTTCGGGGTTCGGTTCCCAGCATAGGCGGATCAACAAACACCGCCCAACAGGACTTCACGCCTATGGACATCTGCTTTTGAGTCCTGGTGGATCCTCCTCAAATCCCTGTGGGTTTGCTTTCTGGTGGATCCTCCTTGGTTCCTGACGCTTCATCGGTTCCTAGTGGATCAGTGAACATTGCTCGACCATGGCGGATCCCGCGGTTGCATATATAAATAAACACCATCTGACGTTCTTTTAGGCCGGTGGGTTGAGGGCTCAGTTATGGCCATGGCGGATCAAGGAATGGCGCTGATGAATCCTCCTCGGTTCCTTGTGGGCTTGCTTCCTTGCGTATTTTCCTTGGTTCCTGGCAGCTCTTCGCATCCTGGAAGTTCAACAAGCATTGCTCGACCATCGCGGATCACGTGGTTGCGTATATAAATGAACACCATCGGACATTCCTTTAGGCCGGGGGGTTGAGGGCTCGGTTTCGGCCATGGCGGATTAACGAATGCAGCTGATTGATCCTCCTCGGTTCCTTGTGGGCTCCCTTCCTGGCATATTCTCCTCGGTTCTTGACGCTTCATCGGTTCCTAGTGGATCAACGAACGTTGCTCGACCATGGCGGATCAAGTGGTGGCGTATATAAATGAACGCTCTCCAACGTTCCTTTATGCATGTTGAGGGCTTGGTTCCGGCCATGGCGGATCAACAAATGCAGCTGATGGATCCTCCTTGATTCCTGGCGGATCAACGAACACCGCCCGGACCAAACTTCCCATCCGTGGCCGGCAAGTCGGGGGTTCGGTTCCCAGCATAGGCGGATCAACAAACACCGCCCAACCGGACTTTACGCCTATGGACATCTGCTTTTGGTTCCTGGTGGATCCTCCTCGATTCCTTGTGAGCTCGCTTCCTAGTGGATCCTCCTCGGTTCCTGACGCTTCATCGGTTCCTAGTGGATCAACGAAGGTTGCTTGACCATGGTGGATCACGCGGTTGCACATATAAATGAACACCATCTGATGTTACTTTAGGCCGGTGAGTTGAGGGCTCAGTTCTGGCCATGGCGGATTAACGAATGCAGCTGATTGATCCTCCTCGGTTCCTTGTGGGCTCGCTTCCTGGCGTATTCTCCTCGGTTCTTGACGCTTCATCGGTTCCTAGTGGATCAACGAACGTTGCTCTGCCATGGCGGATCAAGTGGTGGCGTATATAAATGAACGCTCTCCAACGGTCCTTTATGCATGTTGAGGGCTTGGTTCCGGCAATGGCGGATCAACAAATGCAGCTGATGGATCCTCCTTGGTTCCTTGTGGGCTCACTTCCTGGCGTATACTTCTTAGTTCCTGGTGGCTCTTCGGTTCCTGGAAGTTCAACAAACGTTGCTCGACCTTGGTTGATCAATGAACGCCGTCCGTCTGGACTTCATGCCCATTGTCGGCCGGTTGGGGTCTTGGTTCCAGCCCTGGCGGATCAACGAACGCCGCCTGACCGGACTTCACGCCTATGGCTGGTCAGTTGGGGGCTCGGTTCCCAGCCTAGGCGGATCAACAAACTCCGCCCAACCAGACTTCACACCCATTGCCGAGTGTGGCCAGCTGGTTGGGTGCTTGGTTCCAGCCCCGGCGGATCAACGAACACCGCCCGACCAGACTTCGCACCCGTGGCCGGCCAGTTGGGGGTTCGGTTCCCAGCATAGGCGGATCAACAAACACCGCCCAACCGGACTTCACGCCTATGGACATCTGCTTTTGGTTCCTGGAGGATCCGCCTCGATTCCTTGTGGGTTTGCTTTCTGGTGGATCCTCCTCGGTTCCTGACGCTTCATCGGTTCCTAGTGGATCAACGAACATTGCTCGACCATGGCGGATCACGTGGTGGCGTATATAAATAAACGCTCTCCAACGTTCCTTTATGCATGTTGAGGGATTGGTTCCGGCCATGGCGGATCAACAAATGCAGCTGATGGATCCTCCTTGGGTTACATTGTGAGGCTCCTTCCTGGCGTTATACTTCTTAGTTCCTGGTGGCTCTTCGGTTCCTGGAAGTTCAACAAACGTTGCTCGACCTTGGTTGATTAATGAACGCCGTCCGTCTGTACTTCATGTCCACTGTCGGCCGGTTGGGGTCTTGGTTCCAGCATGCGGCAACGAACGCCGCCTGACGGACTTCACGCCTATGGCTGGTCAGTTGGGGGCTCGGTTCCCAGCCTAGGCGGACAACAAACTCGCCCAACCAGACTTCACACCCATTGCCGAGTGTGGCCAGCTGGTTGGGGGCTTGGTTCCAGCCACAGGATCAACGAACACCGCCCGACCAGACTTCGACCCTGGCCGGCCAGTTGGGGGTTCGGTTCCCAGCATAGGCGGATCAACAAAACACCGCCCCAACCAGACTTCACGCTCATGGGGTCAGTTGGGGGCTCGGTTCCCAAACCTAGGGGATCAACGAACACCACCGAACGGACTTCACACCCATTGCCGGGTGTGGCCGGCTGGTTGGGTGCTTGGTTCCAGCCCTGGCGGATCAACAAACACCGCCCGACCAGACTTCACACCCGTGGCCGGCCAGTTGGGGGTTCGGTTCCCAGCATAGGCGGATCAACAAAACACCGCCCAACAGGACTTAAAGCTATGGACATTCTGTTTGGTCCTGGAGGATCCTCCTCGATTCCTGTGGGGGTTGCTTTCTGGTGGATCCTCCTTGGTTCCTGACGCTTCATCGGTTCCTAGTGGATCAACAAACGTTGCTCAACCATGGCGGATCACGTGGTGGCGTATATAAATGACCGCTCTTCAACGTTCCTTTATGCATGTTGAGGGATTGGTTCCGGCCATGGCGGATCAACAAATGCAGCTGATGGATCCTCCTTGGTTCCTTGTGGGCTCACTTCCTGGCATATACTTCTAGTTCCTGGTGGCTCTTCGGTTCCTGGAAGTTCAACAAACGTTGCTCGACCTTGGTTGATCAATGAACGCCGTCCATCTGGACTTCCTGCCCATTGTCGGCCGGTTGGGGTCTTGGTTCCAGCCCTGGCGGATCAACAAACGCCGCCTGACCGGACTTCACGCCTATGGCTGGTCAGTTGGGGGCTCGGTTCCCAGCCTAGGCGGATCAACAAACACCGCCCAACCGGACTTCACACCCATTGCCGGGTTTGGCCAGCTGGTTGGGTGCTTGGTTCCGGCCCCGGCGGGATCAAACGAAAACCGCTACTTATCCATTACTGTGGAAGCCATACTTTAAAGGGTAACTAAAGTCAAAAAAGCAAATTTTGATCAATAATCAAAAAACTTTTTTTTAACACCCAACTTGATACAGGTATACACAGCTACTGACCTACCCCTCCATTACTGTTGCAGCCATACTTAAAGGGTAACTAAAGTCAAAAAAACTAATTTTGACCAATCATCAAAAAAGTTGGGTTTTTTTAACTCTCAACCCGACACGGGTACACACAACTACTGATCTACTTATCCATTACTATGGCAGCCATACGTAAAGGATAACTAAAGTAAAAAAAAATCATTTTGACCAATCATCAAAAAAGTTAGTATTTTATCCCCCAACCTGATATGAATACACACACACCAACTGACCTACCTTTAATGCATGTGACATATTAAAAGGGTAAGTTCAGCCAGTGGTCAGTTTGTTTGTTTTTTAATTTCAAGGCATTACGGCTAGCCCTCCAATCTGTTCCTCATTCTGTCGTCACACACACCCCCCCCCAGAATACAATGGGAGAACTTCTCTCACATCCTAAGTGAACCATAATGAGAGTGACAGTGCAAACAGGTACAGTGGAGGAAAATTGTGGAGTATAACTCCACTTCACAGTGAAATAGAACTGTTAGCAATCATCTAAATCAGCAATTTCTCAGCCGTAAGTCATAAAACCTTTTTTAACATGAACTTCTCCTTTAATATTTAATAATAATCTTCAGTATTTGCCATCCCCGCGTCTCTAGTTCGGGAGCTCTGCCACTTTATTGTCCTGTCTCTTAACTCTCTTTTAGGCTCCGGAACCACTGAAACGTAACAGAAACGCATTGGGATTTTGGCAATATATCACTGTGTATGCTGCACTAGCAATTCGACCAATAGTCTTCAATCGCAATAAAAAATGGTGATTGCCAGCTACATTGCCCCCTAATGGTATGCACTGCACAAAACACGTTCTGAATCTTGGCATTAGGGTGTGTAGCCCTTATAACATCTACTGGTCTCCTTGGCATTAACCGGCTCACACTGCTTGTGATCTACATAAAAAGGAACAAGAAATGCAGTTTTTTCAAAAGAGCAGCATAAATAATTTTATTAGGTTTATACAATCAAGTATCTGCTTGGCGCAGTCAGTGTTCACAGGACAAAGAGAAAAGGGACCTTGCAGAACATTTGGATCCTACTTTGTTCACTTTCACAGGCCTTTCGGATATTCCAAACCTGCTTTGGGTCACATGGACAGGCAGATATACTTCACTACAACTCCCAGAATACCCCTGCCAATAAAAGGTGCCTGGGAAATGGAACCGTTTAATATCTTGATTGATGGGTGGCTACCCCTGCTCTACAAAATCTTTCTGACTGTAGAGGATGTGCACATTCGTATAAAAATTGCATTGGATCTTGCAGCAGGCTCCTTTGGTAGTCAAATGTAAAAAAAAAAGGTGTTTCCACTTGCTAAAAAACACATATATATGCCTGTCACATTCCCAGCACATCCTTTGGAACAATTCAATAAAGCAGTAAGGCACTGCGGGAGTTACTTCTGCCTGCAACATCAGGCCAGTAGCGCCATATGAAAGCAGTTCACCGTTTGTATTTTTTTAATGTTCTACTTCGTCCCCACTTTATTTTTATTTCATTACCAAAAAGAGACCATTATAAGTTATAAAACACATTTTGCTTTAAAATGAATGAAGGCCTAGACATGATTCCAATTCAGAAGCCGCCTCATGATTAGATGTTAAGAAATCAAGCGACACTTGGGAACCATGTTTATGGGCACCCATGATCAAAGTTACAGAAGAAGCTTTGGTGATGAGAGCCAATGACTGGGCAGAAGCTCACATAAAAGAGCCAATGAAAGAGCGACACTCAAATCACATAATAAATGTATGATAAGAGGAATGATCACACTTATAAGCCAATCAAAACCCCCTGACATTCCTACATGGTTTGATACATGAACAGGGCCTTGACGTTCCTCCTTAAAAAATAAAAATAAAAAAACAAACAGGTTGTCCCAGTGATAGCCTGCTGGTCAAACGAGCAAATCTCTGAGCAATCAAAGAAAATGTGCAGCTCTCAGAAGTTAAACAGGAGAGACAGACTTTGATGGATGAATGTGCTGCAGGGACATATTAATGAAATGGCTAGACGGAATGGTCTGAATGAAGTTACAGGAAGGAGAGCTCTGGACGGACATGTGGAAGGGGCAGCTCTAGATGGAAATACGGACGGAACAGCTCTGGACAGATACTTTGTCAGTTTTAGAGTTAGACAGCCATTCTGAACAAACATGAGTTTCTGTATCCACAGATGAGTTTTTGGCAGATCCCTTTATACTACGTCACCCACTGGTGCCTGTTGAAAGTGACTGAAGCTCAGGAAGACTTGTTCCAATGAGATCTGGCTAACACAATAGTCCTCCAGGTCAAACTTCTCCTTGGCCTTTTCTAAAGTCCCAAACACCTGGGTAGAGAAAAGATTAACATGTAACGGTCCTGCATTGCAAAATGAAGAGAATAGGGGCTAAAATAAAGTTTAGTTTCTTACAAAAACACCTCCCTAAGGGCAACTCAAAAAAACAATAATCAAACAGCAAATTGCCCATTTTTAGATGAGTGTAATGGTGAGTCACTTACCTGGATATTCCAATCTATTTGATAGATCTAAATTATCGAAATTAAAATAAATTAAGCATTTGGGGGAATGGTTTATTGCTGCACTGTCTTACCTAGTGGGTAAATATTTGCACCTGCACATGTTTATTTAAGCCAAGTTTTTCCTTCATAATGAGGCCCCCACTCCCCTTGCATAATCACTGACAACTTTAGACAAACTGTTAGCTAATACATTTTAACAGTAATCCTCTGCAAAGCATCAGATGTACACAAACAATCCTTTACAGAGCATACAGATCCCAGCATGCACAGCTGTCAAACACAAGTTAACTAAACGTTTATAGCAAATTTATAGCATAAAGAACAGGCACTTGTTACTGGACTCCTACATATGAAGAATAAAATAAGACAGGATTTTATCATTTAACCTTTGCAATTACAGAGCAGGGTGTGTTGAAGTGGCACTGCCAGATTCCCATCCTGCGCGTGATATCACACAAGTGAACTAAAACTTTCTACCTTTTCCTCCATCATACATGGTGTAAATATTATGTGGACAAAAATGTCTGTCTGTTCTCCATGCAACAGGATCATATAATCACAAAAACAGATCAGCCATCGAGGTAAGGCTAAGGCCACACTGTACTGCGCTCGTGCACGCACGGAAGCGTGCATGCAAACGCTCGCGTTTGCGCACACATTCCCGACACGCAGTGATTCGTAATCGGAGTGCATGTGATTGCGCAAAATATGCAGAACACATGCGCTGTGATTTCCGAATCACAACTCAGCGCTCCCTAGCGCTCTAGCGTGGCCCCATCAACTGGGCCACACTAGTGTGCGCTTTTAAAAGCGTGATCAGATTGCAATCATGTTCGGACCACGCTTAAAATCGTGGCCGAGCTCTTAAGATTTAAGTTCACTTGTGTGATATCACTGTGCATGATGGGAATTGTATGCTAATTATGTCAGTAATTATACACGGGGAGTGTGAGTCTTGTTGAAAGAAACACAACTTTGATTAAATTTAATAATGTACCGGTAATCACAGAAAACTGGGTCTGTGCTGATGGAACGATCTCCCCACATTTTGCTTTTTAAAAGTTTGAATGTCCTAATCTCACAAACAGTTCTCCTTTCAATACATCTGCAAATTCCAATATAGTAAACACAATATATTAAATCTTTTAAGACAGCAATCCTTGGTGCTGTATTAGTGCCTTTAACTTACTAAAAGTTAATATTTTGTTAGCATTTCGAACCTTCGCTCTTGTCCTCAAACTGCACAGAAATGGGAAGGTGATATCACCAGAAGTCCTGCCCCTCCTACATTGGTCCAAAAACAGCTGATTTGCACACTCCCAAGATGGACAGAGAAGTGGCAGGCAAAGGAGCATGGGACTTTGTGATGTCAATTTAGGTGCATGCAAAGGTAAGTAACAGAAATAATTAACTTAAGGCAGCTACCCGGGGTGTTGGGTTTCTACCTTATCTTACCCTAAAAAAGTTCATATTTTATTATTTCCTCTGCAAACTCTCATTTCAAATAAAGGGTAGTAGTGCTTGTTTTGCTCATGACATATGAGATCTACAGAAGCTAATATACTTGTATTGTGCTCAGGCTCTGAACACTGACCTGACAATTTTTCTACATACTAACTGTCAATACAATACAGTAATAGTTTTTTAAAGGGCATGTCCACCCCCAAAACTATAATCCCCCCCACTACTGGCCCCACCATGTAGTGTAATAAAATCCTTACCTCACATCCCAGCTCCATATGGTTCTCCTGTAGTCCCCCCCCCCAAGTCCCAACAGAGTCCATATAGGACTCTGCCTCCTACCTGGCCTCCGGGGGAGAAGTTTGGCATGCGTACTGCAGCCCTTCTCCCCCTCCCTCCCTCTCCCTCCCATTTTGCTATCCCTCCCCCTACCATAAAACCCCCTGCCGATATAATAAAATATGTTCTCCCACCCCAGCCGCATAAAAATTATTTTTAGAAAGTCCCCAGAACTGTACTTACCTTCCCTCGCTCCCCTGGCATTCTGAGAAGCCGGCAGCCGTGTCCGTGATTGGCTGCCTCTCAGCCAATCACGGACGCGGCTGCCGGTCCAGCCCCCTGCTTGCAGTGTCTTGCAAGCAGAAGGCTGGGCAGTGCGTCGGAGGAGAGAGGGAAGGTAAGTAAATATCGGGGCACTTTCTAAAATTATTTTTATAGCAGTTGGGGCTGGGGGGCAGTATTCTATTATATGCCAAAAGTTGTAATTAAGGGTGGACATGCCCTTTAAAGTAATAATAATTTAAAAAAACTAATTTTCCAGTGTACATATCCTTTAATTACATTTAAGTACAGCATAATTCAGGTGTGAAAGCTCCAGTGTTTTAATTCAAAGGTACCACATAAAACATTTATTTTTTCCACACATCATTTGCCTTTACAGCATGTATAGCTAGTAGTCTGGCAGAAGGGAGAAGCAGGGCAATATTTTTTTCAACTGTGCACAAGACATGCATCAACTGTGCAGACCCAAAATCAAATTTTGTGTGTTACCAATATTCTCAGAGATCATTGCAGCAGAGGATAGTTTTATACACATTATTGGCCTGTGTTTTGTAAGCTGCTGATTCCTATATAGGAATGTAAATGTTTTCATTACTTTAGAAAGGACAACTGTACTCCACAACCGCATTGTATCCAAAGTGAGAAACAAAACCACTAGGTCCTCCACCCTGGGTTTTTCTTCATTAAGCCAATTTCTACAGTTGTCTTTGCTGCTCAGGTCCACTCCATCTCTCTCCATTAGAGGGCGATGAGGTAAGTAAAGCTGCATAACTAAAAAGAACCCAGGGGTAAATACCTAGCGGTTTAGGTTCTCACCCTGGGTACAATGCATAAGAAGAGAGGTGGGCGGAGTATAACTGGCCTTTAATTCTACTAGCATTATTAACC
Source organism: Hymenochirus boettgeri (assembly GCA_019447015.1). Taxonomy (NCBI): domain Eukaryota; kingdom Metazoa; phylum Chordata; class Amphibia; order Anura; family Pipidae; genus Hymenochirus; species Hymenochirus boettgeri. Next base: position 105,553,153 of record CM033477.1, on the reverse strand, counting down.
ACAACAAAATGTATATTATTAATACACACAAATATAAAACATCTTTTAACTATCTGGCTATTTACCTGAGCCCAGCTAAGCTCCTGGCTGGTTATGTGGTAATGCACCATACCTTGATGCTCGTGCTTCAACACACTGCCTACAGGGGGAGACAGATAACAACAGTTATATATTATTTTTTGTCCTTTTTTGGTAACAAAGATAGCTAATTCACACACTATGTAAAGCATTTTCTTAATTCGGCGACCAACAGCAAGGTGGTAGGATTGATTTTTCCTACCTCCCAATACTGTTTTTTTAAGGACCTGGCGAAAGCAAATTTCTTCATGCTGGCGCTCCTCCTGGAAATGATAATGGGAGGTAGAAATGCCCTAAGTACCCCATTTTAACCGTTTATTTATTTACTTGTTTATTTATATGCAATTTAATACTAAATAATTTTTCTATAAGTTAATACTCACAGGCAAGTTTATATACAGTGACTAATACAATTAAAACATAGAAAGAAATGTATTCTGTTGATAGGGAAAGGTTGTGCCTCAACCTGAACTTTATCCTGTTGCTCACTTAATGGTTCTGCCTTGGAAGCCATGGAATATCCACATTAATACCCACAGCTGCTGTTAATGTCATTGAGCTTACAGCACTGGGTTGTGTATACAGATGCCCTTAAAGTTATATTTATGTTTATTTTCCTTACCTGGGAATATTGTCTCAATAAAATCTTTAAAAGAGGACAGTTCTTCTTCCCCATGAGAGGTCTTGGCAAGTAACGTGTAGCCACTTCCAAATTTGCCTTTCAGGTGCTGAGGGCTTCCAATGCACTTCAGCTGCCCATTCACCATTATGGCGAGGCGTGTGCAAAGTGCTTCACACTCCTCCATGCTAGAAGAAATGAAAAAACAAACAGGGAACAGTTACCCATAGTGTGTTTCTTTAACTATATTCCCTTTCTGTTCACATATTGGCAACATAATGCTAATCCCAGCCTTTCCATCTCATGTCTCTACCTGCAGATTATGCTAATCCCAGCCTTACCATCTCATGTCTCTACCTGCAGATCATGCTAATCCCAGCCTTACCATCTCATGTCTCTACCTGCAGATTATGCTAATCCCAGCCTTTCCATCTCATGTCTCTACCTGCAGATTATGCTAATCCCAGCCTTTCCATCTCATGTCTCTACCTGCAGGAGATTATCACTCCCATTCCAACTCATCTCTCTCTCCCTGTGGTTGATAATAATCACTGCTTTTTAATTCCATCTCTCCACTCTACCTGTGGGATGTGATGATCACAGCCTTCCCACTTTCCCTTGCTCTTGTTACTGCATCCCAGAGTAGCCTTCGTGCAACTGGGTCCATTCCAGTAGATGGTTCATCCATAAAAATTACAGATGGGCCTCCAATCAAAGCGATGCCAGCGCTTAGTTTCCGCTTGTTTCCACCACTGGGTGTAAGGATAAACAAAAGTGTAAAAAAGACAGAGATTTAAAAGAAAATTAAAACATAAAGGATGGGATCTAAAAATACCTACAAGCAATGAAGAGAAAGGAGAGAAGAAAGGAAGGACATGAAACAAGTGAAAGGAGTAGATGATGCATTTAGGACGACAAGAGGAGGTTACTATGGAGGAAAGAATATATATTGGAAATATTTGTAAGAACCGGGAAAAGCAAATTAGGATGGAAACTTTCTCACACTATTAGTGATCTATCAATTGTCCATTGCATTGTTTTCTTACCTGTGTACCCACATTCTGATATTGCCCGTTTAGTTGTCCACATATTGAAATAACTCAAGACATCCTGTATATTTCTTCTTACCTGTATGTTCGTACCAGCTTGTTAGCATGAGCTTCCAGGAGCAAGCCTCGTAGCATATTCTCCACGCAGCTGGAAATATATCCTTCAGGCACCCCCCGTAAACGAGCATACATGTGGAGCGTTTCGCGCCCAGTCATGTGTTCCAGCAAAGGGTCAAACTGAGGGCAGTAACCAATTCGCTGCTGGACCTTAAAAGGGTAAAAAAATGAGGATTAAAAAAAAGATATTAATTTCTATGTGGGGTACCTTTAAACAACACCACATTTTGAACTGCACTGCTTTACCTTCTTGATGTCCCGCAGGATGCTGTGTCCATCTATGTACGCATCTCCATAACTGACACTTTCATCCCCTGTTAGCATACGGAACGTTGTGGTCTTGCCAGCTCCATTAAATCCCAGCAGGCCAAAGCATTCCCCTCGTCCCACTGTGAGAGACATGCGGTCAACAGCTAGAACTAGTGCCCGACGTCCATATACCTGAATTGAATTAGAAAACACATTTATTGCTTAACAACCAATTTCCATGTATACTTCCACCGCCTATGGTCTACAGTGGGGTTTTACCTTCCCAATCACTTTTCCTTCATCACAATGTCCCTTTCCTATCCAGATCATCATCTTCAAAGGACCACTAACATTTAAAACACCAGTTGCTTTGTATAAAAAAACCTGGTACCATTAACACATTTGTATACAAGAGTACTTAACGCTTTTATCATTTTGGTATATATTTGTCTTATACCCAAAGCCATTATTATCCTGTAAATTCTATCTTTGATAATAAATTATCGGGTTTAAGTGCACTACCGGACCCCTCAAAGAACACTCTCATAAAGATAAAAAAAAATATGATCCTAATTGGATTAATGCATTGCAGCCATATCACAGTCCTTAATCATAAAGACTGTGATACAGTCCTTGCTTAGGATTAAGGACTGTGATACGTCCGAAACGCGTTAAGTCAATAAAGATCATATTTTTTATCTTTATGAGGGTGTTCCTTTGAGGGGTCCGGTAGTGCACTTAAACCCAATATACTTACCTTGTTTTTGCACATCTTGGTCCAGCAACCAACCTGGGGCTGTTTGCACCCGGGCCACTTCATGTGAGCGGTGTGTTGATATCTGTGCCTTTTGACGGTTTGGTCGAGATTTACTGCAATGTTCCAATGAATGGTTTGGGGCATTTGCACCCGAACCACCGTATTATATAAGTGAGTTATATAAAAACATTGTGAATTTATGAGGGGTAGAGAGTACCTCTATATTTGCTTGTTTTTTCTTTAATAGCTAATTAACTTTTTGCTTCTCCAATTATTTTACCTTACTGAGCTCCCGGATGACCAATGGGCTGCTGAGGGTTGAGAGCTGTTCCAAGGGAGATTCCAGCACTTTCTTCCTTTCATCTGCCACATCTCGATCCTCTGGCGGAGAGACTGGGGATTCTGGGAGTGAAACCTGAGTAATAAAAGGGGGGATGTCAATACATGTTGTGAAAGGAATTCATAAAAAAAAGAGAAAGTGTAGGGCAGAGATGTCCAATCTGCAGTCCTTTAGATGTTTGAAAACTACAACTGCTTTCCCTGGGTGTAGGGCATGTCCACCCCCAAAACTAAAATTTAACCCCTTACTGGCCACATTAAGTAGTTTAAAACAAGCCTTACCTTACATTTCTGCTCAAAATAATTCCCCTGCTGTGCCCCTCCAAAGTCCAGGAAACTGCGGTGTAGAAGTAGAGTGTGACTCATCAAGGTTTGAGGCATGCTCAGTACAGCCCTCCCCCCCTCCTTCTCCCTCCCCCCCTCCCTCTCTCTCCCCCTAACATTAAAACCTTTGGGTATGTGGTAGGGCATGCTCCCCCAGCCCCAACCGCATTAATACTATTTTTAGAAAGTCCCCCAATCTTCACTTACATTCCGCTCTTCAGAACTCCTGGCAGCCGCGACCGTGATTGGCTGCCTTTCAGCCAATCACGGGCGCGGCTGCCAGTCCCGCCCCCTGCTTGCATTCCCCTGCAAGCAGAGGGACTGTACAGTGCGGCGGAGGAAAGAGGGAAGGGAAGTAAGAATCGAGGGGCTTTCTAACAATAATATTAATGCGGTTGGTGCTGAGGGAGCATGCCCTACCGCATATCAAAAGTTTTTATAAGGGGTGGACATGCCCTTTAAAGGATAACTATACTATAATGGGAAGTACTTGGGGAAGGGAGGAAGGATTGATTATTCCTACCTCCCAATATCTTTCATTGAGGAGCTACAGCACTTACAGTTTTCATTTGCCAGGTTAGTCCTAGACTATTCCTGTATAAAAAATAGCGATGAAGCCAGGAGGAAGACTGGCAGAATCAGTTTTCTTTTGGTGGATGCTCCTCACAGAAACAATATTGTGAGGTAGGAGTTACCCGGGGACAAGAGCAAGATTTTCAAGGGGGGGTTCCTGAATGGGTCACCACTGAACAAGCCCAGAAGGAAGTTCATGACCAAATACATCCAAATATTCTATTAAATATGGATCATTTAATAATATTATATATTATATTCTCTACTTGCCATGATTATCATAAGTTAGATCAATGGTACACAGGTTCCTTATGCACACAAAACCAGGGTGGGTGCTGACCTCCAAACAACTCCCCACTTCCCAGGGAGGTGAATGTAAAGCAGTTCTGGAATATTGGAGTCACACACCTTAGATGAATTCAAAGTGTTTATTGAAAACCACACATCAAAATTATTAAGTTAGCCAGTACAGATATCCCCTTTACTTTTGATATAAAAGTATATTCATTAAAGGAATAGTTTACTTGAAAAGTGAACTATTCCTTTAATGTATTGATTGAAGCCCGGGAGGTTAAGGCCGCTTTCTGGTTCTAATCCACAATATTGCGCATGCACGCTATAGTGGATAAGAACCAGGAAGCGGTTGGAAATTTTCCTCTCTGCAGCGGTGTAACTTCGTTCCTGGCTCCTGCTCAATTGATTGAAGACTGGGAGGTAGGGCATAGCTCATTAACCTTCCCGGCTTCAATCAATACATTAAAGGAATAGTTCACTTTTCGAGTGAACTATTCGTTTAAGGCTGGGTTCACACAAACAGATTATTTCAGTCAGGCCTCTCCGATACAATATGACCCCAAACTCTGCATAATGGGTGTTCCAGAAGCTGATGTATGGAACGCCCACGAAATGAATTAGGAGAACTATAGTAATGTCATGGATGGCCCCCCACTCCCCCCACACTAACAACATGGAAAACTATGCTGCTCCTGCTCAGAGTAATATACATTAAATGGGGATGTCCTGCCAAATTTACCAAGATATGGTCCCCATGGTATCAAGATACAGAAAACACATAAGCTTACAAAACACCAACCCAAACACAGAGGATCGGATGAGAGACCTCTGAAAGGAAAATGAAAGAAAGGTCACGGGGAGACCATGTCTCCTGGCCGTCCCCCATGGCTGCAGTGTATGACCCATATCTGTCTCCCTTCTTTTAAGAGGGGAAGAGGGGAGAATCCAGTCAACCCTAAGGAATATTTGAACCAAATACTACTCTATATACCTGTAGAACCAAGTACAGATGAACCTCTGTTTTAGGTTTTCTTTCCCCATCCCCTCTCCCCCCAGCAATGTTCCCTCTAACCTCAAATTGGCTTTGTGCGCAGAAATATATTTTCTGTGCGCATGCAAAAGTAGATTTTGTGCGATTTGTACATTCCGGAAGATTTTTGTGTGCGCAGGCCTGCAGAGATGTGTGCGTGAGCACGAGCGAACAGCTTAGAGGGAACACTGCCCCCCAGGTTTTAACCGTTTTTTAAAAAACTTAATAGTAACTATAGTTATCTTTTAAGCACAAGAAATATTTATGACATTGATCTAAAGCTGGGTACACACCATACAATAATTTGGGCCGACTGACCGTCATTTCAGTGTTTCGGTCCGTCGGGGCAAATTATTTTATGGCGGCTCCAACTGATCGCCAACCGTTCCTTCGTAGGAAAACCATAACCGACTGTGCAGTCCTCTATGGACCAAATGATCGGTCGCGGCTGACAGTCCTTCCTCCTGGCCGATCGGTCGGTCAGGAGGAAGAATGAGAACGTGTGTACCAGGCTTTACTGTGTTCTAATTCTCATCCAATCCCTGATCTAAACAATGTTGTCTGTCACCACCTATTTCAGATAAAACCATTAGTGCTGAATATTCAGAGGACAAGCCATTCTTAACAAACAAAAGGATCCAACAGGCAGCACATTAGTAAACAATCACAACATTTTAATATTTGTTACCACATGGTGCTGACTGTTCCAAGCCTTTGTTTTAAATCTCTTCTTGTTTACATACCCAGCGTTTACGGCGAAAGGTGAAGCAAATGTTGGTAAGACGACAGAATATCTGACTCTCGATGATGAGGAGAAAGCAGAGGAATGCAAGGCCTTGAACAGCCATAGAGGTTAAATACCGACCCACGCCTGGTGGAGTCCATGAAAAATAATTCTCCTGATAGGTGATGTCTGAAAAGAATAAAATTTAAATATTTTAAACATAAAAAGAGAATAGCCACACAAGTATATTGAGGGAGAAATGGGTAAAATCATAATTCTTTATAAACGAGAAATTCTGCAATAGCCGATTCCTGTTACTTACTTAATTTATGACAGACAATTTCGGAAAGGATGGATGAACGACAAAACTGCAGAAAATGATAATTCTGATAGAAATCACTGAATGATCGTCCCAGGCAGTAATTGGGCAGTACCAGGAAAACCAGGTCCAAGGTATGAGAAAGGTCCACCAGGCCAAGGGCTGTAAGTAAATTACATTAGAGAACTGAACAAAACAAAGGGCATACAATCATGTTTCCATTTTGTTATCTCTTGAGTGATTAAGAGACAATGAAGTTCATAGAGAACCAAAACAATCCTGAATATGACAGCTGGATAGGACATCAGAGTGCACAAACCCGATTGCATTTACCTGGAATGCTCATGATGGTAACAGACAGGAAGCTGGCAGTACCAGACAGGATGTTGAAAATTGTGAGTCTTGTATAGGCTGTGGCAGTGGAAGTAAATAGGAAGCTAAACAAGTACATAAGAGGAATAACAGCCCATCCATAGAGGAGCAACATCAGCATCACATCCACAAGGTGATTCTCATCTGTGTATGCACGTACTCCAAAGGCTTGGAACACCACCTGCAGGAGACGAAGATCATTAAAGTTTCAATTAGAAAAGTAAAGACTGGAGAAAATGGCTTCTTTATTGAAGCAAGAACAAACTTGGAAGAGAAATGGAGTGAATTCTAATTTAGAGATGGGAGAAATCAGACACAAAGAAAAATGACTCTAGGAAGGTTTTCGGAAATAAAAGATATATTTGCAAGAAAAAAACAGACGCATATGTGATTGTGCAGTTATTTATAGAAAATAATCACACATAAACAGGCAGCACGGTGGCTCAGTGGTTAGCACTGATGCCTTGCAGCTCTGTAGTCCTGAGTTCGATTCCACATCTGCAAGGAGTTTGTATGTTCTCCCTGTGGGTTTCCTCCGGGCACTCCGGTTTCCCCCACAATCATAAAGACATACTAATAGGTTGTATGTGTCAAATAAATGAGGGACAGGGCCTGATGTGAATGTACACATGTAATTGTAAAGCGCTATGGAAGATGTTGGCGCTATATAAATCCACAATAATAATAATAAACACTAGTTTAGAATATATACACCAGGTATACAACATACTGCCATTTTCCTAGTTTTTATCTGTGGAAAAGAAGTTTAATGTATTATGGCTGTGTGCACATGATGCAATTTTTAGGCCTGTTCGACCGATAGTTCAGTGTATTGACGAATTGGCGGTCAGATGTGTCGGAAATCCACAGGCCTTCTTTTGGTCCTCTAAGGGCCTCACAAACGGTGGCAGCAAACTGTTGGCTGCGGCTACTTTTGTCGCAACCAACAGCCCTTTAGACTGGGCTCTATAGCTACAAATAAGATTTTCAGTTGACTGATTTATACATAATAGTCATCACATAAGGAGTAGGAGCACAGAGCAAAATAAAAACCCAAATCAAGATTCCCCTTCATTTAAAGGACTGTATTGCCCAACTTCCACCACCCCATTTCTCAATCAGCAAAGCTCTTATTGCAGAGCATGCAGTCTCAATGGTTATACCCTAGGTAGAAGTGGGCTGGAGCAAAAATACTACAGTTGTCCATAAAGCAAAATCTTGTGATTTAGGTGCTTCTTCCCGAGAGCCCCCATTTTACTCACCAGCATGAAAGTGCAAGGGATCAGGAAGTTGAGTAAATCCCAGGTTAGAGCAGACAGCCAATAGCTGAGGGAAGAAGCTCCGCTTACAAACTGCACGTGCTTGGACTTTACTGCTCTCTCTCCAACCAACAAAAGGGAGAACGTACTTGCTAGAGAGGCCATTCCATACAACAGGTTAATGGCTATGGCAAATCCAGTCTGACCTCTGCAACAAAACACAATTATAAGCACAGGGCACAACCATACCCACCAATTCTGCTTAACACACACAATCTGATTTTCTTTTATGTAGTTTAGTACAATAAGCAGCTTTACCCCATATAAACCCATGACTGTAATGCTGTTGTTCATAGTGTTAATTAAAATCAAGGGCCAGACAAGAATTGGCAGAAAAGAACACTAGAGCCTGTTACAGAATTACACATTTTATATAAAATATATCACCCGCCCACTCATTGTCATTGGTTACAAAATGTTCTAGAGTCTGTTTAAATCCTTACTCTTGCAGTTGATCCTTTGCAGTCTCAGTAGTGTTTCGTGGTTGGGGATAGTTGGTTACAGAGATATAAGCCTCGGGTCCAGCGATCAACCGAAAAATAGCATTATCAACAAGGGCAAGAGAAGCTGCAACTGCATGGAAAGCCTGGTTATTGAAACGAGCGGTGATACTGATCCAAGAATCAATGCTCTGAATCTCAGCCGCGCACAGACAGTGTTCGGCAAACAATGCTCCTTCATCTGTGGCTTTAGCCAGCAAATAGCTGTCAAGATCATCTGATGGAAAAGAAAAACCCAAAAGTGAAACAAAGTAGCCCAGACAGGAAGTTGAGCGAAACATCAGTGTCCTACCATTAAAATGGCATCACGTACCTAGCACCTCTTGCGGCTGTGCCAGCTGTCCAGGAAGCTGATCTCTGAAGCTTTCAGCCAATCTCTGTATCAAGTTTGAGGCATTAGGAGGAATAGAATAGGGCACCACGGTGTGCCCATAGGGTATTAAGTTTAACTCCAATGATGTTGAGTCTTGAGGACCAGGGAATGTTTTTCCAACCACTAACGCTAAAGTAGTGAAGACGAGTGGCACCAGGAACTGACCAACAACCATCTTCCAGTTTCGCCAGCTGAAAGCTGCTCTCTTCAGAAACAGAGCATAAAACTGCTGACACCACAGTTTACACTGGAAAGAAAAGACGAGAGAAAAAAAAAGAATAAAACAGGTATAAAACAACACTACCACAACATTAACACCTAAGGTACCTAAAGGTACTAACGGTAAAATGTATTGACCCAGCAATGTTTAGACTTCATTGCTCTTCTAATTGAAGGACCACACTCTAACCTATTCTTTTATGTTCCTTTTAGTCACTGTCTCTCACCCCGCCATTTAGTTTGATGTTAGAGCAATCCTCTGTAATTAGGGTGCCGCTGTCCTCAGTACAGTCGCTCATAGAACAAGATTCCTCTGCTCCCCAGTCATTGGTGCGTCTCTCATGTTGATATTGAAGAGGAGGGAGATGAATAGCCTGGATATCCAGACTGGTGTCCACAAGCTTTCCCACACTATTAAAAAGCAAATATAACTCCTTAAAGAAAAGCAGGAACCATTCACAAGAGTTTAGCAGATAAAGTAGAACCCCCTAGCATGGGAATTAGTCAGTTGTGAATGCGGCGTAACTAGCAATCACTGGCTTCCCCCTACAAAAATATGATGGGGCCCCTATCCGTGATTTATCCAAATTGGTCTTCTGGGAGAAGGCTTTATCTTGGCTCCCAGACCCCCCTGCGTTTCCTCCCCCTAGTAGTTAGCCCTGGTTGTACTGATCAATACAAGTAAGAAATGCTCACCGTAGGAATACTTCTTCCATCGTAGTAACAGATGCCCCATAACTAGCGATACCCAGTTCTTCGCGACGGAGTTCTAATTCCGAAAAGAGAGGCTGAAACCTGTAAATGAAAATACAAAGGAAGAAAAGATTAATGGAAAAAGGCAAAAGAGAAAGTGTGTAGAAGAAAGGAAAAGTAACAATAAAACAATACTTGGTGTCTGGACTTTTATTCACGTGAAATTGCTTTTATGTCACTGTGTGTGTGTAGCTCCAAGGTCATTGTTTTCTGAAGGGGAGAAACAGCAGCAATAGCTATAGGGCTTTTCGTTATTACCCGCATTGGAGATAAATGTTTGTAATGGAAAAGCAAAATGAAGAAACTTTCCAACTAATAATCCAGAAGGGCCATCTATTACAGAACATGTTCTTTAACAGGGAGTAGGCAGAGATTTTCTTTTACCTGTGCGTGCTCTCCTTGGGAAGAATATAAGACAGTTCTGCCCCTGCATTGCTCTCCATAGTAGCATTGGGTACATAGCTGGTAATAAGATGGGTGACTTCACCAACTCGGCAGTGTGGCTCTTTCACCATGACCATGTGGTATCCAGCACCTGTAAATAGGCAACAGAAAAAAGGGACATTATTTGATCCCTATCTGAATGTGACCAATACGCTTCACTCTCTCTTAAAAACCGTGAGACCAAAGGTGCCCAGTATTTTAATTACCTATTGTACGTGTTCCACTGATTGAATCAGGTCCCCCCATTATATTCTAAGGGACTTTAACACAGCAGTGGCTAGATGCTTTGGGGGTAAAAAATCTAATTTTGGTCATATATATCATATTAGCAGCTTCTCCCCTTTTACCTTCCTTTATATACATACAATCAGAAAATGTAATATCCATTTAGGTTGTTTTATAGTGAAGGCTTTAAAGCACAGAAACAATCCTAGCTCCAGCAGTCAATAGTAGTTTTACACAGATCTTCTATAGGGATGAAGCCCAGTTCCAAGTCAAACTCGGTTGTGGAATTTTCAGATTGTGGAATTTTTTTAAGAATTTTCCCTACTTCAATTTTGAAAATTTAAGAATTAGTGATTTTCAGAAATTCAATTTCAATTTGGAAATGATTAAATATGCAATGGTGATTTAGAGAAATATTGAATATATGAACCCTCAATTCAGGATACACGGACCCTCGATTTCAAATATGGGATAAATATCAAATATGCGAGCCCTCAAATACGAATATTTTCGAAAATAATCGAATATTCTATGCGGAACCTCCAAAATAGCATGCACGTGAAGAGTTTTTTTGTTTTGGTTGTGTGTACAAATTCATCCAGATTCCTGAGCCATTAACACTAACGTACTTTTTATATTTACACCTTAAATTTTTATCTACCACTGATTATGGGTCAGTCTTTGGATTTTAGTATTTTTCTGGATATCCGATCTGGAACGGAACGCAGCAGTTTTGAACATCCCTTATCCTCTACCCTCTCACCATATTTCCTTTTAAGAAAGAGCGACGATCCGCAGCACTGCAGCTGGCCCTGAGCCAAGATGGCGATTCGGTCCCCCAATAGATCCGCCTCATCCATGAAGTGAGTGGTGAGCAGGAGCGTGCGATCGTGCTTGTGCTGGCGGAGGAGTTCCCATGTGTCTCTGCGAGAAGCCGGATCCATTCCTGATGTCGGTTCATCCAACATCACAACCTGTTTTAATAGAAAGTTGAAAGTTTAATTCCTTCCACAACAGCTTAACAGGTAACTTCACCCCCCTTACATAACATTACAACACGCCTCTAACCTTGGATCCTCCAATCAGAGCAATGCCGATTGATAGCTTGCGACATGTTCCTCCGGAGAGCTGAGTACTAAGAGCATTGCGCTTTTCTTCCAGTCGCAGAATCTGAAGTATCTTCTCTACCTCATCAGGAACAGACCAGCGTGGACAACCCTTCAACTGATAAATGCAGGAAAATCTAGATTTAGGCACAGGATGGACAGCTATGCCACAGGGGGTGCATACATTAATAGTAATGGAAACATTCAGACAGAACAAACCATCAGCATCAACTAAAAACTGAGAAACATACTCTCACTGCCCTCCCTCCAGCACACAAGTCTAATGTGTGTTTTAGTTAGAACTTCCCCTTTAAAGTTTTTTAAAACTTTACCTTTACTAAAAATGATTCAGCCAGCCATTGATCTTCTTCCCCTTATCTTTTTGATCCTTACCCCAGCATAAAAGTGCAGGTGCTCCTCAACGGTAAGACCCTGGAACAGGACATCATGCTGGGGACACAATCCCAAGCTACGGCGAATCAGAGATGTGTCTCTTGTGATCTCATAACCTCCAATGTAACATTCACCAGATGTTGGGGGGGAGAGGCCTGGTAAAGAGAAAAGATGGATGCAAATGTGGCTAGAAAATGGCTATAAAGAGAGTGACTGTCTGCAAACCTATGGAAGGTTTAACATGGCAGACAGGAAATAATAAACTAAATAAAAGAAATCCCTATTTCTCTGATTAATACCTGTCAGCATGGAGAGGGTGGTGCTCTTTCCAGCACCATTGTGTCCCAACAGCACTGTAATCTGCCCTTCATACATGTTAAGAGTGAGATCCCGCACAGCAATGCGCTTCTTACCACTTACACGGTACATCTGTGGGAGAGAAGTACAGTAAACACACAGCAACACAGAGTATAAAGAATGGCTCGCAATTCATTTAATAAATATACAACAGAGTCACATATGTCCATATGGAAGATCCAATCTCAAGTTACCTTTGTTAAGTGCTTTATGCGGACACCTGGTATCAAATCAGATGGTTCTTCTTCCAGAAATTCTCCTTTCAGTGCCTTTTCAGGGTCCTCATCATCCTCCTTCTCTAGCCCATCTACTAACCGTGGGGTACCACACCAATACGAAGGCTACAGGAGAAAAACAAAAAGAATCAATAGATAAGATGTTATAGTTTAACAGAGTCATTGATCTAAAGCTGGGTATACACATGAATGAGAAAGGGATCATTCTGTCGGATCGCCCCTTCCTTGACGATGTGTGTACCTTACAAACAAGTGTTCCTGATGCTGACGAACGTTCACCGTCGGCATCGCTCGTTATGTTGGGAAAATTTCCCCTTTGGCTGTGGTCGGCCCCCTGTACTACACTTTAGTCAGCCACAGTCGTGGGAAATATGTCAGTCCCCAATGTTCTCCCTATACTGTATATAGTAGCCTCATCTCCAATAGTGTGTACCCAGCTTTACCTAGATGTAAAACAATCTCATGCTACAAAGAATACCCTATGGAACACCTAGAGGGGCAGTTACTACAACCATATACAGAGATCCTGTCAACTTATTTATATGGCAAAAAGAATTACAGAACATGGGTGAAGTAAACTGGCCTCTTGTCATTTATTAAGGATCACCACACTCTATATATATCTTTACTGATTTATCCCCCCTGTTCCCATCCCTTTAATTTCACCTAATAAAAAGAGCACATAAAATCACACTAACTATTAGACTAAAGGTTAGTACCCTTACTAGTACCCTAACTAGGGTTCAATGCTTATTTCAATACAATGGATGGTGCAATCTAATTTCTCTCATTCATTGGTTGAGAAATCTAACTTTAAAAAGGGATTCAGTATTTTTCCCCTACATGCTTTGAACCTTATTCTTTGGAACCTCTGCAGCATCTCCAACGATTTTAATAAACATCTGAATTCAGGATATAATATGACAATATAAATATGCTGGAAAATATTTAATGGACCTGAACTGATTGTACTATATTGGAATTGTACTATTGCTATTGTTGCATGGTTCTTTCTCTGCAGTTTAAATAGAAATATAGCCAAGTATTTAACAGGCCAGTTCATCCTGATAACGAATCAATAGGAACTACCGTATTCAGTTAGGCAGAGCATCTGGAACATAAGCCAATTTGTAGTCTCAGCCTGTTTTCCTTAGCAGTATGAAAAAGTTTTATTAGCTTTCAGTAGTTAATTTACTACAACTCCCAGCTTACTTTGAGATACTGAGAGCTTGTTATCTTTGATATGACTGAATCAAAGATAATAACTTGCTAGTGCCATAAGCAGAAAGCCTTTACACTAGAGCACATCAATCTATTTTGCTGAATAAGCTTCAATCTGCTTTCCTTAAATAATCCACATTGTATCTTGACAGTGCAGCCTCTTCCGGACTTCCTGTCTGGGTTTACAATATGCTGACACTTGTCAAAAAAACTGTAAATGTAACTAAACTTTTTACTGTGTCCTTTGTTATAGCTATTTAACACATTTGCCTACATGGCTAAAAAAGAACAGTCCAATTAAAACACGTCTTTATTTAGCTGAAATAAAAGGTGTTATTCCACGTGGTAATGAATATTCAGTACAGTGGAGAAGCCACAATTCAAGAACCAAGAAGAAGATGCAGGCTGTGGTTACAGAAAAGTCAATGAACAAAGATGTCAGTCACACCAACCAGACAAAGGTTAAGTAGCAGGTCTCACCAAGAAGCAGAAGTACCAGGGTTGGGGTACACCATAATCTCCAGGCATAACAGACTCAACGTACCACCCAATGAGGAAATAGAGAACGGAATCAAACAGCAACATCTGCAGAACCTGACCCAATGTGAAGTTATCATCCACACTGACTGGAGTGAAGAGATTGGACCACTGAGCTCCTGTTCCTAAAATATTAACAATAAGAAAGATTCAATATTGAAGGGTATGTCCAGCGTTTTTTTTAACTTTCTTTTATTCAGTTTAACTGAAGAATGGGAGGTAAATGAGCTATGTCTTACCTCCCGTTCTTCAGTAAAACCTGCAGGAGAGAAGAAGAAACTAACTGCAGATCGATCCAGCACTGCCCTCAGTCTCCGACGTATCCCCAGTCCCTTGCATTGTGCGCGCATACAGTGCAAGAGGGCGTGAACACATCAGAGAATGTGAAAGTAGCTGTAGCGATGCGCAGTCAGTTTCTCCTTCTCTCCTGCAGGTTTTACAGAAGAATGGGAAGTAAGACATAGCTCATTTATGCATTATGTTGCTTCTTCACTACATCTCAATGGGGGACGACATCAATTTAATAAAGTAATAGAAATATTGTCTTCCAGCACTTACCTTTACCCTCAAACATTCCAATGAGTTGAGCTCCCATGGCCATGCCAACGTTGGAAAGAAGACAAGATGACAGTTTTGCGCTGTGATTCAGCTCATCATACCATGGAGAGATGAAGAAGTACGGAATGTAGGAGAAGAAATACAGAAAACCACCTGCTGCTGCCGCTGTATTTGCTATGGAGGAAAAGAGGTGAACATGTTTACCAACAGAAACAGCCTGTGTATTTTAAAGGGTATGTCCACCCTAAAACCTATATTTTTCTATAAAGTAGTTCCCCCCCTCCCAACCCCAATCACATTGTCTGTTTCTAAAAAAAAAGATAAAGGGAACATTATTTACCAGCCTGTGATCCCACGGCCTCAGCCTCCAATGCAACTTCCAGAAATAGTGTTACATTGAGGGCTTGGCTGCAGCCGCGCCTGTGATTGGTTAAGAGGCAGCCATCACAGACATGGCTGCTAGCTATTGAAACAGCTGAGGGATCCCAGGTTGGTAAGTAAGTTTTTTCTATCTTTTTTATCAAACTAACCATGTGGTTCGGGTTGGGAGGGGGAGAGCTACACTACTGAAAAATGATATTACGCTACACTAAACCTACAGACCCTTAATGGAGGGAGGAAGGGGGTGAATCACTTCACAGTGTTTGTCTGCATTACCTCCCAGAGGCAAGAGAAGAGGCAGAAACCTTTTTTACAGGAAGACAGCTCCTACTCTTCACTTTCATGGACTTTCGACAAGCACTGCAGAGGAACCATTTGGAGCAGAGGTATAAGGTAAGAGATAGAGGTAAGGATTTTTTAGCACTACAATGGGGCCAGTATAGGGTTAAATTATAGTTTTGGGGGTGGTCATGCCCTTTAAATTCTTTAAAATCGCTGCACCAAATCCAAAATGCTAATCTGAACCCCAAAACAACAACATAATCCCTATTTACATATGCATTTTATGTTCATATTCAAATGTGCGTGCGGTCACCCAGTTGCAAAAAAAAAAAAATAGTTCTCTTGTATGGTAGACACCATACAACTTTTCACCTGACCGATTCAGATGAAAGAACGGTCGCTCCCGTCCCAAAACCCATACAATTATTTTGGCCCGATTGACTGATACATAGAACTATCAGTCAATCGGACCGAAATATTGCATGGTGTGTACCACCCTATAGAATGTCAAATGACAACAAGGGAGTGAAATCCAATAGGCTAAGGCTGGGTACACACATTGATTGATAATTGATAAAGGGCCAATCAAGTGGATACCGATGGGATCAGTGCTCTCTTGATCATATTTCTACAGGAAAAACGTCCGTTTCCGATGCTGACAAAAGTTTGGTGTTGTAAAATGGAAGTTACACACCTAAAATTTCCCTCAGCCATGGTCGCCTCTCTGCCAGGTTATGTAGCAGTCCCAAAGCAGGCATCCCACCCCTCCCGGGAATCTCCCGGATTTTGGGGTGGTCTCCCGCACACCCATGAGACCAACCCAGAGACTCCCGCGACCCGAACTTACCTGGCAGCTCCGCCTCCGGAACGCATTCTTTTCTTTGGCACGCCTCTTCTGTGACGTAATTTACATCACGCTCCCCCTAACCACGCCTCTTCTGTGACATAAATTACGTCACATGTAGTGGCCTGCCCATAACCCCGTCCCCTTTATGACATCATTGACGTCTGCCTGCCCTAGCTCCACCCCCTTTATGATGTCATTGACGTCACGTCAGTCAGCTCCGCCCCCTTCTTCCCACCCTGCCCGGAAGCCAAATTCGGCAGGGTGGGATGTCTGCCAAAGGATCTCCCAATAGTTTATATAGGGAGACCAGTTTGGGGCTGTGTGTAGCCACATCTTTGACAGATGACAAAGTATCTGATTCTAATCTGTAAGATTCTGTCTGTCATCTGTCAAAGATTGGTACGGTGTGTAACCAGCTTTATGCTGAGGATCTGCTAAAGGATGTGGTACATCCGTCATATTCCCAATTGAATAATGGATAAGATGGAGCCAAGAAGAAAACAGAGAAAGTATGAGAAGCGTATAGTTTTACCTTTGGAGAAGAAACTGCTGATCATAAAGCTGAAGCTGATGGTGGATATTGCAAACACCATGAGATAAACAAACACCAGAGTGGGGTCACTGCGGGTAAGGACGGCACCTTCACTGCTGGCCTGAGAGAATGGTACAGATAAATCAAAGGATTAACTTGATAGCCAAGCACACACAGAAGGGAAAAGCAACCTGTAGCCCTTCAGGTAATAGAAACTACAATTCCCAGCAATCCCTAATGCTGCTTTTACAGAGAGTGGTGTCTCCTGGCTGCTTATCCTTCACAAACGCAGTATCCCTAATAAAACATTGACTAATAAAAGAGCCGTACTGCAGTTAACAGAATCAGCCACATGTCCTATAAAGTTAAATGGGAGTGACATCTTCTGCCTGAGAAATACGATAGGTAGAGAGCATGCATTCCGCAGCAACAATCAAATTATTTTTAAGGTTTGCATTACTGAAGTTCCAATTACACAGAGAATCACATAATATTTTGTATCATATGGAAAAAGACTGTATGTTAATATATACAAAGATAGAGAGTGAAAGGGGCTAACAGATGAAACAACTGTGTGCTCAAGAGTTAAAACAGAGGATTCTGGGAAGTTATTATAAGCCATAGCTTTTAAAACAACACATTAATGCAGCTTTAAGTTAAACCTTTATACAATTCCCCTAACGGGCAATCTGTCTCCTTTAAGAGAGAACGCCACTTACTGTACCTATGAATTTCTCTTACCTAGAGGATCACACCTCAGGAAAAAAAAAGAGTTTCAACCAAATTCCAGCCTTTAATCTTCCAGGAATAATACACGTGTGCTTTAAATCAGACGCATAAACATGTTACTGTTATTATTGTTGTTCTCAGAGGGAGCAGTAGGTTTCCTATTTCTATCCCACTACAAGCAGTATTGTCATGTTGTAACACAGGCTATTAAGTAAAATGGTAGCCAGGACCAGTTTACTATATAGGCAAACAGGGCATTTGACTGTTGACAACAAATAACAGTCAGTCCTCTGTGTGCAGGATTATTTTAAATACTACAGGAAAAAGGAATTCCT
The DNA here is from genome assembly GCA_019447015.1 of Hymenochirus boettgeri. Classification (NCBI taxonomy): domain Eukaryota; kingdom Metazoa; phylum Chordata; class Amphibia; order Anura; family Pipidae; genus Hymenochirus; species Hymenochirus boettgeri. The sequence continues at coordinate 105,534,962 of CM033477.1, read as the reverse complement.
GCTCAATAAACTCACAGGAACTAAACATTACTTAGTGTATTGATCCATATTCTGAAGAAAGACAAATTGGTTTCCTCAGTTTTTAGCAAGAATTCTTCTTCGAACTCTTCATCTGTCGAGCAAAGCAGTAAAGAGAAAAGACATCCTACTCTAAAAGCAGCAGGAGCCAAACTATGCTTATCTAAAGGTTCGTACACACGCTCAATTTGCGAGTGAGCCATGACCCCCCCGACACCGAGCGCTACAGGTGACGAACGGTTGAGAATCGTCCGTGTGTATGTGTTCGGTTGGGGGTCGTTCATTGATCCGCTGGGCAGATCAACAAACGACCCCCGACCGAACGCATACACACGGACGAAATGGAGGTTAGTCGCGTGTAGCACTCGGTGTCAGGGGCCGTGGACTGTTGGCTAAATCATACGTGTACCTTTAGACACAGAGGGGTTATTCATTGTGACTAAAAGTACTCTAAAAATTGTACCTTTAGATACAACGAGATCCCACTGCTCCAAAACTTCTCCAGATTTTAAATTTGAGCTGTAGATTCTGAGGAATCATCATTAGATGTCACAGCATTTACAGGGAAAGACCTGAAGCAGAAATTATATGTTCCCTATCCCTGACCTCTTACTAGGACCTTTGGCTTCCTGCAAGCACACTTTCTGCAACATTTAAGATTCAGCAGAGAAAATAAAAAAGGGGGGAGGGGAGAGAGGTGTAAGCAGAGCAGGATCCATGGTGAGGCTTCGCAGACACTTCAAGGAGGCAGTGAGTAAGGGAAGGTGGGGATCAATTAGGAGCGCTCACTTAATCGTATCATCCTTGGTTCCTAATACTTCATTGGTTCCTAGTAGATTAACAAACATTGCTCAAACATGGCGGATCAAGCGGTTGCGTATATAAATGAAAACATTGCTCAAACATGGCGGATCAAGCGGTTGCGTATATAAATGAACACCATTCGATGTTCCTTTAGGCCGGTGGGTTGAGGGCTCGGTTCGGACATGGCGGATCAACGAATGCCGCTGATGGATCCTCCTCGGTTCCTTGTGGGCTCGCTTTCTGGCGGTTCTTCGGTTCCTGGAAGTTCAACAAACATCACTTGACCTTGGCGGATCAATGAATGCCGTCCGTCTGGACTTCATGCCCGTGGTTGGCCGGTTGGGGTCTTGGTTCCCCGCACATAATGTTTCATGCCCACCAATCCCATTCCCCCGTTTAGAAAAAATCTTTGGCCAAAAGATTTGTAAGCCCTGCTACCACGTCAAGGTAGACTCTTTCAGCAGGGCCCTAACTAACCTAATCTATCTAACCTAACCTAAGGCCAAATCTATCTACACTACCCTGCCAAATTCTAAACAAATTAGAAAAGAGAAATAAATACTAAACACTCATAATCAACA